>JBBKCR010000012.1:13874769-13887147 GCA_037577295.1 Ladigesia roloffi | reverse complement strand
TGTGTGTGTGTGTGTGTGTGTGTGTGTGTGTGTGTGTGTGTGTGTGTGTGTGTGTGTGTGTGTGTGTGTGTAAAACTTGTGGTTATGCCTCAATATCATAGACAAGTAGGCCTAGTTTTTAGCATGTCTTCATCTGGGGGAGACACTGAACAAGTACAGCCTCTATCTGACTGTACACTGCATTTCAGAGGGACGTAAGGTTTGCAGGAATGACACACATTAACATAACCCACACCCACATCCTGTCTTAATCTGCCCTAAGCTTGTGTGAGGCACTAAAACGCAGTGGGACAGGGCTTAACGGGAGTGTGAGCATAATCCCCCTTTGCCCTCTCCACTATGCACTGGAGCTGTGCACATTGCTTACCTGAAGTACCATTCTTCTTTCATCAAGGATCTACAGTGATGTTAATGCTACATCAGATGGATGGATTGCTGCATCGGTCTGACACTGAAAAAATAGAAAGATGCTAAATGGAGAATGACATCCCACAGGATTGTAATCAAGTGGGAAGTACCTTCTGCTGTGCCGTGCATGAACCTCATTTACTTCTTTATGTGTGGGCGGCTGCAGCGGCAGCTCTTTGCCTGTCGGCATGGTGAGGGTTATTTAGCACCAGGAAGGTATGAAAGTGATGCTGAGCGTGGAAATGGACCACAGGATCCAATATGCTTCCAGGTAAGACCATTTAGGCCAGGTGAAGTTAAATTACAAGAAACCAGGTGAAGTCAAACTCAAAGAATACTGATTTATCTTAGAAGTTGAGCCATTTCAGTATGACCAGTAGCATCTCCAGCAAGAGATTTCCAAGAAACCAATCACTGTTTTCATCGAAGGCATATTCTAGGACATTGGTTCTCAAACTTTTCAACATTATGGCCCACCTATCTATCACAACATGTTGCCAAGGCACACTTGGCCATATTACATAATCTTAAATAACCAATTGCGGACCAATGGCCCATCTCAATTTTAGATTTGTGTCCCAGTCAAAAACCTTTGTTGCCCAGTGTTTGAGGAACCTGGCTCTAGAATATGATTTAACCTTATCTACTGCATGTAATACAGTCACCATTGGAAAATTATGGAAAAACTTGAAACTGAAGCATTCGTCCATGAATTAATAGGATAAATGTGTTTACAATCAAACATTTTCTGGGTTGTTGTTTTTTTGTTTGTTTTTTGTATGCTTTTCTTCAGTTTGCATGGTTAAGGTCTACTTTATAAAAAAGGATATATAAGATCAAAATATAAATAGGAAAATCTGGGTTTCTGCCAGGCCTGTTTATTTATGCAGATATTAGCTACCCGTTCCTTTTCAAGTGAAATTAGAAGTCAGAAACAGAAGTTTAAATGCAGATCTGGATGCCACAGTAGGTTATTTATTGCCTGTGGAGGGCACCATCTTTGTTTCTGCTAATTCAGTCTATTTATAGGAAGCTCCCCATGTGAATGTGTGGAGTGATTAAGTTCACTCAGCTGGTTGCATAATGAAGCAAGTGAATGCAGTTTGTTGTGGGTTAAAATAGCTCCACACGTAAACCAGCTCATTATATGTGCTTATATGTTAACTGTGATATAGATTTATGAGCAGTCAGAGAAAACCGAGGCCTGCTGATACTGAGAAATTGCACACAGCCCATCCTAGATCGCTCATTTCCCATGACTTTCCTATATTTAAATGAATGCACTGATAGTAAAAAATTAGACTCCACCATGCTGCTCACGAGACACTTGTGGAACTGGTGACAGATAATTTTTGCACTTGTGGAATATTAAATATAAATTTAGCATGCAAAATCACTTTTAATTTGTCTATTGTGCATTTTATTATGTCAATTATGAGAGAGAGACAGAGAGCGAGAAAGTGGTGTGTAGAAGTGGCCTGTGCTGCCTGCCCTCTACAGAACTGTTTGAAATTAAGGGTTAAACATATAACACAATGATAAAGAAGTCACAATTAGCATTTTATGTACTTTAATAATTTTTTTGTGGTTCAGGACATGCTCTATTAATTTTGGTTATGAACAGGAACCATGTACTTTTTTGATTACTATATATTTCTAGAGTTTTGCTATCATAGCTTTGATGCAAAACTAAATAAGCAAAAATTGGACACCTATCTTGGATGGGCTAAATCTGGGAAAAATTGTGCAATTACATTTTTTAGCAAATTAAGTGAATATCTTTTTGCATGAATTTAATTGGTTAATAATGTGATAAAACAAGGTCACAATTTTGCGAGTTTTTAATTTGATATGTGTCACAAACTACATTTCAAAGTATTTGAATTAAAAAGTATGTCATAAATATATTTCATGTACATTGTGATGACCTCAAGGAAGAAGTGAGGCCAAAAAGCATTCAAGGAAAATATACAGTGCATTTTAATTGCTGAGAAACATTTTCTTTTATCTAACCTTTCTATGTGATAAATGTGTTTCAAAAGGCATATGTGCTCACCATGTTCAAAATTGCTCCGTGAATCATTTGCAATAAGTGGCATGAAGACACGACATGTTTAAATTAATCAAAAATGTATGTGTGCTTTTACTTGTCCAAGCACCACTACGTTCTGGTGAGCGCACCCTTAAATTCAGAAACTCAGAGTCTCAAACCTGTTCATGAAATTGATTTATAAAAGTGGGCGAAGCTTCTATTATAATTTCTATGATCGTCTTCTTCTGTGGTCCTAACCTAACTCTTTAAACAAATTGATAATTCTAATTTAAAAGACCTGTTTTGACCACATGTCGCATAAAATCAGTGTAGCATTGTATCCTTAAAAGCAAAAATACCATATGTTGCTTCCATAGCAACATATCTATAGCAACATATCATATCAGGGCTTCGGCTGACTATTTATACATTGCTCCTGTCTGCTCATACATGGAGCTGCAGTATCAAAATATGTGTAATAAAGTGTAATATATACATTTGACAGGCATGAACAGCACAAAATGTTCTCTGCACTTAACCCATTCACCAAGCCAGGAACACAGTGACCTGGGAGCAGTGTGTGGGGACAATACCTTGTTTTGAACCTTCAATCTTCTGATTACAGGGGCAGCTCCGAAACCACTAGGGCACTTTTTATCAAGTGGAAATACATTTTTTAAGATGATTGCAAGAATTAGAATATATATTTGAAGCCTGTAAAATGATTTTTAGGGATTTGTATTTTAATTAATTTTTAACTCAGATGACCAATAATTTGTGTTTAAATTTGAAATCCAGTATCATATTTGATGTGTTAAGTGTAAAGACGTTCTGTGAGATAATACTGATTCTGTTAAATAATACTGGTAATACTGATCAGAAAAATCTATTTTAGAAACTATTTAGAAACTCTATTTAGAAACAGCTCTAAATACTAAAATTCATACAGTATTTTGATTTCATCACATCTGCTTTTGAATTACAATAGTAAAGGATTGCATCTGAGCTTACATCACCCCTCCCCCCCGCATCCTGTTCAGATTCACCAAATTTCATAGTTTGAAAATGCTCATCATACTGCTGAAATTCATACATATTAAAACTACTAAATAAAGAACTGCCACTTGCTAACAATAATCAGTGTCTGTTGCGGTTATGGCATATGACATGCACATAAGTGAAGTGAAAGGATTTCTACAGAACCCTACTACTTACACTGCATAGAAAAAGTGCATGGGACCTCTAAGTGGCCATAAAACACACTCCTATGACCCAATAAACTCAAAGATTTGCAGTGCTGAGATGGGTTGTTATTGTTCATATTTTAAATCAAGATTAACAGAATTTTGAAAGGTGTACTTTAAATTCAGACTTTAAACAGTAATGACATCTAAGCAACAAAAAAAAAAGACTTTTTTGATAATTGATCCAAGAAAATTTAAGTTTTAAATATAGTAAATTCTACATAATTTGTCCAGTGTCATTTGGTATTGGATTGGAAAGGAAATCAGTGTTATCGCACATCACTAGTGCACATCCACGTAAACTGTAAGTATGTTACTAATGGTGAAAGCAGAGTGGTCATGCGAGAGGGAGTGAGTGTAAACGTTGTATGTCGAGACTGTTGTTCGCAAAGGATCACCTGTACATATTTTTATCAATATTCTCATCTCAACTAAATACAAAAGGTTTATTTATAAGAAAATAGTCTTAGATATACTAGATGTTGACTGACATCAGATAGAGAAATGTCCTCTTTGTGTTTTTAAATCTTAATGTAGTATATCAATACTGAAAGTTTCTGTATGGACTCTCTATGGCAGGCATTCCAAAGAGGAGTCGGTGTTGTGTACAGGTTTTGTACCAAAAAGAATTTGATTGCCGTCCGCGGGAGCGCGCTCAGCAGCTTAAATATGTAGCGCTCAGATTAACTTGCTTGATATCATTCAGGAGGGTTATATTTGACATTATACTGCAAACAGACCATTATAACTGCTAAATACCTTGAAAATGAACATTATAAATTATAATATGCAGTTTTCAAGCTGCCAAACAGTGATTACAGCTTGTAACTTGTGACTGTCACAGGTTATGAGCTGCAATCAATTTTTGGCAGCTTGAAAACTGTTCTCAGTTTTAATGTTTTTTTAAAGGTATTTCCGCAGTTATTAGAGATGCTTGGCATTATAATGTGTCACATTTAACCCTCCTGAATGATATCTAGCAAGTTTGAAGTAGAAACAGTATTTCAGTCACAAGTTTTAACCTGCAATCCCTTTCTGGCAGCTTGAAAACTGCATATTACCATATTTAATGTTCCTTTTCAAGGTATTTAGCGGTTATACGGGCCTGTTTGCAGTATCATGTGTCAAATATAAACCTCCTGATTGATATTTAGTAAATTAATCTGGGCGCTACAGCTTTAAGCGCCTGAGCGCGCTCCCGCAGATACTTTAAGTCCTGTAAGTTGCACAATTTGTCCAATTTCATCCAGAAAATCCCACAGATAATTGATCAGACTGAGATCGGAGGAATTTGGGTGCCAGGTCAACACTTTGAGCTTCCTCAAATAATAATTTCTGACCAATTTGCCAGTGTGGAAGGACACAATAACCTGCTTAAGGAGGCCACTGCGATAGCAAATACTGTTGCCGTGAAGTGGTGTTCATTGTGGTGCATGTCAAAGTTCCAGGATCAAAATTTACCCTGCATAACGCTGCCTCTGCCGGCTTGCCTTCTTCTTATTCTGACTGGCCAAAATGTTGTCATCATAATATTGGAAAAAGTCCACTGTTGTTTACTGTCCATGCAAAAAAACAACAATGGAGATACAAACTACTGGGAAGCTGACGAAATACCATCTGTTTGGACTGAAGATAAATTTCAATGGGAGTTTCCTGTGACACTAACAAATTTAGCTTTAACGCGGTTACAAATGTGAAGGTGTTCGTGGACATCAGCAGATTAGCTCGGTTAGGTCACATGGCTAAACAATTAAGACATGGCTAAAAAAACATAAGACTATAACAAAAGTAATAGCTCAGACAAAAAAAACGTTCCACTGGTCTGACTACATGATCTAGGTTTTGGGACTCCAACGAGAGGCCGTGCCTCAAACCCTCAGTCCCCAGGGCTCCCCCGGGGCGGGCTGGAGACTGACCCACATGGCAAGGTGTAAGGTTTCTCTCTCCTCCATGGTGCAAAAAGAGGGGTGGCATGGTGGCGCTGGGGTTAGTGCTGTTGCCTCACAGCAAGAAAGTCCTGGGTTCCACTCCAGGGTTAGATGCAGGGTGTGTGGAGTTTGCATGTTCTCCCCGTGACCGCGTGGGTTTCCTCTGGGAGCTCCTGTTTCCTCCCACCACCAAAAACATGCGTGACTGGGGATAGGTTAATTGAGCACACTAAATTGCCCCTACATTTGAGTTTGTGGCCCTGTAACGTGTACCCCACCTTCACCTGTAGCAGCTGGGATAGGCTCCAGAACCCCCACCCTCCTGCTTCACTTAGTGAATGGGTTAAATACAGAGGAAGAATGTCATGTAGTTCTTTTATTTGTGTGCAGTAGGAATATTTATCAACCTATAATTCACAATAACTGTTGAGGCATATAGCAGTGGGAGTGATGCAGGCTCAGTCTGGAAATATCTGTATGTATGAAAGTTTGCAAGCAGAAGTGTTTCAAGTGTTTCAATCAAAAAGATGTTTACTATATATTTAGTCAGCATAATTCCTACAAGAAAAGCTTAGCATCACAAACTCTAATGTAAACAAATGTACTGTGGGAACTTTGAAATGGTGTAGCCCTTAAAAGCAGCATTTGTCCTCTGCTGTGTTCTCTGAAACAAGTTAGAGGGTGCGATTGCCACAAGGTCAGCAGGAACAGCTTTGAGTCAGTACTGACCCTAAAGATACTTTAGGAGACTAGAGCAATGCAGACAAAGTGTTTGCATTTTGAAACAAATTGGATAACATGGTCAGTGAAATTGAATGCAAGTTATCGTCTTAGCTTTAAACCATATTCAGAGTCAATACCAATTTAAGGACCAAACACTGTGTGTGTGGGTATGCACATGTGCATGTGTGTGTGTTTGTATGTGTTTGTGTGTGTGAATGTATGAATGTGTGTAGAGAGAGGCATTTCTGTAAATAGTTTTTTGAAACTATTCAACACATTCCAGAATCCTACTACACTATACTACACCACACTACACTATACTACACCACACTACACTATACTACACCACACTACACTATACAATACTACACTAAGATAGACTACACTAACAGCACTACGTTACACTTCACTAATCTAATAACAGTTTAATTAAAACAGTACACTATACACTAAACTAAATATACTACACTCTACTACAGGCATCACCATTTGCTAAAATGAAAATAAAACATGAATGTGTTCATTACTAATTCCTAAGTATAGGATGATATCATACAAGACCTGTTTGTGGCCATGCAGCTGTATTTGGAGTTGAATGAAGAGATACATGTAAACAGGACAACTAACTGTAGATTTATGCCTAAATATTCCTGAGATTGTATTTACAGCTTACTTGCATTCACACAGTACTAGTGCAGGAAAATGTTGTTTGTGATGTTTTACGGTGTTGCTGCAGTCTGTGGTGCAGCTTCATTTATGCTTCTTTTATGCCACAAAGTGTGTAAACCTATATAGTGTGATGAAATATATCTCCATGGACCGCAGTGCAACATACTGCACCACAAGTAATGTTCAATATCCAAGTTACCTAACATGATTACAATATACACACAATTCCAAGTGACATTTTTGTTGTGACAAACGTGTATCAGAATAGAGCATCAAGAAATATATGTAAGTAAAGCAAACTATCCGAAGAACTAAATGAGTATATGGAATATGGAGTGTATGTAACAGCCTGTACAAAATACAAATCTGTTTTTAGGATCTTCAGTGTTATCAACATAACTCTCAAGTTTATGCTCAGTTTGGGAAAAATATGGTTGTTGGTTCTTGAAAGAGGAATAAATGAATCTGTGTATTAAAATCGGCCCACAGTGCCATCTGGAGTTTTCCTACTTGTTCTCGGTCTCTCTCTCTTTACCATGTCCGTCAGCCACAGTATAAGTACAAACTACTTTCCTCCTGGTATATTTTATGTGCACTTCCCTCACATGTGGATTCGTGGCTGGTCTTTGCATTATGATGGACCAACAGCAGATGGCAATGCAGCACCAGCACAGAACGATGTGTGGAGAGCAACCATGATTATTTCCCATCATCACTGAGTTCTCATGCTTCCAGATCGTGTAGCTAACACACGAAGCAGACAGCGGAGGTAAAAATTGTGTAATTCATGCTGACAGCTGCAGTTCCATTAGTTAAGATTACAGTATCTATATTTCATATCAGATTTACAAAATCTGTGTGGACTCTTCATAATAGAATATATTTTCCTTGCAGCTGATGGGGGCACACAATCAAAGTGGCCCCAATATGCTTGTGGTGTCTGTATATAATCTACAGGAATATTTCCTCTTCAAAAAAAAGTGCTAAGGCTGATTCCATTTCAGGACCATGGACAGTGCTGTTTTCCCTCCATGTAATACCTTGCTGTATCAACCATATCCGTGGTATATGGTTGTGTATATAAGTCATGAAAGTCAAGAAATCATTTCTATGTAAAACACAACGGGCATAGATCAGCTAAGAGAAGAAATATGTTTAGTATTGACACCAAAAGGCACGCGCTTCAGCAACTGCCCATTTGATTATATTTTCTATCTTTTCTAAGCAGAGCGTAGGTGTTAGAAAGGATTGTCAGTGGTAATCGACTGCATATCACACATGCAGCAGGCGGAGAACAGGTGCTGGAATATTAATTTAAAATCTAATCTGCACGGCGTAATGCACTCACATCTTAAAAATAATAATACAATTAATACCTAATACCTAATCTAACGTCCGTCCGTTTGGAGGCAAATGAAAAGAAGAGGAAGGAAAAAAAACACTACGCAGTGCTGATCTGATCATGGGAAACCCCACATCATCGTGATGTTGCTGTAAGTGGGCAAAAACCCCTCCTCGTATTTTAATTATAGTGATCTAATACGGCATGAAGCTAGCAAGACGTCAGCATGCATATGAATCTGGCCTTTCAATCCAATTCACTCCGGGCCGCCACTCCCTTTCCGTGTTTATTTACATTTATTTGAGTCTACGATCTGACAGAGCTCCTGTGGTGTGTTATACGATCCAGTAAGGCTATTTTAAGCCTATACTCGATATGAATGCGAATGGTCCATATGGCAGGTTTTGGGCCACCATATGGACACCCATTGAAAAAGGGGCTCTCTGTGTTTTTCTCCTCCAGAGACAAAATAAAGCTGAGCGTGAGACTCCACGGTTTCACGGTGTCCCAGTGTCTCTCGTAGGATGGTCGCAACCATCCATTAAACGCGGAGTGAATGAGAATTTATTTCCTCTGTCACAATTGGGGAGAGAGAGAGAGAAAGACAAGGAGAGAAACTGACTGAGAGGGGTGAGAATGGGTGAGAGAGAGAAAGAGAGAGAGAGAGAGAGAGAGAGAGAGAGAGAAAGAGAAAGAGTGAGAGGTGCGCGTGCGCAGTACCACCAGGCAGCCGGTCTCTTAAAAAGGGAAACGAAGAAAAATCCTTATGCCAACGGATGTAATCAAGACCAAGAATTATCTCTTATCCCTGGGCATACATGGTGAAATTGTGAGTAGCGTCGTTCCCCTGTGTATGAGTGTATGGTGGGTATGTGTATGTGGAGAGTGTGGTGTGATTTCTGACGGTGTGAAACGGCGTGTGCTGTGTGAGATCGAAATGGATGGATGGTTGGATGGATGGAAGAGGCTGGGGTTGGCTTCACGTTTGCGTCTTTTCCGATTTTTTCGTTCCACCTTAAATATCGCGGCAGTTATTTAAGGTGGATATGCTGCATCGTTTAAGGTGGAACGGAAAATGCGAAAAAGCCAAGTTCAGCTTCGTGATGAATGGTGGCTTGTCTTTGATTTTCTCCCTCCATCTGACACAAGCGTGTTCTCGGTGGCTGAACCGAGGCTTGGCTGTGCATGTAGAGGAAGCCCCTGTTGTTTCAGTGAAGAACCGAGACCCTCTGTGCATCAGCCTTTAGCACAGTTATTAACACGTTTCTGGTTCTGTTGTTTATGTTTTTCGTCTAAACCCGTCTCAATAAGGGATCACGCAAAAGGGACAGGTTTGAGACACACGACTGAGATCATCCGCCGTGCATACCAGTCAGGCCTGCTTTGTCGTGCTTATTCACATTAAACATGGCTCAGTCCTTCTTATGGGATTGGATGGACGGGGTCGTTGATGGAAATCTCAGACTGCAGTTGGATATATCCCAGCGTACATACACAGTACACACACATACACACTTTCATCTTCGTCCTCGTCCCCCACCTCTTACTCTTCTCCTTCCTTGTCTCAGCAAAAAATCTAGTATTTTTGGGCAGTGTTTTTGCTCCAGAACGAAATAACACACCTCAGTGTTAAGCAAATATGCTGGTTGGTATTGCAGGATGATATAGATTCTAAATTGTGATGTTTTTCCAAATTCACTGGTCTTCAAAAGTAGTTTGAAATTTGTGCCAGACTTAATAAAACGCCATTATGGACGCTTCCTTTACACGTGTAAGCAAGTTTTCATCCAGAGTACCATGGTACTAAGGGTGTAATAGTTTACCACAACACTAAAATGGGCTCAAGGGAGAATGGACATCCTGATATTTAAACACCAGCGTTTACCACATCCAATTAACATCCCAATCCAGCACTCCTCCTTTAATCCCAGTTCAAGCAGCCTAAATAAGAAAAAATATATATATTATTGTTGTCTTTTTTGCAAAGCTGCTCTTTGCAAATTACAGGTAAGATACTGGGGTAGTTTTTTGCATTGAGTGAGAATTTCATGAAAATAACTGATTTGCATAGAAAATACTTTAAAATAATGTAATGAAATTGAATTGAATCAGCTGAAATGCATCAGGCTGAACTGGTTTAAACACCTTTTCCAGTTTTGGCATTCTAGAAGTAACCAGTCACAGAGGTGGTGAGATGATTTTGCTAAAGAAAAGAGTAGGAACATTGATGGAGGTGCTACATCCCTTTTATAAAAAGGCAGATGAGATTTTATCACTGGTAGCCTGTGGGAGTCTCTAGTGTTAGACATGTTAGAACAGTCTTATTTATGATCTTGTTCAAACACGCCTTTGCTCAAAGATTAACTACCATCTCACTGGGCCAAAATTTTATATGTGTTGATGAAAGTGTTCTCCAGAGATGGACATGCAAGTAATCATGTAAGACCACTTTATCACCTTCTGGTTTTACATTGACATTGGTATATGTGTGAAAACAATAGTGTCCTTTACATTAGACTCATTATTAAGGGCTATACAATATACAGTCACTGCAATACATTATCATAAATGCTGTGAAACTACAACCCCTGGTAAAAACATTGAATCACTACACTGCGGGGTTTTTCTACACAACTTTTTTTCATAAACAAATCATACATATGAACAATTTTTTGTTTAATAGCTAAACATTCTGGTTTCATGGATAAACCCCTTGAATGCCATATTTTTACCAGCTCAAGTGGAGGAAGATTTTGGAAGTCAGAATGTTTAACAAAACAAAATATTGTCAAATGTGGAATTTGTTTATTTGCAATTAACTGAAAAAAACTGGGTGACCAGGCATGTTTCTTAGATGGTTAAGTTTGAATTTGATCATAGATCATTCTAAAACAGATCAGTGATTCAAGTAAAAAGACCATGTTATATGTAGCATTCCTATTTATTGTTATAGTAATAATTATATTATTACAATTATACATCTTTTATTGTTATAACAAAATAACCATAATCAGCACAGTTCAGTAGCCACATTCTGAAGCTTTTTTTACGCATCAATAGCAGAACCGTAAGGAGATGCAACCTCCTCTGTCACTGTGTGTTCTCCCTATTGCATAACAGGCCATCGATTGGGTTTGTTAATCAGACAAGGCTGTAGTGGTGTAGAGCCTGTGTGGTGTTTGCATGTGTGTGATTGGCCTGGTGTGCGTCTCCCGCAGCCCATGGGATCAGAGAGGATGGAGATGCGAAAGAGGCAGCTGTCGGGGCAGCAGGAGGCGGTGGCAGGGGTGACAGTGACAGCACCGACGCAGCAGGGCCAGGCGAGCCAAGGCCAGCGTGCCTCAAATGCCTGCTGCTTCTGCTGGTGCTGCTGCTGCAGCTGCTCATGGTACGACCCTTCTTTCTTCATGCCTTCATGCTAAGCTACACCAAAACACTGTATGTGCATTTACATAGGCTTTCCTCTATACACATTGGTAAGAGTTTAATGAGGTGAGTCATGTTCTGTATTCTTCACTTCTGTATTGTTCACTTCTGCACCTAATAATACCTCTGAAATGTGGGTGTAAATCTCTAAACTGATTTGATCATGATTCTGTAGAAAATTATTATTATTTCATTATTAGAAAATGATTCCATTTATCCCAGAACTTCAAATTGTATCTCCATTTGATTTAATTATATTTGTAGTGAAAGAAAACCCCTTATTAATTAAATTAATAAACAACCCCAAATTAATTTGATTATGATCCACTAAGAAATAGTGAAAATCACACTCAGTATGTTTTATTCTTTTTGGTACAACTGAGAGTTGTTTCTAAAAATACATTTAAGCCAACTGAACCATATTGGTTGCAATGAATAAGATTTTATTGTCTTTATGTTGATGAACAGGATGTGACTGGGCTAGGATTGATTTAGAGTCAGTCTCAGTGTCTCTGCTGCCAAGCTACAAATTCATGACACAATCATGAAAACTGAAACAACTTTCTCAATTCCTCAGCAACCAAGATTTTAACCCATATGTTGAAG
>JBBKCR010000012.1:13862328-13872331 GCA_037577295.1 Ladigesia roloffi | reverse complement strand
ATGCAGTGTATAAAATAGATTTGACCTCTGGAAAGAAAATCTTCTGAGCTATGTGCTCAGCGTTTATTAGAACTGAGAAGCATTCTAGTGTGAGAAAACATCTGTAGAATAACTCTGTATGGAGGCTGTCTAAATGACTTGGTATTTAACAGGGGTTAAAATTTAAAAAAAAAATCCAGAGCCTGAAATTTTTTTGGGGGGATTTATTTTCAAATATTTACAATAATAACAAAAATAAAGTAACAAGTGCTTACAAACTGCAAAATTAGCAAGTGTTTAAAGTGCTTAAAAAGCAAGTGCTCAAAGTGCTAAAGAACTGAACTGCTAAACTGAACATTAGAAGTGAAATCAAGGCCATTTTCACTGCAAGAGTTCTGCAAACTCTTTCTTCTGCCAGTTTTTTTACACAGGGTGACCAGTGGTTGCGAAATTCTGAATGACAAATCATGTTCTGCTATAAATGTGCACAAACCTGTTTTGCACAAACGTATTTTTAAATAAGCAGACACAGTCAGTCATAGACAACAGTGTGTCAGCTGTAACAGTTGTCGTGGTAAGTTTGAGTGCACGGACAGCGGCTCTATGACCGGAGTTTAAATCATGACGAGCACTTTCTTACCGCTGCTGGCATACAGTAGGTAATCGTGCAGAAACAAGCCACCGACTCTTAGTTTCTTGCACCAACTGCCAAAAGGCTTGCCATCTCTTCTTTCTTCAATCCACACCCAGCGCCATTTATTTTTGAGTCCTTTATCTATTGCTAGGACATAATCCCCAGGCTTCATAAACTTGCGCTCCATTTAACGTTAACGTTACATTGAT
Organism: Ladigesia roloffi; assembly: GCA_037577295.1. Classification (NCBI taxonomy): domain Eukaryota; kingdom Metazoa; phylum Chordata; class Actinopteri; order Characiformes; family Alestidae; genus Ladigesia; species Ladigesia roloffi. The sequence continues at coordinate 13,871,509 of JBBKCR010000012.1, read as the reverse complement.
GTATGTGTGTCAATCATACCGTGTTGCAAGGACACGCACTTCTCTGCTTTGTATAGGCTTGTAACATTAGTTAAAGCTGCGTTCCTCTCATATGATTGGTAGGTGAAATTAATTGGCTCTAAAATATTAAACCACATGCGCAGGCTCTAAAATATTATATTTTTTTCCCTCACGGCCACACACCGGAGTTCCAGCACGGTGCCGGAATACTTTAAGCCCTGATTTAAGTTAGGGGTGCACATTATGGTATTCTGTCATTATACTGTTAAATTACTGTATGATATGTCCCTTTGCTTTTCTGAGCATTCTTGAGTCCAAGTCCGAGTCATTTGATTTTGAGTATCTGCCGATACCGAGTCCCGATCAGATACTTCTATATATTATACTAAGGGGAATGGCAGGTCACTCATTGCGATCATTTGTGCTTCCTTGGCTGTGATGTCCTGCGCCTTCATGCTGTCAGGAGGCATTTTTTCTCTCCTCTTCAAACCCTCCTGTAGCATGAGCTGACTCTTCTTTGGCTGGGCAAACATATATATAAGTCCTGATCAGGAGCTAACGTCCGATTACGATTGAGTGATCAGATCTGGACATCCCTAGTATATATCAGGTTTCTTGTTCCATTTTTATATTATTTATAAAACTACTTTTTGCCAGATTGCCCCAGGTGGTAGGAATGAAGAGAACGCACCAAAACATGTTTTTAATTGTATTAAATAATTGACAACACCAACAGCCAAGTTTTGGTTCAGCAAAAAATTCCAAAATACATTATATGACTTTATTCTCTTATCTTTTCATTCCTTTCATTCCTATTAACTGTCACACTTGATATATAGGGGAATGTCCTTCTGTATAACCGCTAAGTTTTGTTGGGTCTCCAAGTGGCACAATTGTTCTCCTGTGTAGATGAAGCAGCTAATCATAAAGTGGCCTGACATGGCTAACGTTCTTAACAAAATGACCAGTTAGTATAACAATTTGGTGTTTGGGGATCATGATGTGCTTACTACCTTTCAGTCTCACTGTTAGGAATGAAGATAGGGAGGAGAGGAACCGGAGAGCTTCATATGATGTCAAAGCGGAGGGCACGACCGACTGTGATGAGAGGTCAGTTACAATGCTTTTGATCTCAGATAAGTTCTCAGCATTTCCGCACCTTTATCATCACTGCAATTTGATGGAATTCAAGCGATGGTCTTCATCAGAGAGAGAGAATTTTCCAAGACTAAAACAAACTTTTCATATGGAGGATATCAAATGTTTCCCTTCATGTGTACATACACAACTGTGAATAGAAATGCCTCTGAAATAAAGCCTCAGCATTTATTTCGACAGCCTGAACCCCACTTTGGACGAGGTGAGCTTGTGGGGGCAGTCTTTTGATAAGCTCATGCACTGCCCAGCCGGCCGCAGTGCCTTCCGCCAGTTCCTGCGAACTGAGTTCAGCGAGGAGAACATGCTCTTCTGGTTGGCCTGCGAAGAATTTAACAAGGAGACCAACAAGAGTGTCATCGAAGAGAAAGCACGCCTCATATATGAGGACTACATCTCCATCCTTTCTCCTAAAGAGGTAAATGTGATAAAACAAAACCAGTTTAGTCTCACACACACACACAAACACAGACATGCACACACACATGACAATAGATTATTTTGCTTTCACCATTTCTCAAAATACTTCAGTATATTGAAATATTGAGAAAAAAAAGTTGGAGATGTGCCCTGGAAAGGACAGAATACTTTTGCAAGAATTAGAAGGAGGATGGTGAAATTGTTAGGATGCACGCTGACAATTTCAGCTTGTAAAACAATTGGTATCAACAGTCCAGAGTAATGGAAGGAGATGTGAAATAGAGAGTGCAGGCAGAGTGGAATGGGTGGAGAAATGTGACAAGAGTGATTTGTGAGAGGCAGATACTAGCAAGCATGGAAGGGAAGGGGTAAAAATGTCAGTGAGACCAGCTAAGCTGTATGGTTTGATGGTTTGTAGACGAAATCTATCAGCAGGAGATTTGGAGGTGGCAGTGTTGAAAATGCAATGGAAGGGATGAGGATGGACAGGACCAGGAGTGAGTTTATTAGAAGGACAGCTTGAGTTGGACCTCTCTGAGGAATGATCTGAATGTGTTGGGAGAAGTATGCCAAGGATAGAGCTGCAGGGGAAGAAGAGAAGAGGAAGGCCTAGTTGGATGTGGTGAAGGAGGACATGCGGGCGGCTGGTGTGAAGATAGAAGTAAATAGAGACTTGGAGGTTGACCTGCTGTGGCAACCCCCAATCAGGAGCAGCTTAAATTAGAAGAAGAAGAAGAGAATCAAGCTAAACTGAGTTGAATCAAGATGAACTGAATTAAATGAAACTGAATCAAGTTGTAAAGCTGTATGATCTTGTGCCTCTTTAGGTGAGTCTGGACTCACGTGTACGGGAAGTTATCAACAGGAACATGCTGGAACCAACATCCCACACCTTTGATGATGCCCAGCTCCAGATTTACACGCTAATGCAAAGAGACTCATACCCAAGGTTCATGAACTCCGCAGTCTACAAAAACCTTCTTAAGAGCGTCTCTGAGCAGTCTCCAGAATCCTAGATCTCTGTGAACTCTCTCTAATAACCCCTACCCATTTTTGTTTTTTCCTTTTGCGTAAAGTATGTTTAAAAGGGCCTCAGCCTGGGTCCTTGCAGGGATATGACTGCATTTGGGATCTGTACCTGAAAAAAAGACACTCAGGTCCTCCAGGTCACTGGATTTTAAAAAATGTCTCAAAACACCTGAGGGCTCAACACATCAAGTACTGCTACAGATAAACTTAGCAAGATGCTCCAAAGGATTTCCAGTGTGGTTTTTGATGTTTTTTTGAAAAATAATCTATTTTATTTGTGTTTGGAGTTTTTTATTTATTATTATTGTTTCTAATTACCTTTTTTGTACTCTGTTTGAAAGAAGTTATACCCCTTGTGGGCTATTTACAGTATATACAATAGATATATTTATTGAATTTGTAATATATTTCCACAACAATATTTCTCGTTTTACAATATTTAAAGAAAAGGGAAATATGGGTAACAGAACGTGCCCGGTTCTGAACACTGCGGATGAGAATCAAAGCTCAAGTCAAGGCAACACATCAGCTTTACTCACAGGAAACTGTGTGAGGTACTGTAACAATTCAGCTCTGCACATTTCAACACCTGATTCCTCTCATAATCACTTGGCATCTCCAATTGGAAAAGATGTTTTGTCATACTGAATTTTTTTTCATTTGGATCAGTGTTAAAACCAGAAAGTGAAAAAACAGAAACCAAAACTGTGATACAGGTAAAAAGTAACTGGAAAGTATTTAAAACATCTGGGTCATATATATAGTTACAGGTTCAGATCAATAAGAAAATCCACTGTGCTTCATTCCTAGTTTATAATTTAAAATGTATTTACTGCACATTTGTTAGTAGTAGTAGGACTACCGTGCTGAACCCTATACAGTGCAAAATAGAATGGCATCTCAGTTTTAGTTGTTTTCTCTTTTAAATTAAACAATGACTGAGGTTTAAATGGCAGGATGTTAGTAGTCACAATCAATGAACAACACTAGATGCTGCTATCTTCTCTGGTGGTGCTCTGACAGGACTGCAGTTTCTGCTTGTTTTTAGGCTTTTACTTTTGGCTTTGACTTCATTAAGTGCAAAGATGTTTTCAAGCCTTGTATTTTTACTGTTGCATGTGGTCTGTTGACAGCGCATGCATGATTGGAGAAGTTACCTTACTGAATTTCAGAATTTACATGAATAATACTAGGCAGCCATATCTATGTCTTTGCTGATGATAGGAGAGAGGGGGTGCCATCCTAAATACCAGAGAGAGTGAGACAAAAGTGGAGGTAGCTCAGTGGATAAGATACTTGCTTCTGGACCATGAGGTCTTCAGTTGGAATCCTACCTCCAGCACCACCATCGGCTCCCTGAGTAAGACCCTGTAGCTCCCCTGTAGTTAGGGATTGGAAGTCGCTTTGGATAAAGGCGTCTTCTAAATAATGTAAATGTAAATGGTTGCACCACTCAGGTTCCCCCAAAGCTTAGTATTTGAAAGGGAAAATATCATAACAGATCTACTGAAAATTAATGATGTAATGACACACAGCTAGACAGGAGCCAAAAGAACAACCAACTGTTCTAATATGTATTGTAATAAGTACCATATGTATTATGAGCTATTTTTCAAGACCAAGTAACATATGACTGTAGTATGAGATGAGAAGGGACTCTTCTATTACTATAGGAAGGGAGAACACTCTTGGCTGAATGTATGCTTGAAGAATTTTGAGATGGAACTACAATTGAATTTGGGGAAAAGAAGTCTCGGGCATGGCCCTCTTTCCTGATATTATTCATTTTGTGACTCCATGTAAATGGCTCCCAGTGTGGATGTAAACTAACTAATCTACTAACCTGGAGTACAGTGACATAACTCAAAACTGTGCAACTGTACACAGTGTGTATTGTGTGAGAGCGACAACCAGATAGGAAAACTGTAGCTCATCTATACCCATATCCAGAGGTTTTGCGGCTACTGAAGAATTACAATTATCCAAACGCTTTTAAATAATCCTGAGAGGAATCAAACCCTCCTCAATTGCAGCTATTGTACAACAGTGTCAGATGTGGTTCAGGTTTTGATTAGTGTTTTCCAGTCTTTTCCAATCTAGAGTATCACTTTAATTCACACATATTTTAGACTTACCTTGCTCCTGAAAATCTACAGACATTTTACAAAAATCCGTTCTACCCCAGATCTTATACACTCAGTAGAACACCTCAAAAGACTGCTGTTCTGTCTAGGGAGCAGGTGAACACTTCCAGAATGGTATATTTCTGAGAGCAGGTTTGGTAACCACTGGTTTAATGTCAACATGAGATTTTAAAAATTGTCTTTTTTCTTATCTGTTCATGTCTTAGCTCATATTATGCATAATTCATTATATTGTATCACTTAAAGGACAAAATTCTTGTTTTCTTACCTCAAAGTGAAAATAATTTTGACTTGATTTGATTATGTTACTGAGAAGCAGCAGATATGAAAAATTATATGAACAAATAATGTCAGGATCCACCTCTTCCTCTCACTGCAATTCCGGTCAAAGGTGGAAAAACACTGACAGCTCACTAGTCCATTGGTGATCATGTCATTTTACAGATTGAACATGCATAATAATTTCCAATTCATGTTGACTTTATAATAGTGTTTAGAGTTTGGAAAAACATGGTGAGCAGGAAAATTCTAAATCTCCCAATTTTGACTCTATGTGATTTATTTATTTATTTATTTATTTATTTATTTATTCATTCATTTATTCATTTATTAGGATTCTTCATTAGTAGGTGACGCCAAAGTAGTCAATCCAGATAAACTGTGTTCTGACTAGTTTACTCTCCAAAACCACAGAATGGAATTGGAGTTGCCAAGTTGTTTATAATTTTTCAATCTTTTCAGTTCTGTGAATTACTTCGTTGCCTGACTTTCACGTCGCTCAAAGACAAGATACTCACTCACTTGGGGAAGTGCCTTGACATTCAGTTTTGCGACATCTCTTTTATGGCAATAGTTGAATCAAACTCTTGCCGCAGACTCTGGGCCTTTGATCAAAAGATGATTTGTCCGGAGGTGATTTCTAAAACGAATCCTATTTGTTATTTATTTATTTATGTGTTTATTTTAATTCATCAATCATCTGGTCTCTCCATCCCTGAAGTCACCACATTTGAAAACAGGGGGTCATATCTTTGTGTTAGAGATTAGGACAATTCAGAAGGGCCAGTTGATCTGAGTCCAGACGTGTATCTGCCAATATGTATTACACGGTGGTACTTCTACTTGTCTTAGAGTAACTTACTCGATATGTGCAATTTGAGCTGATGGATTCACCATATAGATCAACCTCAAATACAATCTAAGCCAATGGTTTGGAGTTATACTGCCTATAAATGTTTTATTTTCCTTTCTTTTTTGTTGTTGTTTTGTTGAGTATACAGAAAGTGTGATTTCCAAACCGTTTACAAAACAGAGAATACATTTTTAAAATAAATAATATGTGAATGTTTACAGTAAAGTAATTTTTTTCTGTTTTCTTCAACTAAGAAAGTAAATGAGGATTTGTGGGCATTTTGATTCTTTAAGATAAAATAAAGCACAATAATTTTACAGCTTCTTATGCTTTTGTCTTTGAAATGGGAACTCACAAACAAATTTTCATAGTCATAAAGAGGGGAATCATATAATAGTTTTCAAAAACTATGGCAGTAGACAGGTCATGAAAAACATCTTCATTAGTGTTCAGTATGGATATGAGTAATGCATATCTAACAGAATACCATTGGGACTGATCCATTTTCTGCACTACTCCATGTTTAGTGCAGTTTTTAGTGTGAGAGCCATAATGTCAAGAATCAAAAGTTGCACTATATAGAAGGTAGGGAATTATTACGAGATTTGGTTGTAGATTTTTAAGTAAACTGCATGTAATCCCAGCTCATGTGGAGCAGGGTTTAAAAGGCACAGAAAATGAAAGATCAGAGAGTCTGTAAATTTGTAGTATTTTACCAGTTTGATTTCTCAGTTAAGACAAATGCCATGTGTGACAAATGGAAGAATTGAGAAATCCAACTTTGTGACTTACAACTCTTAAATCGAGTGTTGAAACTGCTTTTCTGATGTTAAATATTTTCAGAACGTGTTTAAAGAATATGCCTTCATCTAACTGCCATATCTGTTACCTCTGTTAATGGTCCAAGAGAGCAAATTAACACCTGGTTTAAAAAGGCAAAGAAAAAAGGCACAAAGTGTTCAAACTTTCGTAACTCAAGTAGGATGGGTAATCAGATGCATAATATAGTCCCTTTTGAGGATGACATCATTACTCCACCCCCTCTAGACCAAATATGGTATCTAACAGGCCACCCGGTTGTAACAATAAAAAAATATATTAAGTTCACATCTTTATTAAAATCAACATTTTAAATCTGCATACCTGTGCATAGACAGAATTGCATTTTAATTATTTTTATTTGCAACACAAAGAAAAATGGCATGAGGGCTTAAACCAAAAGCACCACAAAAACAAAAAGACAGGAGCACACACATACAGCCAGAATTACATGACATGATGGACTGTGGTCTGACACCCAGGTCTAACACCAAAGAACTTTAATACAAAACTAACCAGTCCAAAAACCAATCATCATTGTCCCTGAGAACACGATCATCTGAGAGACATAATGTACATAAACACAAGAGGGTTTCCTCAGGCATTCACCATAAGAGTTCCCCAAACCCCAAAACCTAAAGAACTGAAAGGACGGCCTCTAGTGGCCTCCAACTCTCACAATAACTTAAATGGAGCAGAGGCTTAGCAGTCTACAAATGGGCAATGAGTTTTTCATTTTTCTCTGCATCTTGATCCCCAAATTAAATCAAATTTGACAATGCCTAGAGATTCGCAACACGGTTTTTCACAGTTACCCTAGCCATTCTAGTGTGGTTTTTGACATTGTAGAACACACTGCTATCAGTTCAAAATGAAGTAGCTATAGCCACCTATAAGCCTGAATTCTGTTTGTACATTTTTATAGATTGTGCATCGTAATGTTAGACAGGGTGCCTAGGCATCTGGGGCTACAACCTCAAATGTTTTACTCTGATCACCAAAGATAAAAAATGTACAAACATGGCCATTACAAATGCAACAGCACAATTGGTAATGTGTCATTTAACAATAATAGATCAATAATGCTTCAATGACAGCATCAGTCCTATTAGGATTTTTTCCTAAGAGAGTTCCGATACATTTTTTCCACTCCTCAAATAATCTTGTGCTTCCTGGCCATGCAGATCATAGCACTGACACTCCCACATTCCAGGATGACTATCAGGTGCATAGTCCCAAATCACTTGTAAACTGTGAGTGACGAGAAATTATAACTAGACTTCAATCCCAGTGAAGTGCTGAAATAATCACACAGGAACTAAAAATGTACATACAGTTAAGAAAAGAGTGGGCTAAAACAGACAGGAACAAGAGACTTACATACTTCTCACCTGGCAGGCAAGGGGATGCATAAACAAGCAGGTAAGCTTTTTGAAGAAAAAAAGGCTAACTAACTCTTCCCTTAATGTATAATACACAAGTACTAACTCCTGGGGGGAAAGCTGGGAAATAAGCATATGATATTAGTACACCGTGTACTGGAGAATAATGGTGGGATCTCCATTCCTCTTCTAGAGAGGATGCACCTGGGAACTCCACAAAAGAGCACATACAGCACATTGTCCTCTCGATTCACAGCCACCAAAGCTGAGGCATAGAGAACACACAGCCTTAACCATTTTGCAGTGTACATAGTGATTTCTATGCCCCCATTTCACCTAAAAATTACTATATAAAATGCTCCAAAATAGGTTGTGAACCACCTTCAGCCAGCCTATTCATATGCACATACACACATCAAAAACAATCAGCCCATGCTTGTTTGTTATTCAGATGAGGTGCTATTACAAGTGGCCTTGTTAAAACATCAAGGTAGTGGAAGGTAATACAACAAAACCCATTTCATATCAGTAAATGGGGCGGACATTTATACGCAAGACCGGGATGAACATGTGCTGTGCAATAGAGACCCTAGATCTTACATAGACAGTGCTACAGAGTTTTAACTCAAATTTAACTGGAGAATAACCAAAAGAAATGCATCCCTTTTTTGCTGTTGAAGATAACAGAAGAACTATATATATACTAAGGCTGCATATTGTTGTCGATTTCCTGAATCTATCCAATTCCGATTCACAAGGTCATGATCTGATTCAATTCTTGATCCGATTCAGTTTGATTCGACATCGATTTATTTACAGATTTCTTTGTGTTAAGACTAGTTTGGCTCGGTAATAAATTGACTTGAGTGGAGGATATCCCTGTTCTGACTGACTGTACTGCAATATTACCTGGGGACAGCTGACTTTGCCAATAAGTGGTTGTTATATAATTCATCCAATCCAACATTATAGTATTGTCTGTTTAAATTAAAACAACTTCTGCACATGAATAACATTAATAATTGTAACTGTTGACAGGAACAGTGTGTGTGTGTGTGTGTGTGTGTGTGTGTGTGTGTGTGTGTGTGTGTGTGTGTGTG
>JBBKCR010000012.1:13837700-13855396 GCA_037577295.1 Ladigesia roloffi | reverse complement strand
ATATACACATACTCTTGTCTCAGACAGGCTGCTACTCACCTGTTTATATAAATACTGTAAGCTGCGTTTAGAGACACACAGATTTGAAAACCGCTCGAAAAAGATAAAATGGTCAGTTTAGCTTATCGGACGCTAGTTATCCCGGTTAGATTATCACCGTTAGCCTGAAATCCCTTCAACCAATGCAACAATATGACATCCACATACTTACAAACATAAACCACTTTTATTTAACAAACCAGCAGGATGTCCACCGCCCCTCTGCTGCCACTCACCTTGTTGTTGTGCTAGATCACTAGCCAGCTAGCCTTGCAGCGTAAATTACAACCAAGTTGGAGAGCAGATCGAGACGGTAATATACCTCGGTATTGCAGCACTAGTTAACGGAAGCTTAAACTGGCGGCAGGGAAAATGAGCCACTACAGTAGTAACCAGGCTAAAGCTAGTGTCTCAAAGCTACTCTTTCGTTAGCGTCCGGGACTGAACCTGAATTTCTTTGTTAGGTTTAAAAAGTAAAGCAGCCAACTTTTAAGATGGGATTGAAAAATTCCAGATACGTCAACTCTGCCGGGTGGTCAGGCTCAGCTCAGACGCTCAGACCGCCCGAATAAACCCGAACAGAACCGTAAGCCCGCAGTTAGCTCGGACCGCTGTTAGCGTTAGCTACCCAGGCTGCTCGAGTTTAGAGCAGGGATTTCATTCAAGGCCTCACCCCGTTTTTCTTCTGAGCCATTTTATCCATCTTCTTAGCGATCCGGATGATCTCCTCTTCTTCCTTTTTCCCCATGGCGCCTGGTAGTGTGGAGAAAAGCGGATTTGAGTATAGGGATCTCCGCAGCTCGCTCCGACCGGCAGCAAGCCCACCTACTACGGAGCAGACACGGTCAATCGAGGCCAGAGAGAGGAGCTGCAGAGCGGGAGGAGAGACCACTCAGTCTGGCTAATCGAAAACGGAGAAAGGAGCTAAACAGAACTACGCAGCGAGAGGTAGTAATGGCGAGATGAAGCTTCATAACTATTTGAACCCTTCCAGCCAAATGTGTTGAAAAGTGGTTTATTTCTCGAGGCTTCAAATGCACAGTGGAGCCACCTACTGGTCAACACAAGAAAAATAAAAATGTGAATGCGCACACACTGCGTGCCGTCTGGTTTGAGTATGGGCGAAATTTTCAAGCATTAGCTTCTTTTTTAAGTCTAATACCAGCCTACAAATACATTGTGGTGTTTTGTATCTATGTTAATGAATGCAACTTTGAATGCAACTTTTTAAAGTTCCTTTAAAAAAAAAAAATAAAAAAAAAAAATAAAAAAAAAAAAATATATATATATATATATATATATATATATAAAAATATAATTTTTATTTATTTTTTTATTTTTTTCAACCAATCATAACCTGCCAGGAGCGCTTAAGCTTAGGGACATGCTGCTAAGGCAGCAAGTCCAAGATGTGCATTGAAGAACGAAACAATCCAAGAGCAGGACAAATCCACAACAATCAAATCCAGCTAACTGAGTTAGCGATGTACAAAGAACAGGCCCCTGGATGTCACATTAGCAGAGATGGGAGGTTTGAAATTAGGCAATCCAAGAATGTTACTTCTAGGGATGAGCCGGATACTCGGCTGAAACGTGTATCCAGAACGGATAAAGCATTTTTGACGAGTACAAGTATCATACGAGTAATACGAGTCAATATCTTTGCTCGGATTGAATAAAAATTCTCATTGGGTAGCTGACTGTGTCTGCATTCTGTGCAGTGTCGTCTGTCAGTGCACGCATGTAGCGCTTTAAGTAGTCTGTGTAGACCACATGTAGCGTTAGTTTTGTTTTTCAAGCCAGCGAATGTCGAGATAAAAAAAAATATATATATATACATATTTGGCTGTTCAGAGCAGGGGGGACTTAAGGGGGGACAGGACCAATTCTAGGGGAGCTCTCACTTCCTCTCTCTCTCCCTCTCTCTAACGGTCATCTGAGTTATTTTTTTACTTAATGCCCTGAGTGACATTTTCTTGCTGTATTTTATAAAAAATAATAAAGGTAGTTGTGTTATAAATAATATTACAAACACTCTCACACACACACTCACACACACCTGGTGTGGAAATAAATAAATAAATAAATAAATAAATAAATAAATAAATCAGAATGATCATAAAAAATTACAAGTAAAAAAAAGAGAGATATGTTGTGATGAAAAATCTTGTTCATTACATTTTACTTCATAATTGCAACCGCATGTGTTGTATTAATTGTTGCAAAACATGTTCTGTACATAGTTTGTTTGTTATTGTGATCAAAACCACTGATTTGAAGCTCAATGCTAATGCTGTCATGTAAATAATTTTCTAATCTGCAATAAATATAACAATTTCTGATGAATACATATCAATTGCATGCTTAAAATAACATACAGTTTAAAGCCTCGCCCATTTCAACACAACCCGACCCACTTCCCGGTTAAACCGCGCCCACTTCCGGGACACCACCCAACAGATACAGATCATTCATCTGGTTAACAGATGCAGATACAGATAATGCTGTACTCGCTCATCCCTAGTTACTTGTCCTTGCTGCCGATTAGCTGCTGCACTCTGATGCAGCTGCAGTCCAGAACACAAAATTTCACATACAGAGCATTTTAATAAGCAGCCCTTCTCATTTTCCCCATAAAAACCTGATCTTAAATTGTTCTAATTTGGTTGTGCAGATTATATTTTTTCAGGATTAAAAAACAAACTATTCCGGTCAATTCAGGCCAACACACTGAAGGTGAAGACTTTTACCAGTTTTACAAATGTGGGTTTTATGGCAATAGACACATTTTCATTGTATTTACATTTTTAATGATGTGCTGTTAATTTTTTCATTTATTGAATTTATAGGCGAACTATTATGCAAAACTCACTTTAGTTATAATAGATATATGGGCTATAGAAAACAATGCTCACAAGTTATTTGCACAAATGTGGCGGTCACCACAAACAATTTCCTTCGGAATAAATAAAGTTTTCTGATTCTGATTCTGATTCTAAAATAGGTGATCACTTTATGTGAGAGTGATTTTGTTCAAATAACTTCATGAACATTTTTTAATAGCCTATATACTTATTATAACTTTTTTTAAGTGAATTTTGCATAATAGGTCCCCTTAAAATGTTTGTGTTTCTAACATGGATGTTTGGCAAAATAAATGTTGTAAATTTCAATCAGTGTCTTCTGTGTCTGGAATTGATCTACAGTATTCACGAGTCTATAAGGTAACAGTAATATAAGATAACCTTGCTTAAATTGTGAAATAAGTTTGAATTAATTATTTTTTTATTTTCTCTATTCTACTTGGTACATATACTATACTGACTGGGTTAAATTGAATTGACTAAAACTAAAATACAAATTTTAGCACAGAGAAATTGCAAGATAAAAATATGGTCACTTCAGGCAAACACCGCCAAATTTGCCAAAATTATAGACATTACAATCCTCAGTAATTCTATGCCATACAAGTTTATTAATAAACTAGGGTTTTCAAAGTTACAGTGCTGACACACCAATAAAAAAACTATTCTTTTATGCCTGTGCTAGTTTGCCTTGTTACATTTATGAATGCCAATGAAATAAACTAATAAAATCTTCAGTGTTACCCCTAGGAGAACAGCTATTTATAACACATTGTGTACACTGGCTAAAACATTTGCGTTATTTTCTGTGTTCCATGCTGAACTAAACTGTCTTACTGAAATTCATGGGAGCCCAAACAGGTCGGTGTCTGTACTTATGTGATTTGGGCCATTCTACTCTGGGGAATGCCGGGGATATTTTTTTGTCCCTGGGCATGATCTCACAGTGTGCATGCCACCCCTTAAAACCACCTGCGGCGTTAATCTCCACCCCATGCTGACAGTAGACTAAAGTAGACATCTCACTAAGGAGAGATACTAGTGACTTTACTGCTAAAACAGCGCAAACACATCTTGCCTTACACGTTAGTGATGTTCGAGGATGACGGCTGAGCCCTAAGTTTGTCTTAATTTTAAGGCCTTGTTCCATTCCAATGCACTTTTTTAGCATGTCAAAACAAGGACACTTCCAAATCCCATCTTTAAATTCTATTGACTGAATGGTCATGTTTCACCAGGAAATTAAGCTTCCTGTTATGCAGTAAGGAACTATGAACCTCCACGAGCAACAATATTCTTACTGCTCCAACAGTTGCTGTCAGTCTCCCGTTGCGAGCCAAATGTTTTATCTGCTAAGACTTCCCTCTGCCTTATTGTCAGCTGTGCCATAAAGCCTCGCTACCTCTCTCACTCTAATCCCTATTAGCACACTGGTCAAATCAGATTACATCTCTGCAAGAAATAAGAAACACCCCGGCCATCTGCCTGCTGTTGCACGCACTGGAAAACAGAGACTGTATTTTTCACTTGATCTGAAAGAAAAGAGAAGCCTATATACACCAAAATGTGGATCTACGGACAGGGCATCGGGAAGACAGAGATGCAGGAAGATATTTTGGGGCTGACAAATTGGCACGGTGAGAGGCGTGCTGACTGAGTGAAGGAGCTCTAATATTCCTAATTTCAAGATCTTCAATTGGAAATTGAGGCGATCAAAAGGACTTAGCCTTGGCAAAGACTACCATACCATTCTAAAAATAATATACTATGGAGGTATGGCCAGACTTGGGTGCTGGAATGTATCTGTGCATATAACTTCAAATAGAAATGTTCCCAATTTCTCTGTATATTACCTCTTTTAAAGTGCTGATTAACCGTGAGCAAAGATTACGCAAATTAACTGTGATGCAGAGCATCCAAAAATAACCAAGCAAGTGTCGTCGATAAGCTTTTCAGTGGCTGGGTTCCTGTCTCTCCGATCCCATGCTAGGATCATGTTACTGAAAATGTAAAGTAAGGTAAGATACACTATTTACATTTTTGTACTTTGATCACAATGTTAAATACATATGATAGATTTGATAGTAAATACATGTGAATTACAGTAAACATAATAATTTTGCCACATGGATATATGTAACACTGGATAAATCAGCACCGGTCAACAAAAGAAGATTTTTTGTAATCATCAGAAACAACAACAACAAGTAATATTAGCTTTGCAAAAGACTTGCATGCAGTTTTTATTAAACCACAGACAGCAGTCAAATAACGGTTTCAATATTTTCAGTGCATAGACAGATAGTCACACACTGTGGCATAGATATAATGATCAGTGTCAGTCAGCTACCACGGTTTCTTCAAAAAAAGTTATATTGTCGTTGTCGGGCCAGAACCTTATTTGTCCAAAAAGGCTATGTTTCAAGAAACTCAAAAAACTATGTATATTCTAAATAGATGACTACGGTGTCATTGAAACTAGTATAACTATTTTCAACACTTTTCATTGGTTAATTATTTCTAAATTTCACAGACCCATGTGGGGTAAATTTTTAATGATTTATTTTCTTATAATTGCTATCAGCTTTTCAGGTCCGTTCAGTTTTCCCCACCAGCATTACTTATGTTAGTGACTATGTTTATCAAAGTTCTCTTCATCATAACTATATATAATTTGGAATGAAGCCTATTTAGGGAAATAACATTTTCTTTTTTATAGTGGATACAATTTACCATGAATGCCCCTCCCCACAATGAAACACTACGCCCAGGTGTGTTCTCAGGAAGTGTGGTCATGCCAACCTTCAGACAATCAGACACCTCCAAAAACCTCAATGCCTCAAAGAGAGTTTGTTTCTACAAGAGCGGCGACCCCCAGTTCTATGGGCATCGGATTGTTATCAACAGTCGCACCTTTAAGACTTTCGATGCCCTGCTGGATGCTCTTTCCAAGAAAGTGCCTCTGCCATTTGGTGTACGCACCATTACAACACCCAAGGGTACACACACCATCCAAAGCTTAGACGACTTGCAGGATGGGGCCTCATACGTGTGCTCAGACCAAAGGAGGGTCAAACCTCTCAACCTAGATGATGTCAACCGGAGACAGGTGCCCTGGAACACAACCAGACCTACTAGCTCAGGACGACAAGGACGCAGGGGCTTGATTCGGCAACTAGTGAAGAAGAATGAAATGAGCCGGAAAGGAAAAGTGGTTGAGAGCATGGTGACAGTGTGGACACCAAAGAGACTAGTCGTTTTTAAAAACAGGGATCCCAACACTAAGCACACAGTTGTTTTGCAAAGGAAGACTGCTCCAACGTTTGAGGCTCTTTTGGAATACCTTTCCCGAGTGCTACAGTTCCCAGTTGTAAAATTATACACACCTGATGGCAGAAGAGTAAGTATTACTTATCCCAGGCTCATGTAAGTGCAGCATGTGTTGTTTTCATAAACATGTTATGTTGCAGCACAATAAACTACTTGCCCCACATAGTTTTTTTTTTTTGGCAGCCTGTCTTAATTTTAGTTTTAGTCTTTGTGTCATGCTGTCAGTTTAGTTCACTTTAATCTTATTTAATCTTATTTTAGTCCGACTATTTTCTTGCTTTTTATGATTGCAATTATTTTTAACCTAGTCAATACAGCATAAATTACCAGCAGAATAGACAAAATCAGTTTTTTATTTTAGTCTAACGTATAACAATTACAACAAGGCTATCTTATTATTATATTATTGTAACCTTATAGTCTCAAAAATACTGTATATCCATTCCAGACAGAGAAGACACCCTGATTTACATTTAAGACATTTATTTTGCAGAGTACACACACATACATTTAAATAAAATAAAAATATTAAATAATATCACATTCATAAAAATATTTTTTTATTGCTAAAAAAATATTGTCTTTACAACCAAATCAGAACAATCTAGGATCAGCTTTTTTTTGCATTGATATGGGAAAAGTTGCTTATCAAAATCCTGTGTATGGAAACAGGAAACAGTAATACTATTACTACTATTATTACTACTACTACTACTACTACTACTACTACTACTATTACTATTACTATTACTATTACTATTACTACTACTACTACTACTACTAATAATAATAATAATAATAATAATAATAATAATTTAATCCAGAGCATGCAGATGTTTCTGCAGACACACACCTAAAATGATAAAACAGCATTATGAAGAATCACTAGTGTTATATATATATATATGTAAATTTCACCACCCAGCTAGATAACGGCATTATAATCACTCTTTCCCATCTTATTTTTATGCAGGTGTTTAGAAAGTATTTACGTGACTGCACAGAAACTGGCACCTTTAAGTACTAATGCTTTCATGTTTTAAATAATTGATGTGACAGCTATATAAATATATATTGAATTTTGTAGGTTGAAGGCCTTCCTGTCCTGATCCTTTGCTCTGGAATAGTGGTTGCAGCTGGTAATGAGTCCTTCAGACTGGGCAACTACAAGCTCCAGGAATCCTCTCAGCCCTCAGAGTCAGCCATATCTGAATCTATAGGGCCAGTGGAGACCCCGCCATTGCAACGTAAGCTTTTGACCAATTGTTCATGAATATTAAAATTCTGAAATTATTTTTTGTATGAATTTGCTAAGTCATGTAATTTACTCAACCTTTTTTTCTCTACAAACTGGCCTTCTGTTTGATCCCGTCAAATCTGAAAACACTGAAACTATCCGAAGATGATCAAAATAAATCACCTGGCAGTAGATCGAGATCAAGAAATTTTTCCTTATCTTCAGAGAGGTACTTTGTAAATCAGATCAATAAATCACTGAATGGAAGCCTATCAGAAGACAATGGACAGAGGACTGGATCAATGGACATAGAGGCCAACCAACCACTGGAGATGGAAACAAGTAACTGTTTTGCTGATATAGAGAACAAAGATCACTTCATCATGCCTTCAGAAGATGACATTGAGAA
Organism: Ladigesia roloffi; assembly: GCA_037577295.1. Lineage (NCBI taxonomy): Eukaryota > Metazoa > Chordata > Actinopteri > Characiformes > Alestidae > Ladigesia > Ladigesia roloffi. Next base: position 13,847,517 of record JBBKCR010000012.1, on the reverse strand, counting down.
ATCTTTTTGTGTGAATCAGGATGGCAGCATGACAGTGGAGATGAAAGTTCATCTCACTATAAAACAAGAGGAGATAATTCACTGGACCACCACACTAAGTCGGACATGTGCTAACAGCCAGCAGAGGGCAGTGTGCTCACACCCAGGCTCCTCAGATAATAACTACCCTGTAAGGGACTTAAGGAGAGACAGTTGCCAGTCTAAAGACAATACAACCTCTGAGAAATCAGTGGAACTGAACGAGAGAGGAGAGGATCACTGTGGAGGCGTAAGCTCAGAGGCCTTGGAAAAACCAAAGCCAGCCTTCAGAAGGCTTCCCACCCCAGGACCCAGACGTGTTGGGAAAAAAGAGACTTCAGTAGAAAATATAAAAAGGTTATCTCAAAGTGAGGTGCAGGAGAGCACAGTAGGTGCATACTCATATATGGAACGTACAGCAGATGGAGAGCTAACAGAGGGGTACTGTGTGGTCAGTCGGAGTAGCTCTAGTAGTACAAGACCTGTACCAAAACCCAGAAAGAGCAGCTCAGGAGAGGCCAAACCTAAAAAGACTCATCCTTCCCTCAGATCTTCAAGGATGGCAGAAGTTCTTCAAATACAAAACAATGGGACAGAGATTAAAGAAACTGTAATGCATGTTTATGAGTCTCAGGGTACGTATGAAAACTATTTTTCAAACACTCAAGTTACTGACGATAAAAGGTTTGAGTTTAGAACAAAGACTAAAGAATCCTGGAAACCAGACTCAACAGACTCTGGGCCTCGCTCTTCAAGCAATGATTGTGATGTTGACTTAACTAGACAGTCCACAAGTTCTGGTTCGCAAAATGCTAGGAAAAATGAACTGTTTTCCTTGTCGTCTGGCCAGTCAAGTCCTTCACAGCAGATTGGCAACAATCTTTCCTTCTGTACAAACAGCAGAAAACAACCTAGACCTGAAACTTCACATCAGGTACTGGCGGACCTAGAGGCATGCACTAAAGATAACTCTGGGGATAAAATTATTCAAAGTAAGAAGACAATTAAAACCCCAAAATCAGAGAGATCAAAGGAAGGTACCTTTTCTGATACAACTGTGTCTAACAGAAAGCAAAAGGCCCGGCTACGTAGATGCATAAAAGACTTAAGGGACAGTATATCTCCAGAGACACAAAGCCAGACAGGATCCGAAAAAAAAGCAATTAGCTCAGCAGAAAGTGACGCACAAGGGCTGAAACCTAAAAAGAAAAAGAAAGACAAACAGAATGGTTTCGAAAAAAGCCAATCATCAATTATCAATTTTGGAAATAAAAAAGAATCATCTGAAATACACCATAACCTAGACAATGCAACTACCCCAAAATCACATATTAAGATAAACACACATGATGGTGAGCCATTAAGTGACTCATGTCAAAATGTGAACAAAGGTCAAACTGACACACGAAGAGCACCCATTAAGAAACAATTATTAGATGTTCTGCCACCAACACATTTGAAAATGCTGGCAAAGCAGAGGTCTATGAATGAGTGTAGAATCCAACCTTCTACAGAAAGCAGAGAACTGAGTGAAAGCATTTCCATGCCAGTGCTTCACACATACTCCTCTAATGTGCATCAATATGTGGAAAGCTGGCTGAAAAAAATTCAGCCTGAATCAGTTCCCTACATTGATGAAATGGACCCTCATGAAACAGAAGTTAGAGCTGAGTTCTGGATCGGAAGTGGCTTTGGAGATGGCTCTGAGATAAGGGATGAACCAGAAAAAGATGCAATTAAGAAGGAATATACTTCGCTTGAAGATACTCCCAGTGAGAGTGCAGTATCTCATCTCCCCGTGCACATCAGATATGATGGCCTGGAATCAAGTGTGAAGACACAGAGGATAAGGGGCTTCTGTAAATCAATGCCCAGTGTACGAATACACCCTGCTGAGAATGAGAATCGCATGAGACTGAATAAGTCTTCAGAAGTCTTGGCTCCGATACAGCCTCAGGCAGAAGAGGAGACATCGCAGAGTACAAAAGTGAACACTACATCAGGGGTGAAACCAGTTTTGCAACAGCTATGTTTATCTATTCAGTCCATCAGAAGAACCTCTAGCCAGTCTCAGTTGACATCCTTGGAGCAGAAGTCCAGTAGCCTCCCAGACTTTTCATCTCAGGTTGCCTCTGTTTTTGGTTCTCCATCTAAAGCTCTACTGTCCTTCCTGTCAGTGATGACTCTGAGAGACGGTGTCTCCAACACTAGCAACGAAGACCCTGTTGGTAACTCAGACAGTTATTCTGAGGCCCTTCATGTAATGCAGTCCTTAGAAAAAATTGCCAACATAGAGGACCAAGAAGAGCTTAAGGCCAGTCTGACAAGTCTCCAAAGCTCAACCTCTTCTCAGTTAAAAAAGAGCTGGAAAGATTTCCAAGAGAGAAATGACATAGAGGAAGATGCACAACTGTCACCAAGGCAGTCAGAGCAAGAGTTTGCTTTGGAGGTGAACTCAGAAGGAGAGGAGCAGGACAAAGATCATTGTTTAGGTATAAAAGAGTTAATGGATGAACTTAACATGTCTGAGGATCTTCGCAGAGAGATTTATTCTCTAGTTGATGGAGAGCTGACAAATACCAATCAAGAAAAAACAACAAAAATAAATTGCGGTCAGAGTAATGAAACACCTGATATTGTTTCTGAGAATGAGAATCTCATTGCAAAAGATGATTTCTTAGAAGATGAAGGGGACTATTCAAAAGAGAGAGAAATCCAAGATGACAACAGAGAGGAACCATGTCCACTGGAACCAGCACCTCAAAGTGAAGTTGTGGGGAAAACAGACACTGTAGAATATGTCCAAACTGCAAAGGATGAGACAAGCCAAACAGATATATTTAAGCATGTGTCAGACATGGGAGACACTGCACAAACAATTCAGAAAACAAACACAGGCAGTGTGACATACCAAGAAGGTGACATGGTACAAGACAGCCGAGTCTGTACTCAGTTTAATTCTGAATGTGAAGAAATCTATCCTCACACTACAGAATTAAACAAAACAGACTTATCACACCAACATTCTAAGTTGAATGTTTACCAAGACAGAGAGACTGAAAAAGGAGACAATTTAAATTTAGACTTGGATAAACACAACAAAAAAGTGGAGGATGACACTGGAGCACATCTGCAAGATAAACATGGTACCTTTGATGATAAGGAACAATATGAACTGGATGAAAACCATGAAGCAGGGCACCAGAACAATGTGGTTATCCAGAAAGAGGACATTGGTGATGATGCTATATCTCAGCACCAATCCCAGCCAGGGGTAGCGAAAAGTGAATGTGAGTCCCAAAACCGCCATGACAGAAAAGAGAAGCTGGTATTGGAGTCACCTAGCAATAGACTAAATCATGATAGTTCAATTTGGAAAGAAACAAACAATACAAAAGAGCTGGAGGATGCTAGGTCAGATGCATCGGATAGTTTTGCAGATGATGTCGATTCAGATGTTAATGACAAAGAGAGTGAAGATGCAGTGCCTATAGCATTACAGAGTGAGGTCCCAGATGAAGAATTACAGCATTTGTCAATGTCAGATCAAGAGGGTGCACAATCTGACAGAAATAAATCAGGGTCCTCACACAAATCAGAAAGTGAACATGAGCACCAGGCATTAGACAATAAGGATATTATTGAGAATCATATGATTTCTGCTGAAGAAAAAGATGAAGAAGAATCAGAAGAGCATAACGACAAACTGAGCAACCATTTTGACTCAGACAAAGAACCAGAAGCGAAAAATCCTACAGTGTCAGATCAAGAGGATAGAAATTCTAACCAAAAGAAATCAGAATCTTGTACATCCCAAGAATCTGAAGGCAAACAAGATCTTCAAATATTAGAAGTGAAGTGTGTTAGTGAGAAGCAAATGGGCTTTCTTGAGGAGCAATACAAAGAAGCAGAAGGGCATGAGGACAAAGAGAGCACAGTCACTGATTCTGAAGAACCAGATTATCCTGAAATGTCAGATCACAGTTGTGAACTCTCTGATCAAGACAACAGACACCCATGTAAATCCCAAGAATCAGAACATAAGTATGAGTCAGAGACACTTGAGGAGGAGAGTGTTGCTGAAGAGAAAGAAAGAGAAAATGAGGATGAGGACAAACAGAACGATGTTTTAGAAACTGATGAGGACTTTGATGCAGAACCAGGCTACGCTGCTGTGTCAGAAAAAGATGGTAAATGCTCTGATCATGAAAGCACACAGTATTGTAATTCCCAGGAATCAGAGACTGGATATGAGCTCCAGACACTAGATCAGGAGAGTGTTACTGAGGAAAAATATGAAGAATCAGAAGAGCATGAAGCCCAACAGAGCAGTTCTCTACATTCTGAGATGGAGTTTGATGCAGAACTAGAACCAAACTATAAAGATGGTGAGCATTCTAGCCATAACGCATCAGAGTCTTGCAAATCCCAGGAATCTGAATGTGAAGATGAATTCCAGGTGTTCGAGGAAGGAAGTATTACTGAAAAGTGCTTTAATTCTTTTGAGAAGAAAGATGAAGAAGTAGAAGAGCATGTGGACAAACAGAGCATTGCCACAGATTCTGAAAAAGAATTTGATGCAGAACAAAACAATCCTGCTGTGTTAGATGAAGATAGTGAACTCTCTGTTCAAGACAATACACTGTGTTGTAAATCTCAGGAGTCAGAAGTTGAGGACAAACACAACAATGCTTTGGAATCTGACAAGAAATTTGATTTGGAATCAACATATCTTGCTGTGTCAGATAAATATGAGGAGCCTGAAAAGGACAAGACTTGTGGATCCCAGGAATCAGAATCTGAATATGAGTTCCAGGCCCTGGAAGAGGATAGTATTACTGAGAAGAAAGTAGAAATAGATGCATATGAGAACAAACAGAGCAATGATTTAAATTCTGATGAGGATTTTGATGCAGAACCAGACTTTTCTGCAGTGTCAGATCAAGACAATGAATTACCTGACCAATATGACATACTGTCTTGTAAATCCCAGTCTGGAGCTGAATATGAACCCCAGACAAAACAACAGGAGAATATCACTGAGAAACAGTTCAGTTCTACTGAAGAGATTTATGTTGGAACAGATAAGTATGTGTGCAAACACAGCTCATTTTTACATTTTGAGGACACAGATGCTCAGTCTAACCACTATAACACACCACACCCTGACGTGGAGGACACTATGTGGAGAGAGTCATGCAATAGTCAGGATACAGAACCACACATAGCACAGTCAGACACTGAAGTCATGGGAAATGCTGATCATGGCTGTCTTTGTGTGCATCCTATAGAGATCCCCCAGGAGCTCCTGGACTTTGTTAATTTAGCTTTGTTATCCTCTGCTCTTACTTTCAAATATGACTCAAATGGTCAACTGAGAATAGAGCCAGATCAATGTAAAATCATAGAAATGCCTTCAGCTGAAAGCAGTGTAGACACTCATCATGTCCTGAGATGTCTTCCCAGCCCCAACACGTCTGACCTTTCTGATTATCGGCCTGAAACATCAGTCAGTAGTGGAGACCTGTCACAGGGTTCCACAGATATTTTTACAGAGACCGGAGAGGAGGATTTAGACAGGCTGACCATTTGCCAAGACAGTGTGAAGCAAAGCTCCAAAAACCTCAAGAGGCATGATGAGGTGCTAGAGAATGGTTCAATGAAAACAAAAGCAGGCACAAAACCTGGAGCTAGCCCTAGTTTAAAAAGTGTCAACAGCTGTGCCTCTCTTCAGGAATCAATGGCTAAATGTACACAGGAGCCAGCGTATAGTGACACCTCAAGTTCATCTGAGCCTGTACAACGTATTGTTTTTCATTCAGGGGGAGATGGCAGTGAAGGAATTTTGATAGATAAGGGCAGGTGGCTCCTAAAAGAAAATCATCTCATCCGTAGATCTCCTCCTGTTCCAGTTGGAATGTATGATAATGTGGACACCACATCAGCTGACACACCTCCCGACAACACAAGTGAGGATGCCCCCTTTCCACCTTTTGTAAGCCAGCATTCCCCGCTAGGTGCCATTTCCTCTTCCGAATTGGAGGATATGGCTAAGCCCCCGACACCCAAGTGTACATATTTCAACATGCCTCACAGTAGTGACTCTGACCCCTTTAAGGATAACAAGAGTATTAATAGTCACAAAGTTGGAAGTGACATAAGGAAAAGCAAGGAACTCAAAGTGTGTCCTATGGGTGAGCCCTCAAAAACATGGGCAAGAAAAAACGGAAGTCTCCCCTCATTTGCATCTGTTGAATTCAAACTACCTGATGGGAAAGTCCACCCTGAGGAAGGACTAGTGTCTGGTGCTGTGAAGAGTGTAAGGTCCCAAAGCACAAGCAGTAGGGCAGCTCAAGAAGAAGAGTCAGTTGAAGATCTGAACCTCAGATGTGGCCGGCATTGCCCAATACTGTGAAATACAATGGAAAGGCAGAATAACGCATTAACTTCACTTCTACCTTTAGGAGTTTTTCAAACTCTTTTAAATTGCTTTAAGGGGACATATGCAAAATCCACTTTTTGCATCCTTTTGTCTTTTAATTTGGGTCTGCACTGTTTCTATAAGCACTCCAACCAGAGCAGGTTTTGCAAATTGTGACAAGACTTCTCAAGAAGATAGACCTCCAAGACGAGGGTTGACGACCACTGTTTTAACACCTCTCCCATCACCAGAAAAAAGTTTCCAGATTTCTTCAAAAAAGATCACTCAGTAATTATGGTTTTGTTCAATTTATTCCATTTCAGAGCATTTATTATGAAGTGAATGTTGCACAGGGACAAGACGTGAATGCTCACTAAAGGGTCGTGGGCCAGGAAAATGCCTTTTTTCTACAGTGGTCAGATACATGTTACTTCTCTAATATTGCGACAAACAACATGAAGAGCTTTCAAACAGTAATATTCGACATACTAATAAAAAAAGAAAATTCACTCATGCAGTATTGTGGCAAATAATGTACCAAACCCATTTTATTCATCCATGTAATCTTTGAAGATTATGCTGCATTTTGCTTTTGTACATAAGGCATTTTACATTTGTAAGTAAATGTCCAAGAGCCCAGCCAAAAGGCTGGTAAAGACATGTTAAGTGCTGGCAGCTTATTTTTGAGAGTAACATACGAATTATTAAATTAATTAGACCGTTAAATTCTGGACTACAGAGCGCTCCTGATTAAAAGCTGCATGCCCTAATTTTAGAAAGAAAATCCATTTTGTACCTGCACAAGCCGCATGGGATTTTAAGCTGCATGTGTCTCATGCAGTAAACTGAGATTTCTACACAGAATTGTTTTATTTTACGATAACATAAACAAATACATATTGCACACGTTTTTATTTTTGGAACAGTGTCTGTAACACGGCTAACTTTAAGAATACATATGTATCAATAACACATAAATTATGTTGCTTATGCTTTTTTACTGAACAGTGAACGAACAATATTCCATCTCCTTATGACCGGTAAAAATATATACCATTATATATATAAATGAATATATACTGCGGCCTACCAGAAAAAGGAATTAATCACCATCTTCATCTTTCTTATCTTTATCATGGGCGGGCCTTAGGGGGCTGTGTCCACCCTCTGACTCACTCAGGCTCGCCCTGGGAATACGAGCCATCCGGGATTGGTCCGGGAATTTGAGCTGCCTAAACACTCGTCACAGGTGTGGGCGAGATGTGCATAAACCATATCAACCCGAAACGAGCCTATAAAATGTGTCCTCTCCCCACAGGTCCATCCGCAAATCCATGTCTGGCGCCTTGTCTGGTTACGGGGCAAAATGTTTTTGATGTCATGAAAAAAAAAAAAATAGCTGCACTGTATTATTGGCTGCAGGGTTTAACATTTGGGAAGATTAGTCTGGAATTTATCGTAAATGTGTAGAAGAAACCAAGCTTTGAGTGATAATAATAACCCATCAGAGTACAGCCCAAGCTCTTGGAATACACAAAAAAATGATTTTGACATGCTGCTGGAGATGTCTAGAGGTTGTTCTGAAATGTTTGTGCCATTGTTTGAGCTCAGGTGTCTTTCATTTCCATTAAGCAATTGAACAGTTGTGAATACGAGATGGAGATGGGCAGTGTGTAAAATAAAATCAGAAACACTTCTGTGTATTAGCTATGATTTTCTACCTGAAATATTCAATACCTCTGTTATTTACACAGCTTCAATTATTTAGTATCTGCAGCTGATGTCATAGTATTTTCAGATCACCATCCAACCCCTGCAGTATGGAGAAACAAAAATCCTTTTTTATATAAAAGAAAGGACCAACAAAGGCAATTACACCCTATTGCCTAAAAGTAAAACTATACCCAATGGCAGCTTTCGCCAGTTTTCTGTAATTGTATTTTCTGTATTGTTATACTCTCAAACAAATTCATTTGTAACTGGTGTGGTCTGTAGTTAATCCCACTGAAAACATTATGATTAACACAAATGAGCAGTAAAAACATAATATATTTGAGCATATATATGTGTGCGTGTGTGTGTGTGTGTGTGTGTGTGTGTGTGTGCATGCGTGTCTGTCTGTTTGTGTGTCTGAAATATGCATGTATTGTTTTTATATGTATATTCTTGAAGATATTATTGAATAAAATTGTAAAAACTCACTATTTTGTTTGCGATCTGCTATTTATTCTACATCACAGGTCTGTATATAATAGACTATGGGTAAATGATCTGCAAAACACACAAATCAAACAAAAATGCAATAAACCCATTATTTTATTTAGTTTGTTGTGTTAAAGTGTTGAGGCATGTTGTTATCAAGAATCTGTAAAGTAGTTTATAAAGCTGCATGGTTCTGTGTACCTCTTTAAACTCTCTTTATTAATATTTGGACGTAGTATAGCTGTTTAGTAAATGTACATAGACTATAACTAAAACCTGAGAATGAGGCAGATTTGAATTTATTACGGCTCTATAAAAGTATTTGCTTTTAATAAACCAGTTGATGTTATTGTATAACTGCATAAGTGCAAGTGCAGTAGACTAAATGATACACTAACCTGGACACAGTGGGAGTGATACACTAAACTGGACACAGTGGGAGTGATACACTAAACTGAACACGGTGGGAGTGATACACTAACCCGGACACGAAGGGAGTGATACACTAACCAGGACACAGTGGGAGTGAAGTATTTCTCACACTTCTTTATTCTGGGGCCCGGTCATGTCAGGCTTATGGGCTGCAAAGCCCTGCATAGGCCTAAGCCCCATAGGCCTATGTCTCAATACATACATAAAAATTTGTGATAGACATATAGTTCAAAGAGACATAGGATGTGAAACCTAGGAAAACCTAGAGACTTTGATTGGATGTAGGCCTAATCCTAATGATGACAGCTTATACAGCCCCAGCATGGAAAGGGAGCATGCATCTGAGAGGTCTGAACCAGGGGCGAAGCTTGGGGGTGGCTTTGGGGACTGAAGCCCCAAATCTCACTTCAAAAGCCCCGTATCTTTTTAAGCTTTTCAAAAATATGACAACCCTGACAATATATGCTGCCTATGAAATACATTAAAACTCATTAATGGGCACAAACTCCCGTTTCCCTCATGCTTAAAATGCTCTTATTTCAACGGGCTGAAACTACAAAAACAGTATTCCACCAAATGATACATTGTTCACTCAATATTCTAAACACTAAGGTTAACGTCTACTTTCTACTGGTCTGTCAGAACTCGTCTCTGTCTTCAAGTAGCTTCAAACATTACCATGGACATAAGACAATTCTTTAAAAAAAGAACCACCAGTGATACATCAGAAGCAGCTGCCAGTAA
>JBBKCR010000012.1:13815245-13830136 GCA_037577295.1 Ladigesia roloffi | reverse complement strand
TTTTTACCTCTGAAAGACGACCGTCTCGAGCCCCCTGTGTATGCTCTTTGGCGTAGGTTACGCAAACGCCGTAAGTGGTCTGTTGCGTGAATACGTCACTCGTTTGAACAGAGCATGGAGAAAATAACGCATTCATATTTTAAACGCATTTAACACTTTAAGCCCTGCCACTAGTTGGCAGACAAATAGTACTTCAATTCAAGACCTAAAATATGTAATCTTTCTGTTCAAAGTTTCAAGTAAATTGCAGGGGAGTCCCAAATCACTGCTGCGTGAGCAGCCAGAGAGCGCAGTTCAGTTCACAGCGCACGAGTAAGCGTGTGAGATTTGGTAGAAAAAAATAAGTTGTTTGTGATGTCTTGTGATTGTTAAAATACAGAATACGATCAGTCTATCAATTACAGATACACCTCATTTTAACTCGTGTGTATAAAGCACACCTGTCAACAGAATCAATTTTGTCAAATCCAACCTTTCTACTATCATGGGCAAGATCAAAGAGCTGTCAAAGAACGTAAGGGCAAGATTGAATACCTGAACTGGAATGGGTTACAAGATTATCAGCAAGAAGCTTGGTGAAAATGTGACTGCGGGTATTTGTGTGATTATTCAGAAATAGAATAAATACAAAATGACTCTCACTTGCCCTCAGTTGAGAGCTCCATGCAGTATCTTGACTCATGGGGTGGACGATCATGAGAAGGTTTAGGCATCAGCCTTACATGGGAGGAGCTTGCAACCACTGTGGGATGGAATTCTTTGGATCAAACTTAGTATTTCTCGTCCTACTAACATGGCGGTTTGAGTTGATGCAAAAGAACTCTATTTGAATGCAGCACTTTAACCCAAGCCTCCTCTGAATCATTTAGATATTCACTGTAAAACTTAAGGTTGGTTGTACATATGCCTTCTTCAGCAGGGGGAAATTGCCAGCAATGCAAGATTTAAATCCGTTATGATGTAGTGTAACCAGTTGTGTTCTTTGTGACTGCTGTGCGTTAAGATCATTTACAAGCTCCTCCCGTGTAGTTATGAGCTGATACCTCACGTTTCTCATGATCTTCCTCATCCTATAAGGCAAGACACTGCATGAAGCTCCAGAATAAGGGCAACATACTTAAGCTTAAGTGACAAGCATGCACATAAATGGGAGCCAGGAAATAACTGTATTAAACTGTAGTCTCTGTGTCCAACTCCATGTGAGATTCATTCTTGTAGTCAGTGTCTTAAACAACAATGATTATTTTTTACTGAAAAGATTTTCATGCCATAGTATTAAAGAATACTGCCGTGCAAAGGCAAAAGACCGTAACATCAATTTTGGGCAAAAATGTGTTATTGACATTTTTGAAACAATAGACATCGGTTTTATCATGTAGCAAAATATCTTGAGTCAATGTTGTTGTTTTTTGCTAAAAATTAGATGTTGTTGTTGCCCTAATTTCCAAAAACCGAGGGAAAACCAAGGCAGAATACCTTAACGCGCTGCACTCTAGAACACTGCAATTACGTTACAAAGAAGTTAAGGCAGTCTTAGTTTTTTTTATTTACAATAATCCAGTATTGTTACCCTGAAATTCTCATTAAATTTTATTTTATAATATTCTATGTATGTAATATTGAGCTTTAGTAGACATAACTAACAATGTTATTTTAAAGCTTTAATTCTTGTTGTAGAAATGTTTGTATAGTGATAAAAGACAAAATGTTCAATAAATTATAAGTTAAGGTATTTTGCCTTTGTATAACCCTTTATTGTTTTATAGGAAATGCAAAAGCAGAATACAGTAACTTTCGAATAAGCGTCGTTCATTGACAACTACTTGGCAAATTTTCAGATTCCTTCCTATAATACAATTAGCTGGACAACAAAAATATTTTAATGTAATTTTTCACAGTTTCACACTGTTGTAAGCTAATCAGCACACTAAAGAAGCAGAATTGGACTCCAAACATGTCTGGGCTGATAAATTGCATCTAAATTAAAAGTGTGTATATTTGATTTTTAAATGTATTGCTTTTAATCCATACTCATCTAATCCTGATAAAGTGGTGGGCAATATACAGAATGTTATTGACCTGTTGGCGGCTTCTTCGAAGGTGGAATATTGAGTACTAAATTCAACATAGTTTACAAGAATGAGACTAACTTTTGTGTATTGCTTCTGTTGCCCTTTCCAATGTCTCCCTTCTGCAGACACAAAGGCTTTAAACTACCACAGAACATAGTGTGTTAAAAATAATACAGAATAATAGATTCAGGAGAAACTAATTTTTTAAATCAGTAATTCAGTAAATTCCGGACTATGGAGTGCACCTGATTAAAAGCAGCATGTTCTAATTTTAGAAAGAAAATCTTTTTTGTACTTGTACAACCCGCACCGGATTTTAGGCCGCATGTGTCTCACGTTGTAATATGAGATGTGAACCCTGCCGGAGCAGACCCAGTCCGCATGCCGGGTCGATATTTCCTGCCACTATCCTTGGGCCGTGCCGGCCCGAGCCATGATCAAGCGTTAACAACTGTGCTGCTGTTAATGTTGTGGTGCATGAGATATCTGCCTTTCCCCCCATTTAAATAACTATGAGTGAGAAAGTCTGCAAACCATGGTGAATTTGAGGAGGAACAGGGCTATCTCACAACAGATGAATACAACTGTCTTTAACCAGCTAGCTGGCCCCTCCTCCACCCTTCTACAAGACCGCCTCTCTCCTCCTCTTTCCTCCTCATTATCATTTAACCCTTTATGCACCGGGACTTTTTTTAATGCTGGATTTTTACATCAATATTTCAAAACCTTGTGGCTTAAAAGGAGTTAAAGATAGAGACTTATTGTAAATTAGAAAAATGTTGGGCATGACCTGAAGTTTATGTGGGGTATAAATATTCTCATCTAATTGCATATTATTATGTCATGAAGTGGCAGACATCTTACATTTCATTATATTCAGGAAACAGCTGATATGGAACTGATGTTTGGAAGTTAATTTCTTCTTATTTTGTCTTTTTATCCTCATTCATTATGATCAGGAAAGAGGAAACCAACAATAAAACAGACGAAAGTAAAAATATTGCTATATTATCATATCAAGATGTCATCATGACTAAATCTGACTGTATTTACAAATGTCCTGTAATGTAGCATTTGTAATCCCTACCACTAGTTGGCAGACATGTAGTACATGTAGTACAAGCAGAGTAAGAGTGCATCTCTGTTCTCAGTCGGCCAGTAAGCGTGTGGGATTTGTGAAAAAATCCCCCGGCAAAGTAGGCTAATAAAAGGCTAATAAAAGCATGTGGTATTTGTGGGGGGGAAAATTCCGTTGATGATGTCCTGCGAATGATATTCGCCGATTCTGAAGCGGAAGATTTGCCTTTTGTACCGGGAGACAAGCGAGAAAGTCGTGCTCCAAGCGGAGGGCGCAGAGACTCCCTTCTCTCTCGCCGATCGTGGCTGCTTGAGGCGCCGGGACTCCCAGCTCTTAAACAAGACCATAGGAGACAGGCTCTTCATGCCAATAGTGCTTTAGAGGAGATTTACAGAATATCGAAATATGAAGATATGACCTAAAATGTTGTGTGTCTCGATCTAAGCTCTGGTTACGAGGAAAAATGTGTTGGGCGGTATGGAAAAAAAAAACATGCAACCATGCAAATTTACGGTAAATATGTCACACACACACACACACACACACACACACATACATACATACATACATACTGGATGAGTGTTCAGTAGAGCGTTCGGCAGCCTCACTGGCTAAGACCGATAAAGTAAAGGGGCTATTCTAGCCTCCATGGACAGAAGAGTGCAGGTTTGTTGTTAAGATGGTCCGTGCTGTGAATATTTTATAAATATGCTTTTTTCCCAATGTGGAGTGTTGAGCGCTATTTTGGGAAAATATCAGGCTGAATCCAAACACACAAAATGGAAGGTCATTTACTGATAGGAAATATGGTATTGAGGCTTCTATGAGGCTCAGAGGTTCTGTATAAAGACATACCAAACAAATCAATTTAATCAAGATAAAGATATTTCCACATAAGTCAGAAGTACTGAGCAATGCTTCAAAGAAATGGCAAAAATGTCAGCTCAGCAAAGAAAAGCAGTGCCAGGGATCACACCGAGTATCAGCATCTCTTTATTTGTGGTACACATGGATGCAGGCATGTGCACAGGTAGGGCTCAATCTGTGCAGAGCACTTGCCTTTTTGTAATTACACTCGGAAGTGCACTTTTTGGGGGAAGTTTTTTTTTAAATAAGTCTATACTATTGGTCACCCTTTACTTCCTTTAATTTTCTTAGAACCCCTCAAACTGTCAGTCAAACTTCACAACTCCACCCCTTAAGCGCAGCGAACTTGCGTTTCTGCACATCATTCAGAGTCATAGAGCAGAAGCAAATGGACGTCTTTGTCTTGTAATGGTAAAATATCTTGTTGTTTGAATTAATCCTATTTTGATTTTATCTGCTGAATGTGCGGATGCATGTAAATTAAATTATGTAAACTGTTAACATTTCATCATATTATATAGCCTATGGTCACACAGCATCTTAGGTAAAAGTTTATGATGCTATTATATTATGCATGTATTGGCTGGCTAGATTTTTTAAAAATCTAGTATTGTATACTTCCCGCTCATTTTCACATGTATAAACATAATAAAAACATGGTTTTCTACTGTAATAATGTAATTCATTTTTTTTATTTACACAATGCGAATGAGAATCATCAGGTCACTGTGCATTCTATATATATTTATCATGCAGAATGTAATCTGCATGTATGCAAAGTAAATAAAAAAAGAAAATGAACGTCTTGCACAAGTAAATAAGAGAGAGTGCACAGCCAGTTCACAAACACAGGACAAATAATACACAGACAGCCACCCAGGAGGCAAATTGCTAAAGCTAACTTTACAAGAAAGCCAGGTGTTTTGGCACTGTATAATCATAAATCTTCAAGCATATATGGCTCACAAAAAAGTGTTTTGGTAATTGGTTTTAAAGATACCTTCTATATTTATATATTATCAGTATAAAAGTTACTAATTACTAAATAAATATATTATGAGTATTATTGTGTGTTATTCTTTTTGGTGATGGAAGGGTTGGAGGGATGCCCTTATTTCAGTTTCAGCACATGCCCCTCAAAAGGTCTGTGCATGGCTCTGCATGGACACATGTAAATGTAGCTGTTTGCCCCACTCCCTTAAAAAATGAGCTCCACCAACTAACTGTCAATGCTATTGTGTAAGAGACCACTTTTGCCTGTAAAGAGATCATGGCTTGCATGGTAGTTGCTCGGTGAAGCATGGCATTTGCTCAGTGCTTAGATGTTCAAATGAGCATAAATGTATGTTTTAGTTCCTTCATGCGAGCCTCTGAAGAACCAGTGGGTTGATTTGATTTTCTCTGGAAATGTGCTGACACAATAGAGAGCTGGTCTTGCTGAATGGCTGAAATTTAAGTCTGGATCAGTAACAACTCTCCTTGGCTCAGCTATAAACCTTAGACAAGTAAGTCAACTCAATGCTAAATAATTTTGTTGCTTTGATGTATATGGTGACCTAGATTTTTACCTTAGAATGTGACTGTAATATTAGCTCTGCAGCTAAAAGCCCAATTTGCAGGCTACTTTTGCAAATGGCAAGGTAAATAGCATCAGGTATGTGTGTGATTGGTGTGTGAGTACACACATTAACTTGAGTATTGTACGTCTTTTTTATATGGACAACTGTGCTGCTGTTAATGTTATGGTGCATGAGATATCTGCCTTTCCCCCCATTGAAATAGCTATGAGTGAGAAAGTCTGCAAACCAGTAAATGTGTTCGTGTTCACGACATAATGACAACAGAAATTTCAAAATGGACTGTTTTTACCACTTGGTTTCCATATATGGACTGTCCAATTAATGATGGGTTTTGAAACTTCTGAGGCCTACTGACAGCCTTCAGCAAAATTCAAAAACTGTAGAAAATTTTTACAGTTTCTTACAGCTGCAGTTATACATTGTAGTAGATGTATTGAAATTATATAATTATATATATGTACAAAATGTTCTGACTTAAAAATAAATTAGCTGAATCCTGTGAACATTGCTGGTCATATTGGCAGCTACTTGGCTGAAAACAGATGGCAGTTGTGCTGCCCTGTTCAGGTGGGCTTTGCCTCATCCTCATCGGTATTTAGTGATTCATCAGTGTCTTTGTTGCTGTGCTGCTCTCTCACAATCAGGGGGGCTTCTTTGGCAGAATTTTTCTGCCCATTACCATAGCGCCCTCCTTGTCAGCTAATTTGTTATCTCTTACAAACACAAAAGAGCTTTAAAGAAATTAATGTTGGTGGGAGGGCTGACATGGTATATGAATATTTTCCCTCTCTATCAGCAGAGAATCTCTGAGAATCTCAACAGAGGCAACAGGTCAGATAAACAAAATGTAGGTTTATTAGCTAAATCTCATCAGATTTCCATTAGATTTACAGTCCCATGGAAACAAATGCCTGCCTCTGATGCTGAGCACCTGGGGCTTGGAGAATAAAAGGTCATGGAGATAAAGTATTTGATGGCTGTGCCAAATGAAGGTGCCCTGTGTACTGCAGATAACAGCAAGGAGCAGAGGTTTCAACCACGCACGTCTTAAGACAGGAATGGAGTCATTAATCCCATGCTAGCTGTGACAGTGGTCTTGCTGAGCCACACGCAATCATCACATGTGGCGCAGGCATTGCAGCGATGTCATCATAGCTCGGCTCCATGATCACAAGCCTGTGACTAGAATCCCATGGTAGCATCCTGCAGCAGTCCTCAATAGAGCCTGAGCTTGGAAGACTCTGCTCTTCAGCACTGGAATGTAGAGCAGAGAAAATAGCAAGAGCAAAAAAAAAAAAGATTGAAGAAAGCTATCGATTTCAATTGAAAACGTGTTTGAGCTTTGCAGCCTGGGTATGCTGCAATCATTTCGGCTGGTGGGACTCATTTACAGCAATCAGTGGTAATCCCACTTTCTTTATAACATCATGGCTCACAACACCTCAAGGCTTTAGAAAAGATTGTGTGATGGTTGCAACTCATTTATAGTGCATCAAATATTTTTGGAGGAAACACTTCAAGAATGTTAAGTGTTTACTGGATTTACTCATGGGTGTTGTCCTGTTGTGTGTGTCAGGCTAGTTTGGTAAGAGAATCTAAACATCAAAGCTACTGCTTGCTCTCATTAAAAAGCAATGAAGGTTTGATAAGTCCTCTTTAAGATACAGTCAAGGTGGTCAAAGTAGCTGAGCATGTTATCCTATAGTCAGTTTGTCCGGGCCACAGTTCAGAATTGACCATCATTTTATGCTTTTCTTTAGTTATGTTGGCCTTCCATGAACTAAGGCTGCACGACAATGCAAGACAACATTCAAATTACAGGGTGGCAACACACAGAAAACCCTGTGATAGCCATGATGTTCCTAGGATTTTAGATACTATCCTGTATATATTTAATAACAAACCATCGTAGGTATAACACAATAACCTTTATCTTGTATGTCTATGTGTCTGGGAGCCAAAGAGCTGGATCTTCTTAGTGATCTTATCCAAACTTTCTTCTTAGTGATCGGACTCATTAAAAAGAGATGCAATACCTGCAACTAATCACATGATAGTGTAGTAGGAATGGTTCACTATGGCCTACTCCAGTTGAGTGTATCTGCACATTATTATGAGATGTCACTTTTCTTGTACTTCTATTATAATTTCTCTTGGTTGTGAGAGATGATCACCATTGGCGGCTGAAGTTTAAAAAGTAGTCGCAAAATAAATAATCTAGTCGCATTGGCGGCCATCTTGGTCACCATCTGGAGCTCTGTACTGTCATTTTCCTAACCTATTTCTAGAAGTGTAACTGTTCACAAAATTTGCTAAGGACATATTTGCTTTCTAACCTTATCCCTAAACCTCTGATGCGTATACAGCGCCTTACAGAACTATTGGCAGCCTTATATATTGGCAGCCTAATATATGAATAAACAAACTGATAGAAATTAAAAGTCCTGGGTCTTCGCACTATTCTTCTTGAGTACATCTCACAGGTTTTCAACTGGATTTAGGTCATAAGACTAGGATGACTATAAGCATTAAACATTTTTATTGGAATCATTGTCCTGCTGAAAGATCCAACAGCAACCAAGTTTTATCTTTTTTGCAGAGGCAGACAGATTTTCATTTAAAATCACCTGCTGAATCTTGGATTCCATAATGCCATGTATGCCAAAAATACTGCCAGGGCTTTAGGAGGATACACAGCCCCACACCATCACGGATCATCTAATTCTACACCAAACACAACTTAAGCATTTGGAGTAAAATAATTTTTGTTTGTAAGCAGCACATACACCCAGCCATCCACATATTGTAAAAGAATACCAGATTCATACGACCATGTCAATTGTGACAGGACTGTAGGTATATAGATTTATGCACATGAACCTGTGATGTACTGTGTGTTCTGACACCTTATCACACCCAGCATTAAAGTTTTTCAGCTGTTTGAGCTAAAATAATTCTCAGGAAGATCTCATGAAACATGCTCATTAGCTTTACTAATACTACTTTAATTATCAGTTAATACTGTGACATAGAACCTTATTTGGAAAATGTAATAATATTGAATTATGTCAGTACTGCCCAGCATTAATAATTGTTAAAGACAAAACTGTATTGCTGACAGACCACTTTGTGACTTGGATGTCCCTGTTATTGATAATCTGAGTATGAGGGTTCTTGTACTACATGCTGTATAAACACCCACACTCAAAGGAGTTTCTTTGTTAGAAGGTGTTGTGGCAGGCAGTTCTTTTTATCTAACCAGTGAATGTGGAATAAAATTACAGGTATGGAGATGTAAGACATTTGAACAAAACCTAAATTTATAGTAATACAATAAACCCCTGTAAATATGCCCCAAGATATAAGCTCCCAAAATGTTTAATTTCATTTTAAACTGAGCACAATACATTACCCTTAAAACATGTAAAGCCATATCCTTACTTTAGATTGAACACTGAACTCTCTTGCAGTGCTAGAATGTAAAATACCAATTTTACTCCTTTAGAGACTACTGTAATTTATACATGCATGTTTTTTTGGGTTTCAGGGTAAATATTGTAATAAATTCATTTGATTTGCAGTAAAAAAAAATACAGGGCTTTAAGAAGAATAAAATGGAAAAGATGCATTTGTTTGTCTTGCTAAGTGTCGTGCCCAAACGTAAACAACAAGCACAAAGACGAGGGGATGTGGCACCCTAGGCCTGAGCGTCACAAATGCAAAAATGTGAAGGATATCTGCGGTTTCCACGAAGGGCGGGAGTTTCTTCAAATAATTATTAGTTTTGTTCTCCAGACAATTTGCGAGAGACTGAAGCCATGACAGCTGAACCACGATTAAGCAGGGGTTTAATGCTAAGTGTCTTTAATAATTGTGTCATTACATATTAACAAGGCTTTCAAAAACAGTATAACTAATGTATTCAATATTAATTGTATGTTCCTGTGTGTACAGATTGTAGTTGAAGTGCATCTTATTTATAAAACACATGTATAATATATAGTTTTTGCATGCATAGTATCTCTTATGTTATTACACATAAGCGATCCATGAAATCAGAGACTATATGTGGGTGTTTACAGCTTCAATGCTGCACTAATTTATCTGTAATACTGATTATATTGGCAATAGTTACACTGCATTATTAGGGTATAATTGTTCTGACAGGTACAAAAATAGGTAATGCGCTACAATTTGCAGAAACAATTTGCATATGACTAAAGGCAAATGGTGGCTCATTTTTTCAGGTTGTGGGTGTTATAAGTTGATGGCAATAAAGTGAAGAAGAGATGGCCATTGAGAAAGCTGATGACACTTATGGCTAATCAGCAGAAGTACTGGAAAAGAAGACCCTAATAAGCAAGTGAGGCTCATTTGATCACAGCCAGACCCACATAATTACTCTTTATCATCAGTGTCATGCTCAGCTGTCCTTTGAGAACATTATTGGAGGAGAGCTTTAATTGCCTCGGCTTTGTGCTGCTTTCACAATCTATCTGTGACATTTGGGCTGGGTGGCATATCTTTTTGATCCTGACCAGGGCTGCCAACTCTCACGCAATGAGCATGAGACACACGCATCTGACTGTCTTCACATGCTCTCACGCCACACCTCTGATTTCTCATGCTGAAAATCTATTTTTACTATATATCCCATTGTGCACACTCCTCAATGGAAGGTGGGTCACCGAATGTCGCTACAATTGTCAACAAAAGAAGAAAATACCCCCCCCGGTTTAACCTGATGACATAGTACCAGGCTCATAAGAAAATGCTGTGTAGTTTCACGATACTAAAATTAATTCTTAAAGTCTCTGGCCAGGCTTATAAAACCTGCATCATATAGTTCCATTGCAGGGCTGCCACGATTGGTGGACTAGTCATGATTATGTTGACTTTCAAAATCGTTGATGACTAATTTAATAGTCAACGCATCTTTAATTTATTTTAAGCTGGAATTATGGCTACCTGGCAATGGAGCTCGAAAGCATGGGAACATTTTAAGAATAATAAAACTGAAGAACATGCAATGCAAAATGGAACTTGCCTTCCACGGTAGTACAACGGTGATGCATGAGGATCTTAAAAGGAAGCACATTGCAGCTGATTCTATTTCTGACGACAAAGTTGGACAGTTGTCTCGAAAAGCTTATGCGCTAATTAGCAGCTAACATTAGCATTAGCAATGAACTTCTTATATTGATAACTAAACTTTAACATTAATGTTACACATATGTAATGTCGCGTTTGAATAGGAAACACAGAGCAGAGCAGGTCTTCACACTGCAGGGAACAGCTTCGCTCCAGTATATGTAGAAAAGCTTAACTATCCTGGCTTAGAAAGGGAGTCTTGTGTAGACTTGGGACTATATACAGTCAGAGTGTAGTGAAGTTGAATATAGCACAAATAGAGCACTGTGCACAAAAAGAACTTGTGTTATATTTCAGTGAGCCAAAACTTTATTGTTTTGGATAATATTTTAGTTTCAGGTGCCTAATATTACCTCATTTGTTTGTGTACTTCTCTCAGCTCCTATTTAATACTTTAACCCACTGAAGTCTGAGGGTAAACTGAGGGATTCTGGTGATTGTGGCTGGCTCTGACATTTTTGTTACATGTGTTTTTAGCAAAAACTTAGCTACAATAATATTGCAATAGTATATGGGTCCAAATAATATGTGGATTGACAATTTCCTGTATCAATTTAAGCTATAGTTAAATAATTGTTTGTAGCTGAAAGCTGCAAATGTCTTTAAAAATTTAGTCATTATCTTGTCTTAATTTGTAGTTGGCACATACCTTAAACACTTCAGGCTGTAAGATAATGATGGTTATATAAGAGCAGCTGCAAAATGGTGTGATAAGCTTTACATTTTATGTCCAATGCAGGCATGATCTGATTAGTCGACTAATCGCAAAAATAATCAGAGACTAGTCGACTATCAAAATAATTGTTTGTGGCAGCCCTAGTGCCATGTAGTGAAACCCATAGAGATTAGATTTGTAGTTATAATGTAGCATCATTTGTGGCAATATCAAGCCTTTGTCATTTTCAGCTTTGTTTCGGGGCTGGGTGCAGGTTGAACTTCCGCTGTGAATGTACACAGTGTTCCAGCTCCAGAAGAAGAGATTAGATTCCTTTAAGACCTTATTGAACATTTTAATCCTCCAGTGTGCTTTATTGCTTTTATATTGCCCATGTAAGCCAATGGTACATTAGTCTGAATCTAAATGAAAAAAAAGACAAACTGAAAACAGCAGGTAAATGTCTTTCTGGTGACCATGGCATTTAGTAAATGTACTTTAGAAAATAGATAAACTCATTCAGAGTGTGGCAGGTCAGCTCTTGGATTTCTGTTTATTTTAAAAATCAGGAAAAAAGGTTTTCAGTCTATGCAAACATGCATATTTCCTGTCATACATTAAAATAGCCCTTAATTGCATTTCAAATATTGAGGTTACAGAATTGAGAAATTGTACTGGACTAAAAATTCTTGGCTGAAAGCACAACCGTGCTTCAAGGTTTGCTGTAAATGGAACCCTGATAAACAAGCAGATAAATATTGCACTTTATACATAAAATACACTTACTGAAATCACTACATTACACAAAATGCACTGTTCTATTTAAACCAATGCATTCTGTTCATTTTTATTTGTTCTTTGTTCTTTGTCAATTGTGAATGTATTTTATATCAGATGCTACAGATGGCGTTGATCTGTTGGCAAGGAGATTCCTAACTGCTTCAGTCATTTTGCTCATGTTATAAGAGTAAATAAACCTGTAGAGGTCCATGGCTGTTGTTTCCTTTGTTAATAATTAGAATGAGGGGTGATGGAAATCGCTTGTCTGACAGCTTCTTGTGAACTGTGTAAATGGGAGTGGGATATTCAGTGTTTTGTTAAGGAAGGGGCGATCAACGTAAGTGTTTCCTTTATCATTACTTGGGGAAAAATGCATTGATGTGAACGGAGAAGGAGAGCTCTTGCATAATTTTTGGGGTTCTACACAGCTTCATACTGGCAACATTTCTCTGATGCTTCTGCTAGTGGTTTAAATGTATATGCCCAGATAAGTAGAAAGGGCGAACAGCCTTTTCTTTTTTATGTAAAATATTCTGCAAAGTGTTAGAATCTAACATTTTTGTATGTCTAGTTTTTTCTGTCCGAACGTTGTTTAGACAGAAAATGTATGTTTTATTTATATTTTATCTCAGTTAGTTTCATGATAGTAAATTCACACAATGAGTTAATTTATTGGATGGTGTTGCCTTTAAGTCAGTTTTCAGAATTATTTTTAGGCTGTGTATCTGTTACTCTATGTATATCAGTTAATATTACTGCTTGAGATAACATATGCAGTACATAAATTCCGGACTATAAGCCGCTACTTTTTTCCCAAAATTTGAACCCTGCAGCTAATAATACGGTGTGGCTAATGCATGTTTTTCATGACGCCAAAAACATTTTGCCACGTAACCAGACCCGGCACCAGACACAGGTTTGTGGACGGACCTTTGGGGAGGCTCATTTTGGGTTGATATGTTTTATGTGCATCTCAGCCACACCTGCGACGAGTGTTTAGGCTCAAACTCCCAGACCAATCCCCGATGGCTCGTATTCTCAGGGAGAGCCCGAATGAATCCGAGGTCGGGCACGGCTCCCTAAGGCCTGCACATGACAAAGATAAGGAAGATGGAAATGGCGATTAATGGCATTTTCTAGTAGGCTGCATTGTATATATACTGTGTATATTTTTACCCGTCGTTAGGAAATGGAATTTTGTTCATGCACTGTTCAGTAAAACTGCATAAGCAACATAATTTGTGTGTTACTGATACGTACATTTACTTAAAGGTAGCCATTTTACAGACTCTATTAAAAAAATTAAACCATGTGCAATATGTATTTGTTAACATAATGTTTAAAAGTTTACAATTTTTGTGTAGATATCTCATATTACAACGTGAGACACATTCAGCTTATAATCCAGTGCGGCTTGTACAAGTACAAAATTTCTTTTCTTTCTTAAATTTGTGCATGAGGCTTTTAATCAGGTGCACTCTGTAGTCTGGAATTTACGGTAACTTTTAATTGATTATGTGTTCACAAAGCCATCCTTGTCTTTTAAGGTGTGTGGATGTGTGTGTGTGAGAGAAAGATTTTATTTTTAGGCATCCAGTCAGGGTTGCCTGTACTTTAATAAGCTTGCAGAAATTACGTGGCTTAACACATTGCCAGGTTCAGTCTGTCCAGTTGCAATCTCAAAGTAATGGCTCTAGATGCGTGTAATACACCACACCCTGCCCTGTGTATTTTCAAAGGTCCCAGCATGCTGTGTGCCATACACCGCATGCCAGGTGCATATTGCAAGTCCCCTGTATAAGTGCACATGAACATCTGGTTTTCTTGGAGCGAGTGCGGGACAGAATTTGTTCAAGTGGATCTTTGCCGAAAGACAAGCCAGACAGTGCCCACAGAGACTAATTTGTTGTCAAAAACATACGGCTAGGGCCTTAATGGGAGGTAATTGGGATGAAAATGCAAGCTCAGGACAGCTGTCCCGAATGAGACGTTTACTCAGAAAAAAGCCTAACAGGTTTTTTTAAATGCTTACAAAAAGCTAGTGTAAAAAGGCTGTGATTTGTGCCATATTGTGAATTTGATAGCAAGATTGATTGTCCAGCGATTTAATAGGCATTCAGATATGCGTGTCAATAGGCAATTTTTGTGGTGTCTAGACAGTACATGCTGTGAATCGAGTACAGGTACTTGTATTCAGTTCACACTTTCGCTCTGGTCTTGTTTTTTTTTGTTTAAGGTGGTAGAAAGATTAATTTTTTATTTATTTGCTATGTGGTTCATCACCAGCTCAAACTCATCTTTGGTGTTGGCTGTGGTGTACTGAGTTGTTGTTTAGAAGGTTGAATACGACCCTATCCCAGGGGGCTTTGCAGCAAGTCCGCTGGGTACAGTCATAAGAGGCTCTTGTGAGCCCTTCTTTAACCTCTCCGACTTCGGTAAACAAATCTTTAAACACAAAACACTGACAAAACCTTTAATAACCCAACCTCTCTGTCTGGATGGACTGCTTTTTATTTCATCACATAAAAGTGGAGAGAGTTTTGTTTTAAAATGCTGCATCAGGCATATATTTATGGAATGGGTATTAACTTTATTAAAGGCAATCCATCCATCCATTTTCTACCCCTTTTCCCCGCACTCGGGGTCGGGGGGGGACTGGAGCCTATCCCAGTTACTTAGGGCGAAGGCGGGGTACACCCTGGACAGTT
>JBBKCR010000012.1:13792039-13807086 GCA_037577295.1 Ladigesia roloffi | reverse complement strand
CGAAGGTGACTTTGTTTTCTCAGCAGAACACAAACGCAGATTATTAGCTTTAGCCGTGGGAGTCTGGTAGTCATTTAATGGAAATGGATGGGCATCAAGCCTTTCAAAGTAAAAAAAGCATGCCCAGACACATCCATATTACACCCCGTGACTCGTGATGACACATTGATGTCTTAAGACATGAAACGGTTTTTGTGAGAAACTGAACAGTATTTATATCATTTTTTACTGCTTAAAGACGACCGTCTCGAGCCCCCTGAGTATGCTCTTCGGCGTAGGTTACGCAAATGCCGTAAGTGATCTGTTGCGTGAATACGCCACTTGTTGTTTACACAGAGCACAGAGATTCTGGCATTTGCATATCTTAGCTCCAGACGGTCATCTTTCAGAGGTACAAAATTATTAAATTACTGTTCAGTTTCTCACAAAAAACGATCGTTTCATGTCTTAAGACATCAATGTCACGAGCCACGGGGTGTAATCTGGACTTGTCTGGGCATGTTTTTTTTTAAATGCTTGATGCCCATCCACTTCCATTAAATGACAACCAGACTGCTACAGCTGAAGCTAATAATCTGCGTTTGTGTTCTGCTGAGAAAACAAAGTCACCTTCGACTTGGATGCCCTGGGGGTAAGCAAATAGACATCAAATTTTAATTTTTGGGTAAACTATCACTCTAAGACACACAGTCAAGGTATGCTGACTTTCTCACAATATCTTCCACTCCCAGGGTTATGTGATCTTTAGGAGTCCATGTTTATGTATCTTTGAAAGGGTGCATTTGTGCATTATGTCATTATCATTACATCAGTAGAAATTGACACATTGACAATATTAATGTTTGTCGCAATAATTTCTGGGACAATTTAGCATCCAGCAAAATGTATCGGTACAGGTCTATTTGTATTTATGCTTCACACAGTATGGAGTGCATCAAATGACTAGAAGTCAGTAAGTCTAGATCAATGGCCACTGCCCAGGTCCTGGAGATCTACCTTCCTGAGTAGTATAGCCACATTCTGGCCCACCTGCTCTGTAGGCTGGAGTGTTAAGTAAGAGGGAGGTTCATCATGTTCGATGCTAATTGAAGCATGAAGAAGGAAATGAAGTCAATTTCATTGAGGAGATTTGGTGACCACTGATCTAGAGTGTGTGTAGTCTTTCTTTTTAACCACCAGATTAGCATCTAACCTGAGACACACATGCACGAGGCAATAAATATTTAGGATTAACATCTGCCAGGCCAACAGTCACTGGATAAGTCAATTTAAGCCTGAAAATTTCAAAACTGGAAAAAAAAACACTTTCATAGTGGCTGAGAACAGGCCGTACTGGCAGACATTTGTCTGCCATCCAGCTTGTCATTTTAACTGCAAGTGGTTGGAGCACAGCTTTGCTTTTTAGAGCTCAGCTCAGCTGGAAAGCACTGCAATCAGGATGAATAGCACGACATGGTGGGGTTTGGGATGCAAGTCAAATCCAGACAGAGAATCAGGGCAAACAGAATCTGCCTTGCTGATACCAATGTCAAGTCTAGAATGTAATATAAATCTGACTTTTTATCGAGAGATTAATCTTTGCTGTTTGGTTGTATCGAAGTCTGCAAGGTTTTAGTGAGCCATCTAACACATTGCAAAATTGGTGTCTTCTTTGAGCATCCTGTCAGTCCAGACATCCAGATGGGCTTGTTTGATGATTGACAGCATTCACATAATCCATTTTGCATGGCATTACTACAATATGGTATTTGATCTGTGCAGTGATATGGCCTTGCTTGGTTTGACTCTGTCTTCTTCTTCTTGTTTTCTCCTCATAATACTTCCTTTTACATTGTACATAACTGTCTGTGTGTATGTGTTTGTGTATGTGAATGTGCCTGTTGTAATCACTCCCTCGTGACACCCTAAAGATCCAATGAACCATTTCTGTGAGCAGGTCCTGAATTATTTGTTTTGTCCATACTCTCCTACTCTAGCCCCATCCTCCCCTGGTGTTGACCCCATCCCCTTGCAGCGCACAGGCAGCCAAAATGCCACGGGGACCTTCCCTCGCTCTGGCTATGCCTCTGGTCCTGCGGTTTCTGCAGCCGACTATGCCAACCCGTACCGCACTCTGCAGTTCTGCCCCTCAGCAGATTCACCCTACAGCAAGTCAGGTCCCACACTGCCACCTGAGGCCACGCTGGTCAGGTCACCCTCCGTGGACAGCATCCAGAAGGACCCCAGGTGAGAGGATTTGCTGTTTGATATGCAGACATTGACAGGCTCCCTCAGCCAGCAATGTCACCTCTGCTTGGGAGAGCTAGATTGAAGCTATCGCTCTGGTGGCCCCAGTGGGTGATTACCTATGAGATAAGAAGTTGCACGTTCACACTGTGTTAATGAAAGCACTGGATAGCATGGGTTAGAATGCACTCAACCGTCCCCTCACATTCATACTGCCCTGAAGCCATGAACGCTGCTCACTCCAGTTACAGTTTTCATGTATACAATCCTCACATTGCACAGTGCATACATTATAGTTATGATTTAGTGTCGGCAAAGCATGATTTCACTGAGAGATGAGTTTTAAATGAGTTATAAATGTTTCACAAAGTTTCTGACCACTTTATTTTAGTATTAAGTGCATTACTGGATTGGTTGAGCTGAGAGGCCACAGAGCCTTAATATCATGGAGTACAAGCTATATTAGAGTTGTCTGATTTCTTTCTATTACTTTGCGTTGACCTTGTTTATTTTGTTGTTTTCTTGTCATCCCTTTCGTTTACCCGTCATGTTTTAGTTTCTCTCTCGTGTGTGCACACTGCCAGTGGAATGAAAACCAAATGATGTGTGATGCACTGCATTTGCTGGCTGCAGCCAAATCTACAACATGCACAGTTGATTTTTTTTACTGTTTGAAACTTTCTTAAGGTAAACATGTATTTTGATTAGTTTCTAACGTTTGGTGTATTAAAGGGTGGGTCTGACATAAAATTAAATGTGGTATGCATGTTATAAATGCAGTTGGGATTCACGATAGGTGCATGAAATGTGTTGTATTATAAAGTAATGAGAAGCTTTTTTGTTCTGTGTAATTAATCCAAAATGTAGCTAGCCTCTAAGCAAATAAAAACATGCTATGGCTTATAATGTAGATTATATTGGGGGTTATGTTTTTACTCAATATTATATCCATTCATTCTTTTTTAAGGCTTATTGATCACTTTGTAATCAAAATATTTATCATAAGTCAAAGTATAAATTACATATAAGGCCAGGGCTGAATGGGAAATGGGCTCTTAAATGAATAGACATAATAGTTGTAATATTTTAAATACATAATGACAATTTTAATTTCAATTGATCACACCTAAAACAAGGTTATAAAAACATTCTAATACTTATGTGGTTAAAGTTTACATTGCTACTTTTGCCAGGAGATCTAAATAACTAATCATCATTCATACCATTTATACAGAGGGAAGCAGGTTAATTTGGTTTTCAGTGTTATAAGAGCAAATACTCAGTGTCTAGTTAGAGTATCTGAGGGGAGAATAAAATGGAAAACTCCAAAAAACTGGCTAGCTGAAAAATGTTAACGATTCATGTAAGCTATGAAATGTTTCAATAAATCTGTTCAAGTAGATCTATACAAACAGGAATAACTCACCAAATTATCAGTACTAAACACAATTAGATTGCCTGCCTTCATGGTGGAAAATGAACTTGGCTGTCTATTTGGTAAACCACCTTAAATCACAAAACAAATCTGACTTACATGTCATTGCTGTTGTAAACCTAAGTAGAAATGCAATCAGACACCACTGTCTGCATATCTAATAATCAGCAGCTCTGATCTGAACACTGTTTCAAGCACGGAGTCCAAAGCAACTTAAGCACTAATAGCTCTCTCTTGTGGAGAATGTCCAGGCTGCACAGTGTGGTTTAATGATTCAAACTTTTCTGAGGATGTGCATTTTAGGATGCATTTCTTTAACTGAAAAATCTAGTAATTATAACAACCTTAAAATTAGCAATTAGCATTGGACATATACATATAAACACTCCTAATGATGATGAATTTTGACAGAATACTTTACTGCTTCAATATTCTCACTCTCTAGGAGTGAAAACAGTTATTGTGTTGTCAATTACTGGCCTGTAAAAATAGGCAGTAATAAAAGACACAGTTCGATCATCTCTCAGTGAAGCACATTATTGCTTTAATGTTAGAGATGGCTGCACTTCCCCCAGTTTCATTATGTAATTCTCATGCAGCACATGAGTAATGTAATTTGATCCATTCTGTCTTTGCAGCTGCCCTAATTTCCATGTATACATAGCTTGTAGAGCTCAGTGATGACCGAGTCGACCAACGTTTTTCTTTAATCGACACAATGTACTTGGACGTTCCCATTAAGCAGCACCAAGGCCTAAGGCTGACTGTCCTGGTCCCTTCAGGATTTCCTGTACACATGAGGTGTTCTGCAATGTGTGAGACCCCTTTTTAATAAACACAAACAAGAAACCTGAAAGTGCATGTCCAGAGCCAAATGCAAGTGTGTAATGTGTTTCCGCTGTGCGAGGGGAAAAAAAAAAGAAACTTAAAATCAATACGTTCTTTTTTTTTTTATGTCAAACCCCTTTGTGCCAGCCACCTACCCTTTCTCTCTCTCTCTCTTTTTCTCTCTCTGCCTGTCTCCTGATAGGTACGACCCTGAATTCCTTGTCTGGAATCAAAATCAAGCCGAACAAAGAATGACAAAGTAATCCAGCATTTATTTTACATTCTCCTTTTCATCTGCACAATTTCTCCTCTTTTATCCTCTCTATTCAGAAAACAATGACAGAACAGTTACAGCAGTAGAGAAAAGCAGATAGCGCTGCATGAATGAGATTTATTATATCGCTCCATAACGATAAGTGTAGCTCTACAGAAAATTTCATTTGAAACAGAATAAAGGAAAATTAGGAACTATTTTTTTGTAGTTTTGCAGATTCAGTGTAAATCTGAATCCATGTCTCATCTGGCGTTTCCAGTGTGTTTAAGAGATTAGATTTCTCACGAAAACATCTAATAGTTTACCATGGAGCTCTTGAGTTTTTCCATAGTCAATTGGATTAATTTCATTTATGTTAGTAGACAAGAGTCTGTAGATTTTCAGTAGAGATTTTATGGACAGCGTCATACTCCAGGCTGAGCCAGTGTCTTGGTTGGGGGGATGTCCTGGATCATATGATTAACTTGTCCTTTTGCTGCAGAGCATCACATTGCACCTGTGTCAGCTTTTTTTGGTCCATTTTTGCTCCATCATTCCTTTTTTTCAGCATGATTATATCCCCATTTTATTTAGACATAGCTAATGTGATCTTATTTTAATGTAACAAACCCAGTTTGTTCCTTTATTTATATAATAAGTTATACAAGTATTCATCTGGTTGTGTATCAGATTTCATGTAGTGTTCAGCACTAGTGTGTGTTCAGTATTTGCATTGGTGCATTATGCATTTCTGCAAATAAAAAGAGTTTCAGATTGGCATAATATATTTGCGTTAATCTTCTGCTGTGTTTAAATTAAAAATGTTAAGCGGGCTGCTCTTGGTACATTAATTTAATTTTCTTAGTAGCGAAGCATGAATGCTTTGTCAAAGTCGCACTGATTCAGTTTCTTTTTCGAAGGTCATTTAAAAACCATTTATTTTAATTAATGTTTTTCCACTTTTATGATTATTTTGATTTTGGTCATATGTGTACAAAATCAAAACAAAAAAACAAGGGCGAACAAGTTTTACCATGTCATTAATGCACAGCATCACTCTTCCATAGCACCTGGTATTTATTTTGCCTGAAGTCATCTGTGCAACCCGGATGAAGTGTTGTTACTTCAGTTGAATAAATCGGGTGACAAAACAAACAAAAAAAACCCCAGTAGAACTTCTGCTCAAGCTCATTAGTATGCTTGTGGCATCTAGTGGTGAGTCTGCATATCCAACAGGCATGATTGCATGTGAGCCTAGGATGATCATGGTTTCAGAACAGTGTTGCTTCTAGAATGTGCTGACTCTCTGCTTCACACCCTAAGTGTCAGTGGCACTGTGCGGTCACTGAATTTGACGGAGGCACTTTCTGACCTCAACTTGCCCAGTGGGGATGTTCATGCTAGTTCATTGAATCACCAATGCTGTCAACCACTCCATCTCCTAAAGAGGAGTCAGCGACAGGTCAGCCTCTCACACCCTGTTACAGCCGCTTCATTCTGTTCTGCTGCCAGCTGCCCATGTCATGGATATGTGACTGTTAGCATCTCTTTCAGATCATAATCCCTCTTTCGGAAATGTCATAACATTATGCCAGTGACTCATTCTTCTACAATGTGTGTTACTACTGTGAGAATTAACCAAAAACCCTGACACAGAAAGCTAATTATTTCAGTATTTGGGATCCATGCTGTGCTATGATATGCTTTTTAGAACAGAGTATTAGGGATGGATGGTTTGAACAGATATAAAGACTGTGATAAATTTGGCGTGTATTGCTGTTGGGGAATATTTTACATTAAAATAAAAACACAATCAGATGTGAGCCCTATTCAAACAGGATTGCATTTATGTGGTGGCCTGGAGTAAATTTGCTCTTTCATTGGTGCTACACTGTGATTTAATTTCCAACTTATTCTCTTTGTTTTCCACTACCTTATATTCACAAAATTGTCAACTATTGGTTTTATAAGTTAAAGCCCACTTTAACTTTGTCATTTTATTGCCATCTAGACTCAATTGAACAATGAAATTGATCAATGAAAAAATATGATTGAGAATTTTTTTGCAAATCTTGTGTGTTTGAACAAGTGAATGGCTATATTCATCAAAGGCAAGTAGGGCTGTTACGAAAGCCATTTTTGAGCTTCGAATATTCGGTAGTGAAAAACATTGAATACTCTAAGCTTCGGTGGGAGGTTGGATTCAGAAATCCATATTTTCTAAGTAGAATTATAAGTAAACAAACCGCTAAACACAGCGTTTCTTTTTCTGCCTCAATAGCCACATGGCTAACCAGATAGCATCTTCACAAAAAGCCACTAAACTCGACAAATCTCACTCAAATCTCTCACACAAACATCTAAAAACCAACTTGAATGCATTTTTCCACCATCAGCCAGCTGTAAACACTGGCGGTGAAGTGCAAAATAAACCCTTTATCCGTCTCTAACGGTTTACAGCTAATACCTCCGGGGGTCGAAGGGGTTGTTGGAAAGGTCTCCAGGACGTCTATTTTACTGTGAAGTTTAAGGCGGATTGGTGCCTGTTTAGTGGATCTGTGCGGTTCTGAAATCCTGTGGGTCAAAAATAATGAGACAGCTTGGGGTTTTTTTCTTCTTTCCAATACTCGAATCTCAAAATGAAAACTCGAATGCCATCCCACCGAACGAATATTCGAGTATTCGGTTACAGCCCTAAAAGCAAGTGAAAGGACAAAAATATCAAAGACTCATTTGCATTTCGCAGTTTTGTTCAACATCATTTCTATCATTTGACTGAAGATCAATTTTAAATAACTTTCCACATTCTCCCAAATACAGTAAATTAGTCAAGACATGTATGTTGTCTAAACTTCATTTGATTACTTGGGCTGCAAGGGTAACTAGGGTAGCTAACAAGGACTTAAAGTATTTACACCAACAGTCACTCTGTAAACTGTATGTCCAAATCATTACACACCTGCCTCAAACGATATGTATTCACTAAGATAATTAATCCTTGACTGACAAAGTGGCCGTCTATATAAGTGAATATTGAATATCTAAGAGCATTTATAGCAGCCATCACAAGGCCTCAATTTTCTTCTAGCATTTGTTTGTCATACCCTCTTATATTGTTGTACCGAAGGCAACTTATGCAGTGATGTGAAAGAACAACTAGAAGAAGTAGAGAAGCCACAGACTCATTAGCACATTTGCTTTTTAACACTGTGCACACTTCAGTGGCTAAACCACAAGCCAGGGCTTCAGCAATTACATGGACTGATAAGCTCCATCCTTTTTACCACATTCAGTATATTCAGTGTGTCCCTCTGCATGCACAGATTACACCAAGCTAGTTGTATGACACACAAATATTTTGTTTCTGTCACTTTTAGTAATTTGGCAGAATACACACTCATCGCTCCGAGTTTGAGCTGAGGGGATGCAGTTTGGCGCTCAGGGTGTTGTGGTGGGAAGGTTTTAGCCATGGGGCTGAAAGGCTCACCTGACTGAACCAAGAACCATGTGATTGTATGAGCCAACAAATATAGCATAAATATCAACAAGTCAATGTGCCTCAATAGTGTTCAGGCTCTCAATAGACACTCTACCTAACTCCCGCTCTCTGTTCTCTTTCCTGTCCTCCTCCTTTCCTCTCTATCTGAAACTATGTCTAATCAGCTGTGTAAATAAGAAGAGCTTATTTTGAAATACCCTAGTAAAAGGATGTTTGTCTGAATTTAGTCATAGTCACTTCCCAGTGTAATTGTATCATCTCCTCTGATGCATTAAGCAGCCTACTACCTTATCTTTAGGGAGATTAACTTAATAGGACTAGCAGAGCCAAGATTTTATCCTCACTCCGAGCACCTACAAGAGAGACGATGAGGGTCTGAAATCTGCAAGCCAGAAATTCAAAAATGCTCTGACCTCTGTAGTATGAAGAAGCCATTGCTCAGGCAAAGTGGTCCCTGGTCCTGGAGGGGGATGCATCATGGGGGATCTTCGAGCAGACATTGTATTATCAGTGTTCAGTGATGAAAGATGGGTTCATTTCTCTCTGTAGCATCATAGTAGAGACACGTGGAACCTGTGAGTAAGAAAGGAGCTTTATTCTAGGCACTAATTAGTAGAATTAGCAGTTTAAGGCAAAATGTAAGAGACAGACAAAAACAGACAATACATCTTCATCACCAGCTGTGTGCGTGCGTGTGTGCATGTGCGCGTGCATGCGAGCGAGTGTGTCTCTGTTCGACTTCCCTGCTGGGGATGATTCAGCAGTCTGCTTTACAATCTTAGGCAGTGTCTCCAACAACAATAAGAATGAGCAATATATTATATGGTGTGCAGTATATCATATGGTAACTTTTCATATGAATTCTGTTTTCATAGTGCATTATAAATGCATTGTTAAGGCATTAAACAGCACACTTGAAGGAGCCTGTTTTCTTTTAAATTACATGCATAAAATCTTTATTAAAAACACTTTCACCCTTAAAATCTGATTGGCTAAGCCGCTTTCAGAGGTGTAAAATATTCAATAGATAAACCCATATTTCACTGTGTCACGGCTCATGGCCGCGGGTAAGGAAAAGGGGGGAGACGCTTCAGCAGTTTGAAAGGAAATTTAATAAAGTAAACATAAAACACGCAACACAAGACAGACAAGGTTCGTACTCCTCAAACGAACAAAGTAAATGAAACTTTCGGGAACTCAGGAAGGAAGCCACTCGGCTACAAAACGGTGCTGAGGAAGTTAAGGGACGAAGACTTGGCAGAAGTCACCTTACTTCAGCACCTGAGGAGCACGAACCTGAAACGGAGAACAACAAAGAGAAACAGGGTTAGCATTCGGGGAATCAGAATCAGACAGGCAAGACAAGCAGACAGGCAAGACAAGCAGACAGGCAAACAAGCAGGTGGTTGAACAAATACAACCACATCGGGGCTAGGGACCGGCTGGGCTTAAATAGTGCAGGGAGACGAGACACAGGTGGGGAGCAAGGAGACGAGGAACAGGTGTGAGGAGTTAACGGGGCGTGACAGGATCAGAGGGAGCGCACGAGACAGGGGACCAGACAAGAGACGGACAAAAGTGTAGGGACGAACTAGTATTCAGGGGACGGAACTCGGGAAGGGCGTGACGGAGACGAGGTGGCCGTCACACACTGCCTCACAACAACTCAATTAGTTAATAAAAATAATGATAATAATTAGGGATGCACCGAAAGGATTTTTTGGGCCGAAATTGGGAAAACACCCTGGCCAAAAACCGAAACTGAAAACTGAAAAAAGTTATTATTTTTATTAAATAATAATAAAATATTTATTTAACACTCAGACAATGTGCAATATCAAATAACATTTGAAATATAATGTTGTTTGATCTGGGTCCCCTTAGCCCCACCCATGAATAATTTAAATCTCTTCTCTCATAGAACTAGTGAATGCAATTTTAATATTCTGAGTGAAGTGCTTTACCAAGTTTAATTCAGAACAAGAGCTGGTGAAAGATAAATTACATTCCCTGTAGGCGTAAAACAAAGACTGAAATACATTAACTGTAATCACTGAATAATTTCTTTCCTTTTAAAAATCAGACATATCACAATCATTCTGTTACACATCAGAGCACGTAGCGTGAACAGCACGAAATTCTACCTCTGCATTTAAACCCATCCATCAAGTGAGATTCGAACCTGTGATATCGTGATCACAGGGTGAGCGCCTAACCACTAGAACACCAACGGGAAGTTTGATTTTATCTGATTAATTAACCCCGACGTTAAGACTTTCTGAGTGTCTTTTTTAGAAATATAGAGATGCACGGACACAGCAGACACCCTGACTCTAATCCAACCTTAATTAAAAAATGTTTGTTTGTTTCATTAATATTAATTGGTTTTAAATTGCAGATATAAAGCATGTGAAAGGAAGCTATTTACAAACGATGGGATATGAAATGTACCACAA
This sequence comes from Ladigesia roloffi, assembly GCA_037577295.1. Classification (NCBI taxonomy): domain Eukaryota; kingdom Metazoa; phylum Chordata; class Actinopteri; order Characiformes; family Alestidae; genus Ladigesia; species Ladigesia roloffi. Next base: position 13,796,389 of record JBBKCR010000012.1, on the reverse strand, counting down.
ACATAGTCTTTTGTTTCTGTCCCTTTCTTAAAGGTTGCCTGTCTATTTCCAAGTTCCTGTTGAGCACTATGATTAACACTCAAGAAATTAACTCATTGACTGCCAGCCATTTTCAAATTGGTCCCAAGCAAAGTCTCAGATTACTATGCAAAATAAAGTTTAAAAAGTACCCCAGAGGACTGTACACCATAACCTAGAATATGGCTGTTTATGATTATTAAAATGTTCGGATACGGTGGCATTTATATTGTGTGTGTACAATGATCTTGCACTTATTTATGAGGCTCTCTGTGTACAATTAGTATTATCATATTTACAAGCTCTACCCATGGTTTGCCCACCCCTAAATCAGATGTTGTCTTCTACTGCTATAAACATTAAGGGAATCCATAATGGGCCTTACCAAACTATGCATTAAAATATAATAGCTGTTAATTGCTTAAGCTGATCCTCCAGCATTCTAATTGATAATGGCACTAGAGTGTCCCAAGGAGAACATTTATAACAGATCATCTGAAATGATGATGGGGTGCTGATTACTGTGGTCTATAACCTGATGGAAATGTGTATGATTAATTGTAACATGCTCTAGAGAAATTTTCTTAACTCTGTAATTAGTATGACACTGATTACTCAATTATATTTCAACTGAAGTCTACTAAATTAAAGATGAAAGCTATGCAACTAAACTGTTGCCGTTTTTTGAGATTACTGTGGGAATATACAATGTATTTAGAAACACATTTTTGTAATGTTGTCACGGTACCAAAAATTTCAGTATTCTGTACAAATACCAGTGAAAGTCTACGGTTCTCTGTATCAATTTCGGTACCAAAGCAAAACCAAAAAATATGAATTGAACAAAAAGATATTTTATTAATAAAACACAATAATTACATGACTGAATAACACACTCAACTTGTTTATAAAAGTAAAAAAAAATTATTAATGAAACTAAATATTTTTCAACGGTACAAACTGGCACTTGATCCAGACATATGAATTCAGCAACAGCTCAGATCAGTTTTCTTGCCTCAGGTGAGTTTTTGTCATACTTCCTCTGCCGCTGAAATGCATCTGTAATCGTTGTCGTGGTCTTCCTCATCCTGTAGCTGTAAAATAAAAATATATAATATCATTTAGTAAAACAATTTTTATATTAATGTTATATGTAACTTTTCAGTAAATAACAAACCATAGCTTTTATAGTAAATTTATATAAGATTACTTATATTAAGTATGATATCAATTTTGCACAGAAATAAACTCTTATTAAAAATACTTTACTAAAAGATTCCCTTTAACCTGACTTAACAATAAACTAATGTTATACAGGAGCTAGTTTTCTTAATTTAAAATTCTGTAAAATGCTTTATAAAATAACGTTCACGCACATTAATTAATATTCACTTATTGTAACTTAACCTTCTTGTAAAGCCTTACCAAACTATACAGGACTGAATTTGTCTGGACTTTTATTTAATCAAACTGCACAAATATTTCCTAACCTAGAACTGCTTTTGTGTTGGGCCAAAGTTAAAGAGACAAACATTAACCATACATTTGTTTTCTAACACACATATTTTGGCTACACAGGTCATTTAAAAGCCTCTGATGTGTAAAAATAGTACGCTGTTATGTCCTGTCTCGAACAATGTAGGAGCATTACATAGTTCATAAAAAACGTTATCCTGCTACTCGCGTTAGCATTAGCCGCATTATGCTAACGATTAACTAAGCAAATAGCAATGTTTATTTCAATCCGCCATTCAAATTAATGTATGGTATATTTTTTGTAACAAAAGCTCTAAATATATCATTAAAACTTGCCTGCTTGAATTCTGTCATTAAATCTGGATAATGGTCTTTGATGTGTTTTATAAGGTTCCTCCTATGACATTTAACTTGACATTACAGAATTGGGAATTCTGGTGATCAGTGATGTTTCCCTCATCACTGGCCACAAAAACAAAATACTTCCACACGCGGCTCTTTCCTCCTTTCTGTTTAACGAGCGGATTCAAAGCGGCACCGCCGGTCGGCATGTCTCTGTGCTTTTACGAAGAAGACGCCACTGATAGCGCAGCAAGAACTGGGTAGACCGTGTGCTTAGTACCACCGGTACTTCAGAGAACCTTGTACCGTAACATTTAAATTTTTTTACTTCCGACTTGGTACCGAAGAACCGGGTCTTTTGACAATGCTACATTTATATAAATATCCCCATTGTTTTGTGTGGCTGGAAACAAAAGAAATGCACATCAACCCCAGAACATGCCAAAGCACATTGCATTCATTCAAAGCAAATTGCCGTCGTTATTCTTTCTGTAATATTAACAGTTATTTTCTTGGTGCAACCAAACCACAGAAGTCAGATTGTATATAGAACATGAACTCCAGTGAAATTAATATATCTGTTAATTTAAGAATTTGTTTGGTGGAGAAAATTCCACTTTACATGGAGTTGATCAGCCCAGACATCTTTGCTGTCCAGTTTTGCTTTTTTCATTTAGAACTGGAGCTACAAGGCTGACCAAGGCTACAAGACTGTCAGATTGTCCAACTTTTCTGCTCAAATAACATCTTTATTACGTCTTTATTAAGTGGTACAGTCAGTCAATGTAGTAATGTGCATGTGTTTACTAGATACAGTAGCTTCACCATTTTTAACTGAATAACCCAGTGACACCTTGGCTGACAGACCAAATGTGCAGTAAGCAGAAAACCGTGCAGTATTTTAGTTTTCACCAGACTGTCTATTTCATACTGTACTCTTTAATGCATACAGTGCTTCAGCAGTAAAAAATACACATCAAGTTGCATCGCTAGTAACTGCAATCCTAACTGAATGTGTGATGTTATTTTCCTCAGTGGATTTTAAATAATAATGGCCCACTTCCTTTATCAGTTTGTCTGGTTTGAAGTGACCCTGCAGTGCACCCCTCGGATCCGAATATTTAAGTTACTCAGGTTGCTGCTCATTGCTGTATATGAAGCTGAGCTATTTTTCAATGGAACCCTCATCATAGCGAATTATTCCCATGTCTCTATTTTCTTACCTGTTCCCAGTAGATAATTTCTTCTTTATGGCTGCAGTTTGGCTCACAAGGCTATGTTGTTGGACACCAGTGAAATGGAATGTGCTCCAGCAGGTCTCAGGGCTTATGTTGGATGAAGATGTTTGTAAATCTTGAGCTGTTTCTGTAACCTCTGAGTCCCTGAGTCAATACTATCATCAAAGGCCTTTCTCACTTTCTGTGCTTTCCCTTGCCCTTTACCTGTTGACATGCTGTCTGTCTCTCTCTCTCTTATTTTCTGTCATCATGCTGTCTCTTTTTCATTCTCTCTCTTCCTCTCGTTCTCTTTTATTCTGCCCATTCTCTTTATGAGAATTGATCTACTGCCTTGACTGGCCTTGATTTGACCATCCTAAAGGAGGCCAGACTGTTTCCATGACTGCAGGTTTTTCTTTTTTTTTTAACGAAGTGGAGGATTGAGAAGGAGAGAAAGAGGAAAAGAGTGAGAGAGCGAGGCACCTTTGCCTCGTCTGTGTTCGTCTGTGTTTTTTTCTCAGCAGATGTTAGAATAGCATGCTGCTTTTGTCTTTGTGGGTTGCAGTCTGTTCTCATTAAAGTAGCACAGTCTGAGCAGCTTTATGGACTGGATCGTTAGCATTCAGTGCTAGGAGAGTATTTGCAGTGAATCTCGGGTTAGGGCCCCAGCCACCTCCAGGCTGCTTCAGGCAATGTTAAGGCTTGCAGTCCTATCAGTGATAGAGGCTGTCATAACTGGCAGGATGTTATTGGAAGAATATATTGCCCCTGCTCATATTTGCATCCTCCACAAAGAGAATTAAAACTGTAATAGCAGTGATCACGAGTGTCATCATGCATATTTCAGTTGCAAATTTCTTATTTATGTCTCTGGTTTTTTACCCAAAACTGTCATGTGCCATATTCTCTGCTCAATAGTTTTTTTTTTTTTGTTTCCGGTCATTTGTTTATTAGTTTGTTTGGTATTTATTGTTCATAAAATGGAGTGTTAGAGAGAGAAGCTACAATTAAATGCAGGCACATAGCTAGCAGGAGGTGCAGGGAATTAGATCTAGAAGAAGAGAGGAGATGTTCAAATTATTGCCATGATACACTTTTTCATAATGCTGTTAATTTGTGTCATATACATCTTCGCTTGCCTTTACAGTTGAATGTTATTGCTGTGCGTTCAGTACTTTGGATTTGCCCACATGCTGTGTGTGTTTGTGTGTTTGTGTGTTTGTGTGTGTGTGTGTGTTTGTGTTTGTGTGTGTGTGTGTGTGTGTGTGTGTGTGTGTGTGTGTGTGTGTGTGTGTGT
>JBBKCR010000012.1:13736071-13749731 GCA_037577295.1 Ladigesia roloffi | reverse complement strand
GAGCCCTCTGTGAGCTGAAAACTTTTATTTCCATTAAAAGACTTGGCATCCTTTTGTTCCTAAGACATTGCCCTGTCATTATTTGTATAGATATCCAACTTCATATTGAGATCTGATGTATCTAATGTGTTTCTTTAACGTGTTCCTTTAATTTTTTTGAGCAGTGTACATATATTTAAAAATGATTAGTCATGGATGTGAAGTGCATGAGCAGAGAGCAGCACCCTGAGCGGGAACTTTATGGGCCGGTGGTAGGGCTGGAAGCCCACAGGTCCTCCCTGCTGCAGAATGGCCTGATGAGCAGCATGCAGACCTTCCCCAACCACTGGGATGGGGTTGGCGTTGTTACGGGGCTGCTGGTTGTTGTTGGCCGCCTGGTTGGCGTTGTTCTCATTCTCCTCTTGGTCTCCTAGCAGGTACGAGTGCAAGTCTCTGCAGACAGGATGACCAGGAATGAGCAAACAACAAAGCTAGTTTATTTAAATTATGGTTTGCATAAATCATGATACTCACAGTAAGTAGCCAGCTGTAACTGTCCAGGCTCTCACCAGGCCCTTCAGCCACTGACGTGTGTGTCCTTGCTCCAACAACGCTGGTAAGACTACCTGCAGCAATAGTAGCTCCAATGACAGCTCACTCACTGGAGCATCACTGAGAAACACATCCATGCGCACACAAGTGAGATGCAGAGTTCTCTCTTTCTCCCTCTCATTAACAAGAATTTTCCGCAGCCTGCTAATAATGATACCCCAAAGGGAATAGACACATAATGTGTAAGATACCATCCATATGATGCAATACTCTAAGGTTATGCTCAGTATTCACATCTTTTCTGTAAGATCAAACACTAAACCAGTCTTCACCAGAACACTTCCTCAATGAACTGACATTTAAAACATCAAGTCAGGGACCAAATGTATAAGCCAAAAGAAGTTAGTCTGAATAATGGTCGCCCTCTCAGGATTGAAAAAGTTGCAGGTGATGTAATTCTTCAGGGAAATCATAGCGTTTTGTCAGCTACAAACTCATTCATGTACCTGTAGAGCATCACATTGTAGGGAAGAAAGGATGGCAAGATGTGTTTGATTATCCGAATGGGTAGCCACAGCATCAACAGAACGATTGACCCAAACACAACCTAAAAGAAATATTAAATATGATTGATCAGGGAAAAAGAATGGACAGACGAATTAAACCAGAAAAATAATTAAATATAATCAGCATACAGCCTAGCTGCTCTCACCACTGATAATATAAATCGTCTCAGATGTCTGTATATTGGCAGGTGGATCATTTCTTGAACTGGGTTAAAATCCGGGTCATTAAGGTTTCTGAGAAACCATAAGACTCCAGGTCTGAGGACCTGTTTCCAGAAAACACAAGAGCATTTAGAATGCTTTTAGTATTTGATGTGATGAACACATCTCTACATTATTTCTTTCCCTATTGTCAAATGAAATGATGAAGAATGGAGTACCTCTCGGAGCAGGAGAATAAAAGAGGCGAAGTAGAAGACATAGACCATGCCTACAAGCCAATGTAGGAACATAGTGGTGCCTGGAGTAGATTCAAAACTTAGCTCTCTGTCCTTTAAGGATGCATCAAACATTTCCTGAAAGCAGACAAAGCACTTTAAACACAGTCTCACTGCTTAACAAATAAACTCAACACTGAGGCTGATATGATTATTCACAAACCAGAGAGCAGATATCCAGCCACCACCCACAAATGAGAGGGAATACACCAATCTCTACAACCACCAACAAGGACACCTAGAGAAAACATAACATGGAAAAAATGTATACTGTACAACTCTTGTTGGACACACCTAAAATGTTAGTTTCCATTTTTCAATACAGGAACCAAATGATCCATGTTTTCCCCAGAAATTATGGTTACAGATGCACAAAGTATCAAATACATGAAGCAATAGAATACTATGATAGAAAACATTAAGCGCTTACCTTAACCACAATATAGCAGACTCCTAACAATCGCCGTGATCTCTGAAATCTCACCAATGCTGCTAATCCCTGAAATTTTCACTAAGGAAAACACTACAAATGTTACAAAAACTTTCCAGCTGTACAGTGAAATTTGAAGTTATGAGAAACCATTTGAACTTATCAGACCAGGCAACATATTACATGATTTAATCCAAGCTTTAGCTATTTTAACAAAAATCATGGCATTTTTTTCTGATCTTTTAGTGCTGAAGCCCCCAGCATGTACAGGATACATGGCACACGATGAGCGTCACAGCCAACAAGACATAACCAACAATAGTGGTAATGAGGCCCTCAAAATGAGATGCACGGACCTGAAAGAGTTAAAAATCTTATCAGAATGCACACTAGCCAATTTATATCAACAACCTTCAATGTTAGGGAGGGTAGAACTGACACTCACATAATCTTCAAAACCAAGGCCCACGACAGAGAAGTGCCCAATATGGTATGGACAAAAAGCTACATAAAAGAGGTTTGGTTAGACAAAAACATGCGCTGTAGTTGCTGAACGTATTCAAACAGAATTCAAAGACACGTACCAAACACCAAAATGAAGAGTGTATTGAGAGAGACCACCCAGAAGACATGTTCCTGTAACATAAATACCCATGTAAAGACTCACTTTAAAAGCTGGGCCAATAAACCATTTTCAACAGATCCTTCAAATCTGTTCCAAAATATGCCAAATTAAATCTGATCATAAATTACGCACCAGAAAAACCAGAGAGCCGTCCAGACCAAGCATCTGTTAGGAGGAAAACACATTGTGTTAAATATTTCCGCAACACCTGTTTGTGTTTATGTTTAACTAATAATAAAATACTGAAAAGTCTAGTCTCACTCTTTCCCATGTGAGCTCCTCAGCTGCACGGTCCCATTCCAAAGCATTCCAGTTCATATCATCTGAACAAAACACACCATCAGCTCATTAGACAAATTCCTTCGCTCATTATGTTCATCCACTCATTTCTACATAACCCTGAGCCAAAACCACATCTAAAATGTTAACACAATATTTTACATGCACCAATCAGCCGTAACATTAAAAGTTCCCGCCAAAGATTGACGAGTTTACAGAATAAAATTACTCATTTTAAAAATGCATGACAAATAAAATTGATAGGATATGGCTGAAAAATAGCATACCTTGTTTTCCAATATCACCCAATTCTAATTATATAACTTTATGATTCATACATTAACCTCATTGCTCCTGGTCTTCTCCATCATGCCGTATTAGGCAAAGTACCTTGTGCACCATTGTTGGCGTCAGCGGCGTCCTCACCCCCAGCTTCCTCCTCGTCCTCATTGTCTAGTTCCATATCCTCTGCAGCATCAGGGGGAACGTCAGGGGCCTCTGCTGGCATTGCATTCTCTGCTGGGGCCTCAGCTGGGGCTGGGATGGGTTGGTTATCCGCACCTACATTCCCTGCACCTGCAGCCTAAACCAAGGCACAAAGATTATAACTGATACTGGCCTGCCTAGTCTTTTTAAACTGAAAACTTTATTTGCAGCAAGCCTTAGTACATGTATTTACACAGATTAAGAGCTCATTTGAGTGTCTCTAGAGACATGGCGGCTAATAAGGGACTACAGGCGGACACTGAGCACAGAGGCTGTTGTGCTGTCGCTGAGATCATAATAATAAGTACTGACACCACATCTTTAACTGCCTGTCTTAGCAGTAGTACGCATGTTTGTGTATATTGTTTACCTCATTGGCCTGCCCTGCTGCATTGGCAGGCTGCTGCTGATTTTGCTCCAGCCACAGTGGAGCTCCACCGTGGACGATTTGTTCTCGTAACCACACGAGGCTAATGAAGGCGCAGAGTGTGCAGGTCACCACAAAACAGCCCTGCAGACAATCTGCCAATAGGTTCTCCCTGCATGCGCAAACACACAAATTTATGTCAAGCATATAATCCTTTTCTCATTTAACTATCCGACAAAGAAAACAGCAGTCTGGCTTTCTAAAAATCTGCCAACCATTCATATGTGCTCAAAATAGCATCTAAAAATGTGTACTGAAGGAACATACGACAAAGCTTTTCCCGGGTACTTACGTGGAGAGCATATCTAATGGAAGAGTCAGAAGGGAGCTTACAGAACCGGTGAACAGACATTTATAGATGCGACCTACAAGTAAAACACAGAACACTTTAGTCATATAATACTGACCCAAAACATCTGAGCATGTGCCATTAATATAGCCTCTTAAGTTATTTCAAATTTGTATGAAAACATCATTGCAGGGTTTGCCACATCAAAGGAATGCTTACATGCTGTTAAAGGTACAACTCCCAGCCAAGCAAAGGCAACCAGTGTATAGTGGAACCAGTATCGTATGGCAGTGCCTATACTGGTCACCAGGCCCGCAAAAATGTCCTGTACAGGGAGCCGCGAAGGCATGTCTGGGGAATAGACTGAGAGAAAAAAAGAAAGACAATTTTTTCATAACATGCACACCTTTGAGTTGAAAGTCACTTTTCATAACTTTAACTTAGTTGAGGCTTATTGGCAGTAATGGAGGCTCTATTACAGCCATCGTTCATTAATAATAAGTAAAAATATAAGAATGTGAATTTAATATTTAAATACACAACACATTTATATAAACAAACACACAGAAGAGCCCCTTAAGCAGGTTTGGAATCTCCATGGGCCGCAAAGAAGCCGCTACTTTTCACAAATCATTTTGGATTCTGCGCACTCCATCACAAAAGAAAGATTAAATGTAAGTAGTCTAATGTCAATGGGTGAAACACTGAAATATATATAGATCACTTTAATATGCAGTGTTTGGTTATGCATTTCAGGCATGTGCTAATCTCATCACACACTGCATAAGTAATATACATGCATGAATATCATAATTGTTGGAACAAAGCCTGGCGACTTTTTTTAGAGAAAGGTAAAACATTTGAATCATGCAAAGTTTTCCTTGAAAGTGATATGCATCACTGAAGAAAACACTGCCATAAATTCCCACAGAAGTCATTGAGGGTCTGATATTCAGAGTGCCCCATGGACCACAACAGAGGAGTCATCAAAAAGTCACATGACGTCAAGTGTCATTAAACCTCATTCCACCAGCTACTACTAGTGTGGTTTTAAGTCACATGGCCATGAAGATCACTACAGCCTACTGACTGAGGGAAATACTCAGCACTGAAAGGCTCACATAAAGCTCCTGTAATATTATGGAGCCCTGTCAAATGTTTACTTTACTTACTTGGCGTGAACGCAAATCTGTGCTTGCATAATTCACAGTACTCTTTTCTGCTGTGTTTCAGCCATTGCACCAAGCTGAGAAAACAAAGGAAATTAAGACAGGGTGACTGAGTAAAATTGAACAAACATATGTGATTAAGCTCAACAGCATTTGAGTCTCCTTTCCACACACCAACCTACATTCCTTGGTCAGCCGTTATTGCTGCAGGCAAGGCGGATGTGCATCGAGGGGATGTTTTACATCGCAAAACATGGAAAGTTTTACATGGCCTAATGGTTATAATAAATCATTTGTTCCGTAAACCAAAAGCACAAACATTGGTCAGTCAACAAAGTTTTTTCGTCAACTGGTTAAATGACGCCACTAAAGGCTACTGTAGGCCAGCAGAATTCTATCAGTGGGAAAATTAGACCGCAAGAAACTAAAACTCTCAATGTCACAAAACAGAGGCGCTCTAACTGATAACTACATTTTTGCAATCACTGCTTTTTCCAGATTGTTGTAACTGGGTGCAAATATGATCACATTTTTGCTCATCAAACTTCCTAATCATTTGGCTGGCTCATTTTACATCCCGTTTCTGCCAATACTGAGTCAGATTTTCGGGACACCTAAAATTACCACTCCTTACTCCTAAAAGAAAATTAGTTTCACTGTAGCTATCCAACGCTAAAAGTGAATTGTTGACTGTTTTTCAGTTTATTCATTATTTTAGAAGCAACAGTATAACCCAGGGAAGCGATATTCTGGAAGTAAATATCTACCAACTTGAAGAGTTTAGCTTTAACTCCAAGATAAAGAGGCGCCGAAAGCTTTCAGGAAATCTTAATATAAATGCCAGACATTTGAGATCTGAACTCTCCAGAGTGGCAGACCTTCAAGACTCCTGGATCAAGCACCCTGGTATAAAGTACGCTCTGGAAATACAATAGTGTCAACAATGTCTTATCTGTCAAGCAGGTGAAAAAGATCAAAAAGAAAAACGTAAATTGTATCATATGTTGTGTTTTTGTATATCAACACTTCAGCTGGAGAAACATATGGAAAATTTGATTCTAATTCTGATTAAGAGCACAATATTTTTTTTAAATACAGTACAATTGCATCACATCCCACTGAAATAATTTTCCCAACCAACTGGAAGGATTATCTTCTTATGCTTCATGATAATTATTGGAAATTTTGTAAAAATTTTTGAAGAGCACACCTCAGAACAGTAAATATGTTATTGTTCTTGCACTCCAGTAATTGTTCTTTATTGTTAAGTTCCCCAACACCCCTCGCAACTCGCCACACCTCAACATATTTTAAGCAACTGATTTTGCCTAATCTAGATTTTTTTTTAAAGGCAATCACCAAGAATCCATGCAGATTTATGTGCACTGTCTAAGACCAGATAGAAAACTAGGCAACTGTTAGAAACAAATGAAACTGACGTGAAGTTAACTTCTTTAATTAAATTTACTTAATTATGCGCCGAAATTCAGGGGACTAAAGATAAAAGCACACATTTGCTGGAAACTTTGTATTTCTGCATAATCTTTTCACTTCAATTCTTCTTGAGGAAAAAAAATTCATTATACACTAACTCATTCTTCTGTAAAGCTTGTGTACACTTAGAATACATATCAACTAAATACATGAAATGGCGGTCAAGGATTAAACCTAAGGTTAAACAAAAAACTACTGTATAACAAATCTATACATATTCTAAACATCTACATAAAACAAGCTTTCAAAGTTAGACTCAAAGCTAGAACCACATGGCTAATGAAAATATGGCGTCATGTCAGTTTTGTGCTCTAGATACTGAGTATGCAGAAGTAATGCCACTTACCACTCTTGGTGGATGAATTTAATACTTCCAGTGCAGACACAAGGGTGGTAGAGAGGTTTGTCCTGAGTCCCCTCAGATCGACACACTCTACATATATCAGCTACAGACAATTAAAATGGAGGAATTTAAAAGAAGAATAAACATACAAACCGGCTGTGAATGCCATAAACATATCTAGGACTGCAAGTGCTTAAATGCCACTAGACAGAAAAAGAAAGTGTGTTCTACCTAAAACAGGTTAAGATGTAGACTAGCCAAACATGTGTCTGATGTTATTAAAAGAGAATAATTTGTTATAAAATACTGGAGTATAAGGTTTCACAGTCTAAGTGATCATTTCTTTTTAGAGTACATTCCTGCTAGTAGTGTAAATTTGGGCTGTCAATTGGTTTAATAACCTCAACATCCAGCCGTTCGGGTAATATAACTATTACCGAGTTCAACTTGACATAGTGAATGCTCTTTGAGAAAGGTCCAGAAAAAGTACCTCCCAACTGTCTCTCACATGCTACATGCTAATGCTCATGGTAGGTATTTCTCGACTCGGCAACACTTATAAACCCAGTTGGAACAAATAGTAATTATTTTTCTATTCGACAGTCCCATTTAGCCTGGTGACATGCTAATGGGCAAAGCTGTCTACAAATGTAACGTGAATAAACAGCTAAAGTTAGCCAGGTCAACACAGCAGGGCCACATAGTCCATCCAAACATTAACAGGCTAACCACCTAGCTCACTAGCTAACAGGCCCAAACACTTTTGGCCATGTTCCGCCTAGTCGATATCCTTCAGAATCTATACAAACTACGCAGTTATAAGAACGTGCGGCAGAACTGTCTAATTTTAGTAAACCCTGTTTTGCTTTTCGGAGCTTACCTTCTTCGCCCGTGTCCATCTTGTAGCTCTCCGTGTGACGCACTGCCCTCCTCACAGTCCGCCCATAACACCGTCCTGCAGCTCGGAGGGCTTCCAACAAACAAAAACACACAGAAAAAACAACGAACTAGCTAACGTTTAAACAGTGGAACATTTCGAAAAAGCGGTAGCCACCAACTCCGCATTCTAGCCCGGCTGTGTGTTTGGTTTTCTGTTCGCTGCGTCCGCCTTGAACGCCCACCACTACGCTGAGTAAGATGTTACTGCACTACAGCTCCCATCTCTCCCCCCGCGGAGCTCAGCCCAGCACGACATGACGGGCCGCAACCATCACAATCGGAATGATACTCCGGCTAAACTAGGTGAACCCGGATCGGTGCCTTCACCGAGCGTTGTTTCACAAAGATGATTACAGACATGTGTAGTGCATTGTCCTAATGAGCCCTGTGTAAATGCAATATCTGGCCATTGAAACACATTCTTTGGTAGTGCCAAATTAGCCCTATGTTACTGCAGTTTGTGTGTAGCACACCAATGAGCCCTATAAGTGATCATTTCATGCCCTGTGTAGATGACTGCCCCAATTATCTTCATACTAATGCAGTATCAGGACATAGACTGAATTATTTAATGGCATCTGTGGTGCACTGTCCCAGTGAGTCCTATGCTAGTGCAGTATATGTTCATAAAATACACTGTTTTGTGGACAAAGCAGCACACAAAACTGATGTGACTTAGATGAATGCATAAATTGGACATGGAAGTGATTATTGCATGGATTGTGTAGCACACCACAATGAGCTCCATATTAGTGTGTTATTTGTCAAAAAACATTATTCCACAGCCTGTGTAGTGCATTATCCTACTGAGACCTATATTAATAAAATATCTGGCCATAGAAGACATTATTTCATAGTGCACTGTCCAGTAAGGCATATATGAGCATGTTAATAGGCAAAGACAGCATTATTCCATAGCCTGTGTGTGTATGCATTTTCCTACTGAGCCCTGTATTAATACAATATCTGGCCATAGAGTATATTATTTCATACTGCACTAGGGCAGCACAAAGTTAGGATCAACATAAATAATAATAAACCAAAATAAAAGAATAAATGATTATACCAACAGTATAGTTTAAAATGTACACTATTCAATCTAGGAATATAAAATATGGCAATTTGTATTGTAAAATATATGCATATATGTACATGGAATCTATATGTGAACTTTGATATGTATTACATAAAAATAAATATAAGAACTCTGTAGATACATACACACACACACACACACACACACACACAAACATGCACACACACGACTGAATTGCATTGACAAAAACAGTAAAAATTGACCAGAAAATTGCACATTTGATATTGCAAATTTTGCTCAGAAGTGGTGCCAGCATCGAGAGGGGCCTTTGAAGGTACTGCTTTTTCTGAAAAATGTGCCCTGGAGAAGGGGTAAGAGCTTTCCTGCTCGAAAGGTCAGTGACAAAAGTAATGGGACAATCAGACTAGGCGAATATTTTTGGGCTAATAAGTCCAAAGAGTTTTACAATACTGAACTATTTTGTGTACATATAGCTATATAATGCCACTGGTATATGCCGATTTAGGTGGAATATGCCACTGGCGTATAATGCCTGGGAGTAGAATATGCCACTGGAATACAAAGATTTCATAACATGAAGCCATTCTACTGATTTTAAGTGGAATATGCCACTGGAATGCAATGTTTGTACAATGCTGAATAATTTTTTGTACATACATTTGCTAGTGGAATATGACTCCTTGGAGTGAAATATGCCACTGGAATAGGAAGATTTCATAATAATATGGAATGTGCCAGTGGCATATACCAATTTTAAGTGTAATGCAATGGTTTTACAATACTGAACTATTTTTTCTTCATATGTCTATGTATTGAGAATATTAAATTGGCATGTGCCACTTTTAGGTGGAATATGCTAGTGGAATATGATGACTTGATGTGGAATATACGAGTGTAATATTACAATTTAACAACATTAATCTATTTTGGCTGCATATGATGATACAATAAGAACATGACAGTGGCACGGGCCGATTTTATGTGGCTAAGTTGCTGTTAAATTCTAGATTGTAACCAAAGAAATTTGGTCAGGATCAGGGCTCACCAATATGGTGCCCGTGGCTGGTCCAAAATATAGCATAACTCATCAGTGAGCAGCATCTAACATGTAATTTCATCCTGTTGCTATTCTTCTTTAATCAAATTTGCATTTATTTCTATTTGAAAATTACAATATCTAAAAAACCTGATTTAAATTTTACTTAATCTAATGACTCGAGGCAAGCATAATTTCTGCAGTATATGGAGAGACTCCCTACTTATTCTGGACTATCATGATATTTACCTTAAAAAGAAAGGTAATACCAGTATTAGAATATATTAATATTAGATTAATTTTAGGTACTTTTAATTACATTGCATAAAACTTTACCCATTTTCACAAAACATCTTTACTGCAGTACATTCCAGTCCAGAACACCCAGGCAAAAAATAATTTTATGTAAGAAACCTTGAGACAAACCAAGACTAGGGAAGAGGATCCTTTTCTGCTCAGACCAGCACTGGATTGATGACAATTATCACATACAAAAATATCTCATAAAGACAATCAGCTCATAAAGAAATTAAGTTAAAGGGATAATCTGACTATATTGACACAACATGGCACAACAACAACATAGGGATGGCTCGATGACACAGTTTTGATTTCGGTACGATACTAGGATCTAAAACCTTGGTATGGATACTATAAACCGATGCCATAGGTAAAAAAAGGAAACAGGCACATATAGGTAAATTATAGGCAATTTTTAAACGCAGTGCTTGAAACTCTATGAACAACTGTGCAAAGTAATAGTTACAAAAAATAATAAAAACTACAATTTTGATTTTAAAGGAAACAAAACTGAAGAGGTCAAATTAAAATAAAGTAATCTCTTAATATATTTTCAGTCTTTATCACAAAGAAAATGTGA
Source organism: Ladigesia roloffi (assembly GCA_037577295.1). Classification (NCBI taxonomy): domain Eukaryota; kingdom Metazoa; phylum Chordata; class Actinopteri; order Characiformes; family Alestidae; genus Ladigesia; species Ladigesia roloffi. Next base: position 13,738,743 of record JBBKCR010000012.1, on the reverse strand, counting down.
ATTTTGGGGTCTCTGGGTTCAGCCTTTTCATCACTATTGTAGGCAAAGTAATGCCATATTTCACTTCTACCAGTCTCGTTATTTATTAATTTCGGACGTGTAGAGCGGTTTCATCTGTGAGATCCATCGCCGTTTGTCCGTTATCACGCTGGCCGGTTTTACGCCAGTTTGTGCAACACTGCCGCATAGTGGTGAAAATCGGCACAGCGGAAGAAATACCGAACTGAGCAAACTTTTGATATTGTACCGTTTGAAAAATAATAAATACCAGTATTTTCACAGTACCGGTATACCGCACATCCCTACAACAACATATGTCCTCTGTATTTTACCTATATGTCTACACATATGGAATAGCAGCATTCAGCTATAAATCCAGGGCTTAGGAAGCAGTGTACAAGGTGGGCACCATGCTCAGGGAACATAATTTGTAACATTACAAATGTAAAATTACAAATGTATTCGACCTCTTTGAGATAAAACTCTATTTTATGTGTCAATTTTTTCCTTATTTTGTGTGATTTGGTTCAGCTAATCAGATTATCAGATCCTCATTAAGATTAATCAGTACTTTTGGTGGAATCAGTAGCACATGGATTGGCTGCCTTAGATTTAAAATCCCAATCTTTAAAATATGGAAATTGTGAATGTGAAAACCTACTTCTGGCAGCATAACATCGAAAAGTAGGTCCAGGCTGCTAAAGTGCATAATTTGTAGGGTGCTTATGAATTTTTCAATAAGTTTTTTTTTCATTAAAACAATGGTTGCAACATAACATACATGGTGCTCACTGAAATGTGACATATTGGGTTTAAATGCTCTTTCAGCCTCTGGGATGTTTCAGGATGCTTTCACAGGTAGAATCTGTCTGATCGTTTCTCTTCATTGTTCATCGTAGTAAGTATGTTCTACTTGTGGCAGTGTGGGCTTCCTTAGGGGTATTGGGGGCATGTCTGGTGAAGAGGTAGCATGTGTGAGCACATTGCACACCAGCTTAAATAGAAATAATTCTCACATATATGTATTTATTGGCAGTTGGGGATCAGGATTTGACACATTGACAAGTACCTTTTCAACACAGAGTAGAATATTCCAAGTTTTCATTATATCTTTATATATAGGCAGAATTGTTTCCCATTACAAAATAATTGAATTACAGTGGCACATTCCACTTTAAATTGCCATATGCCAATTGCATATTCCAGTTTGCATCAGCATATGCCAGTGGCATGCTCTATCGTCAAATGTAGCCAAAATACCTTTGTGTTAAATAATTTTCATAGTCCAGTGGCATATTGCACTCCAAGGTGCCATGTGCCACTGGCATATTCCTCCTAAAAGTGGCACATGCCAGTGGAATATTCTCATTATTTAACCATGTGTAGAAAAAACAGTTCAGTATCATAAAACCATTGCATTCCAGAGGCATATTCCACTTAAAATTGGTAGATGCCACTGACATGTCCTTAGAAAACAGGCCCATATTTTGAAATCTTTATATTCCGGTGGCATATTTCGGTCCAAATGGTCATATTCCATTGGCATATACCACCTAAGGTGGTATATGCCAGTGGCATATTGTTATTATACATCCATATGTACAAAAATTAATTTAGTATTGTAAAACCATTGCATTCCGGTGGCATATTCCACATAAAATCAGTAGATATTCTTGGAGAAAGGCTTCATTTTATGAAATTGTTATATTCCAGTGGCATATTCCACTTCAAGGTGTCATATGCCAGTGGCATAAACTCATGGAGCTTAAAAAGTTCAAATCAGAAAAACATACCACTGGTAAATGCTTAGAAAATATCATAAGATCATCTTATTCAAGTGCCACATTCCACTTTTAATCGGCATATGCCAGTGGCACATTCCAGTTTTAAGTGGGTCATTATTGGACATATAGACTTAATTATCTGTTTCAGTCATAGATCCCAGTCCCAAATTGCACCCTATGGCAATTATCCTCAAAGCCCATATTTTGGTGATCCAGACATTTTCCAGGAGTGTGTGCATCCATTTAGTGTGTTCTTTAAGACAAATATCTTTTTATCTATTCAAATTCAAAAGTCTGTTTTTATTAGGCTTCTGCCTTTAGGCATGATACATGAAAAATGCCTGTTCAGAGTGTATTGAGCCTTACTCAAAGTACAGTGCTCCCTAAAATACTCCTTAGTGTCAGCATAAAAGAGAAGGGCCTAACTTCTGGTAGTAATAATAGTAAAAAGTCTCAGTTTTTAAATCCAGGCTAAAAACACACGTGTTTACTGAAGCTTTCTGTATTTAAAAATGTTTTTCTTGGTAGATGAGGGTGTAGAGCTGGGTGAGGGTGGGTTCAGAGTATTCTAGCAAACTCTGGTGCTGTCACCCACCACTCCTCATGTTCACTCAGGTTTGAGTGGGGGGGGCGCCGGGGCCTCAGGGCGCTCTCACGCTGCACACCTGCTGGATCGATCTCCAGGAGACTGCCCTCGACCGAGCCCAGCTCCACTCGGACCAAGGCCTCTCATTATTGATCTAGTGTTATACTTAATGTCTCTCTCTCTCTCTCCCAGTGTTGTATTTGATGTCTCTCTCTCTCTCCCAGTGTTGTATTTGATCTCTCTCTCTCGCTTACTCTCTCCCTCTCTCTCTCTTTCAATCCTTCTCTCACTCCCTCTATTTA
>JBBKCR010000012.1:13721520-13736063 GCA_037577295.1 Ladigesia roloffi | reverse complement strand
GTCACCTTCGACTTGGATGCCCTGGGGGTAAGCAAATAAACATCAAATTTTCATTTTTGGGTGAACTATCCCTTTAAGCGCATGTGGTAACAAGCAAGTTAATTGATTTTATAAAACTAAAAAAAAAAAATTGAAAAAAAATGGTTAGACTAACAAAGGCGATATTTTACACTTCAAAACAACCTCAAATTACAGTGTGGACATCCACTGGAAACAGATCTTTCTGTAAAAATTTAAACATGGTTGAATGCCAATTGCCTTTCACCTATTGTTGTTTTGGGGGCTTCTTTTTTGTGCTATCACACGGAGGTTATGCACCTCTGCCATAAAATCAAATCTACTCTGTCCAGAGTCAGGCAACGAGGGCAATTTCATTTTTTAACCCAAACACTGGGGGGTAAAAGTCACATGAAGCCCCACCAACTGGAGAGATCAATTAGAAGAACCACTGATTATGTAATGGATAACCCACAAATAGCAAGACCAATTATGCCATCTTGGACTCCCAGCCACCGCCTCATGCTTTCAAATATTCAAAAGGTTCTACATCTTATAGTAAGTTACTGAGATACTCCATTTGATACGTCAAAGAACATGTACAAAAATGTGCAAGCATCAGTGTTACCAACTGCTTACCTTCCACAGGTCTGAAATATGGAAAGAGGTGCAGTGATGAACTCCTTCCCTCCAAGCTCTGTAACGGGAGTACCACACCAGCCATGGATTCAGCTCAAAGCCAGCTGCCTTGAAACCTTTCTTTGCTGCAGCTATAACCTATAGAATATGAGACAAATCAGGGATGTGACAAATATTTATACTCCATCTTTTTAATAGGTGATGGTCATCATTTCACAGAATTACACATAAGTTTCAAAGGGAACACTGAAGAGAGGTGTTATAAAAACACAGGTATTGTGCACTAGATAGGTTAAATATTAAGAAGGAACCACATTTGCCAACTCTATTTTCATTGTCTTCACCTGGTGTTGCCTGATTTTAAACCTTCTCTTTTTACATTGTCAGGTGTATCAGTTCCGGTGCACAAAATACACACCAGCTTATCCTAAAACTACTGGATGGGGCTCTATATCCCCCTACAGAATCCCTTCACATCCCAGTGCTGCGAGGGACCCTCACAATCCTAAAGTCGAAGTTGGGCACTGGACACGACTTTTCTCATGCTCCTGAGCGTTCTGTCTACCTGTCCGAGTTTTTATCTGGACGTTATTAAAACTGTCCTTGTAGCGAAGGCACCTCAACTCGGGAACAGCAAAACTCGGCACTCTGAATTCGGCACAACACCGGATCCTGTTCGACAAACAGACTATCACAGCATGGTTGTAATCACTGAAACGTGAAAAGTAAATTATAAATGACTCACTATTCGTCCATCGCCACTTCCGATATCAACGAGAGTCCCCGATCTCGCTCGTAAAACGTCCAGCACGTTTCTCACCTGAGTGGTGGTGGCAGGAACAAATGGAAGACAAACTTTCCTCAGGGCAGGGGCAACAAATGGCGCAGTGACGGCATACAGTGCAAGGAGAGAACCCCCGACCGCACACGTGGCGATTATTCCTACCCGTTGTACCACCGAACTGCCCCCGGTCCTCTCACTTTTATCTGAACCGGACATCACCCAGCCGGACTGGGGGGTTTCAGTTGAGCTCGCTGGCATCACCAGCCCAAGAAAAACGTGCAATCACCTGGCGGTCTGATCTTTTAAAAGACACATTACGGCTCATATATTTCTAAAGAGGACCCTCCAGGGTCTAAACCTCTACTTGACCCTGAAGTCGTGTGCTTGTGCGGTAGAGCCCTGCAGAGCGCTAGGTAGCGAACCGGTGGCTACACTTCCATAGGGTCCCGTTGTAAGCAATGGGGGCGGAACTTCCGGCCTACTTCCGCGTTATTGGGATTATCTAAAGTTCCAAAACCGTAGTAACGCACCGCTGGCTCACATTGATTTCTGTTGTTGTTTGTGATGCCATTTCAGCGGTAAATTGATAAAAATAACACAGTTTTTATAGTTATACAATATATATGTCCCATTTCAGTTGTCGTTTATGTAGTCACTAAGATTTTTTCATGTATTTAATGTGAATGTTTTTATCTTGAAAGATCTTCGGGCCATAAACTGCTGACTTCCATATCTGTGTCAGCTGTGGAGTCTAAATACTACAGTGTTGTTACTTTAGTAATGAATTTTACACAAAAATGTTTATTTAAGCAGGACAGCAATTTATATTTGTTCATGTTTCTGTGAGGTTTTATGTGTTCCTGATTACTTAAACTTCATACATTTGTGAATATTTCAAATTTACATATGCGGTAGCTAGCGACAACAGAGCAACAATAACGCCCCAAAACTACTGTTCTTTTGTAATACCTTTAATGCAATACCATATGTGCAGTCCATGCTGTTAGAAATCTCTTTCCAAGCCATGAATTCTGTATAATGTATACTGTATAAGGTTATCTGTGTGCTCCAAAGAACTCCTAATTGTCAATGTGCAATATACACTATTCCTATTATACTGAGATGTGCAATAACCTGCTGCCATTGTTAACATTACATTATTTATCTCTAGATTTTATTTTACATCTTACCAGTTTCATGTTGAACAATAGTTGTGTTCACCATTTATTTGATTAAAATTTATTTTTGATAATCTTCTTTATTGGGCCATCCTTCTTTTAGTCTTATGGTGGTGTATGAATATTGTGGGGGCAGCATCTGCTTATAGCTTCAGTGTGTTTGGAACTATAGAGGCTTACATGGACCACATGACTGGATATGGCAGCGAGATCAAAGAGCGTCGCAACTCTTTCTCTCTACGGCTCTGGAGCCCTGTTCTGTCCTGTACTTCTTTTGTTCTGACGTCCACTAATGCAACCTACTGAACTGGAGGGTCATGTAGGCTACTCTTCTCACTCATCATTTAGGGCCCAAAACATATAAACCACTTGGTATGTAAAAATTGAATATGTTTTGTGTCATGCCAGGTTTTTAAGGTTTTGATAGGGGATCACCAAACTATGGTGGACTAATATGGGGGTACTAATGCTGGATGCTTACTTCCGTATCATAAGAGCCTCATTAATTCAACATATAAAGAAACTAATCTACTAAAAATTCCTACTGCTCATTAATTCCATAGTGTTTCAGGTCAAGTTCAATTTTCAATTCAACTTTATGTATATAGTGGTTTTACAACCAGTGTTGTCACAAAGCAGCTTTACAGAATCCAGTTCTGAGCTTTTAGTAAGCACGCCAAAGGTGACAGATGCGAGAACTCTAAACCTGGATCCAACCCATCCTCCTCTTATCAACCTATAGAGAGGGAGAGAGATCATCTAAAATTTAAATGCCTTAGGGTACAGCTTGAACACTGTTGGCCATCTACAGCTAAAAGCATTGGAAATGTCAGGAGAGGTAGATTTTGTTGTAAGTGTAGGTGAGAGTCTTAAGTCCACAATGACAAGAACAACTCACTCTGCGGGAGCTTTCAACAACAGTTACCCTTGGTTGGGGTAGGAGCATGTGGGGAGTAGAATGCAGCTAAACCTGTCCAGGACATCTGGGCATATCCCATGAAAAATACTGCTACTTTCTGACACCCCTACCATCGCTAAAATGACCCTTGTATTAATAAAATATCTACATACTATTTCTCAAACACTATGCATTTTGGGATGCACCCATTTCTCTGTGTTGGATATTAACTGCACTGGTTCACCTCAGCATGTGTGAAGTTGTCAGAATGTGAATCAAACAGATGGGCAATTCTAATTTTTTGTTTACACAATAAGAGAAGGGTTTCAGAAAAGTAATTTCTATCCAACATCAGGCTGATATATTTATTTTAAGCATCAAATACACATCAAAGTTAATCCAAATTTTTTAGGAATGTAGGGAAATTTCAGTTTTGTTGTAATACCTTTTAAGTATCTTCTTACATTAATAATTACGATACTTCTGTAGCTTTGATCATATTTTATTTCTTTTTAAAATATTTAAAATGCTTTTCAGTGCTTTTGTTTTTGATGGTGAAAATGTACGCAAAGTCACTAACTAAAATTAACATTGAGAAAACATCTTCAGCATTTTTGTCGTACATGTACTGATGTGACCGAGTCTTCTGTTGCATTCTTGTTACAACTGGGCAAGCCATGGTCTGTGAAATATTGAACTATAAATGGGCATCTGTGATGACTAGTGTGAACTTAACAAGACCTAAGTTGTTATGGCCAGATTTTGGGACAAACCACAAATTGGCAGTAATATTTTGTGTGCCCAGTGCTCCTTGTTTGCAAGGTCAGCACAGGTTGTCCCATTTGGTCAGAAGGGATCATATCAGAGCTTGATGCGTAAGAGGGTGTGTAGCTGCAAACTGGTTAGAGCCCCCATATTGACCCCTGTCTACTGCAGCTACAAAGGGAACACACGTGTTGGAACTGGACTTAAGAGCACTGGAAGAAGTGATTTGGGGGATTGGGTGTATGTAAATTTTTTATCTGCGTAAGACATGGCGCTGGGACGGACTGTCAGAAGAAGACAAACAAGTGAGGCAATGCTATGTTGGAGAATATGATCATGTTCCCATGAACATTTTAAGTAGTTTGTATTCATACTCTGGCACCATCTGCTGGTGATGTTTGACAAACTGTGTAAGTAATGCAGTTTGCCTTTAGTCAATTTTTACATTGTGTTATGAGAGCGGTAATGACTGACATCCATATGTATGTTTTAAACTCACTGGACAAAACATGAGTTCCATCTGAAATGTGCACCCAGTTATTGGAAAAGTGGCCCAAAACATTCAGAAACTACTAACTAATCTCCTCATGATTAAACCAGAAAATATTGCATCCAAAGTCCACCATAGGATGCAAGGAAACAATTTCATTTAAGAATAGCTCCATTGCTGTTGGGAGTCCAACAAACTGTAAATCCCTTCTAAGCATCAGTGCCATCCAAAATGTGGTAAGGTATCCCACAGTTACTTCTTCATAAATGCCTAAAAGTTCCTGGCAATATAAGTACCTAGCATCAAGAACATCTCTTCTGCCAGGAGTTAAAAGCCACTTTAGTACATATAAATACTCTACTCATCCAGTCAGCATGTCCTTGTTCTTTTGCAGTCTGAAAATATACAAGCTGCAGGTCTCGACAACAACTTCTCGGACAGCGTCCATACATTTCTCCACATCAGTCTGACAATTCACCTGAAAATATGGTTCTCAGCTGAGATGTTCTAGTTTGGGGCCATATAAATAAAGTTAGTCCTCTGGCCTTTGGTCATAGGTGCTTAGTTTACAAGTGGATTGACAAAATGCAGAGTAAACCTACTCAGTCACTGAACCTGTTATCCTCAGCTGTGTTTTATAGATTGAAATGGCATGTACACAATAAAAAATCGTCCTTGAAAAAAAGGTGTTACTGTCTGTGGTAACAAGTAAATTAACTATAGTCATTTTTTTAGATTACCATTTTTAACAGCAAAGGTTTGTCCCACAGTTTTATTAAACAAACAAAACTGGAGAGATAATTTGAGAGAAATAACTTTGCCTCTTATGTAAGGCTTGATTAGGAGACAGGTGTAAAAAATTTGATTTAGCACAATGTTTAATAAACTTGTAAATGGTAGAAACAATTACATGTAACAGTTATATGGTGATGATAAGATTATGGCAATCTCATGAAACAAAATGTACTTAGGCCTGTATTTTTGTATATATATCTTAAGAGATGAAGAACAAAAGCAACGGTGTACATGTTAGAAACAGAGAAGTACATGGCTTGGATCATTTGAATCAATGGAACATACTTCAGTGGTAGAATTAAGCTTAATTTACAGCCTCTAAAATAATGACATCATACTAAACATAAAAAACTGTTGTGATCCTCAAATGCACAGTACATGTGAGTCAAGATTCCCTCAGACTCCGTCAGTCCACCACATAAATCCAAAAAGAATTCAAAGTGCATTCAAAATGTATGAGCTCCATCACATTCCACACACACTGTATGGTATTAACCATAGACACGTCAATTGGGTAATAAAAAACTGATTGTATATGCACAATGATAATGGATTTTTTTGGTTCCTTTCTAGTTTTCTCAAGCTGACATGAAAAACAAATTAATGTTTTTCTGTGGTATCAGTGTGTAATAGCCATAAAAGTGTCTTGTCAGAAGTCGTTGGATATAGATCGGTGCACAGTCCTGTCCATGCCCACTCTCCCATGGCCGTGGCTGGTGGTGGGCCCGTCCACGTCCTCATCCAGTTCACATACCTCAGCGCCATCCTGGGAGTAGCTGTGCTTCATCACCACAATGTTCCTCCGGCCACCAGGTATGGTGTGATGCTGGAGGGGAGGAGGCTGTGGTGCCACTGCTTGCATTTCGGAGAGGATGGTGGCAGCGTCCCGCAAGCTTAGGTCAGTGCGACTTCCCCGTACACTAGATGCCTGCGAGCCACAGTGGTGCCCGTGGATGCACTTGGAGGAGGACCGCTGCAGCTTGGGGAAGTCTTCGGGCTCAGCCTCAGCTGACGTTGCCCGCCGCAACGTGCAAAGCTCGTAGTGGGGCGGCTCGAAGGCCTCGTGAAGGAGGGCGGGATCAAAGTCGTCCCGTCTAATGATGTACTTCTTGCGTGGCTGCTTGACCTGGATGATGATTGAAACAGTCAGCAGAATAAACACCACTCCGCAAGTGACCCCAATTATGGTCATGTTGGTGTTGTCCAGGTGCTCCAAGATGGTGGCTTTCCTTTTCTCTGGATGGGAGGCAATGCAGGTAAAATGAGGCTATTCATAACTCATAATGCAGAAAATTCCATAAAACATAAACCTAATCTACAGTTTTCCACTGATCCCAAACACTGTCAGTCAATAAGAACATTGAAAGAACATTACAATGCAAAGATAGGGTACTATCTGTACGCCCGAATTTTGTGCATGCACCTACTGCATTGATAACAGCTGCAAACTCTACATACCTACATAAATTTGAATAAATCAATTCTGTTTGCAGAATACAGATGAATTATTGTCCTGTACCTTAAACCTGACAAAGTTAATGTGGGTAATCTCTCACTATAACAAAGAGATGTGATTCCACTCAGCTAATCTATCACGTTTCCAGTATTTAGCTTTGTTTTACCTTTGCTGTTTCTTAAATGTAAAGTGTGTTCGTCGTTCAGGTGTGTTTTGCATTACAATTTCCTAAAATGTATGCAAAGACTAATTGGGATCTGATATTTATTTTCAGTCAGCCAATTAGTCACATTTACATATAGTCAAATAAATGATTGGACTACATGTAAATTAAACCAGTATGTCATACAGTTCCCCACCAGTAACCTTGTAAACTAGGCAATTTGAAATTGTTTATCAGCTTCTTGGTGGGTTATAAATGTCCAATACATCTTAGTTACAATAGACTTGCGGCTTCAGTGCAGATCTAATAAAGCTAGTTTTAGAAGCAATTTTAAAGCAGTTTCCTCTGGGATCAATCAATTGACCAAACGGACAGATTTTTCACTGAACTATTTAATTAATCAAGCTTTAGTGTGAAGAATAAAACAAATAACACCTGCCAAATGGATTGAAGAAGAAGAGGAAGATTTATAAAACATGCTTCCTAAAATTCAGTAGAAAGTACAAATTTGGCAGTGAGGCAAATATTCCTTAAATTATATATCTTTCGAGTTTTATAACTTTAGTATAGAGTGTAGCCTACCTTTACATCCATTCTCATCCCATGGATAGACACAGTTCTGTATACCATTACACACTAGTGTGTGGTTAATGCACATGTTGCTGTGGCAGAAGAAACTGTCCCCCTCACATGGAGCTAAGGAATATTGAGAGGAGGGTGGCATAAGAGGGGTAGTGTGTCATTATTTACAAGCACATGTTGAAGAGTGAACAAAAACAACCAAATACGCCAAATAAAACAACATTGTAAGTATATTAGGTGTGAAGTGTGGTGTTACGGCTATTATGTCAAGTGGCTCACGTTCTTGGAAGGTGGTGAAGAGAATGCGGAAGCGGCTCTTGCGGCTGCCCTCATCGGCCCACATGCGGATAACTCCCACTGAGGTGACGAGCATGACGTCATTAGCCACCGTGCTGCAGAACTTATTCTTCAGGTGCTCCACCGAGCTGCTGCCATCATAGACAGCCACAAAGTTGCGCTTGCATTCATTGGAGTTCTGCATCTCATACTCTAGGAAGCGCAAATAGATCTGCAGGAGAGTCATGTAATGATTTACGATATTATTAAACAATTAAATCTAAACATTTCGTGTGAACATTAGCAGTAAAAGTTAGATCAATAATCAGTGACGAGACCTGTCAAAGCCAAAGACCATATTTTTTGTGATCCACGAGTTTCTGCTGGTTTTGGAAAGAAGTTGATGCACTATAAAAAGTCATTCAAAGTGTATATGTACATCTGACAGTGGTCTGTGAGAGGGGCATTACCTTTGACCCAGGCGGGGCTCGAATAAACCACCTACAGTCCACTGCCTCTGTCTGCAGAGCCCTGCCCTCTTTTGACACCATTACAGACTCCACAATTCCCTCAGGACCACTCATTTCAAATTCGCACACTGCAACAGGAGGAAAAATCCAATGATCGATTCAATGCCGCTTACTTGTGCACTTAGTATTGAGTGGTTTGGACAGAATAAGCTTGAACTCACATGGAAGTGCCAGTGGGATTGCAGCACCTTTAAAATCAGGATCTGTAAAGCAAGCAGAATGTTTTAGTAAAGATAACTGGAATGATGACATGTCACATAGTTGCCCTGTTGTTCATCTGACCCCTTTTGAATAATCAACTTTGAAAGCTAAACTGGATTATTTAAGCAAAACTAAAGTTCAATAAAAAATTAAATTAAAATGTGCCCAAACGTCCCCTCCTATTGGATCACTTTTCCTGGCAACAAGAAACCAAAGAAAAATTCATTAATATGCTAATCTAGACGGACTATGTATTTTCTTTTGGATATTGGGTTAAAAGTGATGTACCAATCAGGATTTACAGAGCACAAAACAAAAATGAAATAATTTGAGTGTTTGCAACCAGAAAAACATGCAAATATCTGTGTGCAAATGAATGCTGGTGCATGAGTACTTTTTCCCTGAGATTGACAAAGTGACTAAATTTAATGACTTAATTAATCAAACTACATAACTGTGAGAATTTAAAGAAAAAACTATTAGAAAAACACCAGTTGTAAATACTAGCATATGCAAGAAGATAGGAAATGTAAATGTTGCACACATTTAATATTTAGAGCACAGATGACAAACCAAGTTCCTGTGGGGTAACAATACTGCAGAACATTTACCCCATCTGGTTTATTTTATAAACTTATTCACAAATCACAAACATTTTTTTCACTGTATGAAAAGAAAGAAATGCTCATGTCTGCATGTCTGTGATATTCAAACCCCCGACTACCAGATATTCAGCTACTGACTTGAATATACACTATGAGAGAATCATGGCTTCTTTCTTAGCTCCCCTAACATTAGAGAATTTTTAATGGCACACCTGTCAGAAAATAAGGGTTTCATTTGCTGTGGTTGCATGAACTTGCATATTATCTAACCAATTTCTGACAAGGATCTTTAAACTCTGTCCTCGTATGAGAAAAAGGTAAGATTGTTTCTCTAAACAGTGGAATCTAGTGTATTTTACTACTTATTTTGTTCTCTGTCTAAGCTTGAATATAACAGGCGGCCATTGCATTATTTTACCCTTTGCTTTAATTAATCAGTGGTGAACTTACCTACAATAAGGGTATTTGTGTAATCTACTGTTCAGTTGTTTGGGTTTATTTTATTCAATCTTAAGATTTTTACTGCCTTATGATCTATGACAGGTAGCTATTCCTTTTATTAAATACAATTTCTAAGGTCAAAATCAACATGCACTTTAACTTTTAACATGAATTCTCAGGAAAGATTTACAGTCACAGAGGCTGCAAATACGCAAAACTCTTTTTCTCCCAAAACTTGAAAGAGGTCCAGAGCAATCACCGACATTCCCCATACATGATAACTATACATGCAGGATTAGGGAATGAGAAATGATGTCCTTAGGTCTCCCAGTCATGATTGTACATAGATTAAAAATCCTTGTACCAGTTTCCTACAGATTAGGTTGCCCTACTCCATGAGGAGCACAGTAAAGAGATATAAAGCTTCACGGTGTACTTTCCCGATGTAATTTGTAGGTTTTATCTTTTGTTCTTTGCGAAACCAATCCTAAAAAAACCCTACAAAGCAGATTTGCATTAAAAATATTTTCATCTTTCAGAGTTCCCAAACTGAATCAGTGTAACCGAGGTTTCAATCTAAAAATCATCCAGGGATCCTTGCTAATCCTCTCATAGTTTCTTACCTCTGCTGCAGCTTGGCACGGATTATTTAGCATTGCTGATGTAACAGGGCGAGTACAAGCAGGACTGGAGGGAACTGTATATTTACTATAACCATAGCAGTAATATAAAAATCAAAGGCATTCCAGATCAACAGACCAACATATTGGCAACTGCAGGAAGCCTAAAAGATACCAAATATTATTTTCATTTCACAAACACCACAATTTGTGAACCTGATCTTTTTCACCAAATCTCATGGTGATTCATTCATTATCCAAAGACTGATGGCAGGATTTAAGGAGGGATGAGTGTTAATGCTTTGGGTTTATTAGGCATCTGTGGCTAGTAGTTGAGTAAACAACACAGATTTCTACACAAACAGCAAGTAATCAGAGGAATAAGTTGATTAAATCCTAAGTCCTGTCTAATTAAGCAACCAAAACCAGTTATTTATTAGGTTATTCTTAATTAATCATTAAATGCCTAATGCTATATCTATCAATTTCTTCACTAATTTAAATTACATTAAATTACAATTCTACACTAAGTGCTGAAGTCTTGATGCAAATGTTGAGCAATTCAAAACCCAATGGTTTTAAATCTGTGAGAAAGTGTTTGTCTTTACTTTTATGTATATAAAATGTGCTTAAACATGAGGCTGTTACTGCCTTTGTTTAAAGTCCTGTGAAATTTGGCAGTCTGCAAAACTTACATGTGAAGTGATTTTTTCATCCTGAGTCAAATCTGTTGGGTATAAATGCAGAGCCCAGCGCTCAGGGTGGTGAGGGGGGTAGAATGTACTCTCCTAAAGACAAGCTTTCATTAACTGGGATGAGAGACTACACTAACCTCCCCCTCCTGATCCCCCACCCCCCTCAGCTGCTGCATGTGTGCCTGCACTACAAATAGTGAGCTTTCTTATGTGGACTCGGTGGACGATGGATTTAACATATCCAAACAGACAGAGAAGAACCTTAATTCTAAATATCCCCAATCTGTTCTTTTCAGAGACAGTAAATTATGATTAAATGGCTTATTAAACACTCCAAAATATGCTAGAACACTAAAGACCTCACATGGCACTGCCTATTTCTTTTGATGAGTCTTTTTATGTAGGCTATGGTAGACTTATATATTCATGTGGTTTAATCAAGTGTAATAGTATGCCAAGTTTAAACAGCTTTTTTTGACTATGCATTGTAAGTATTAAACACCTCAAAAATGTGAACTTTACAGGAAAAGGCAATATATTCTCAATTTCTAATATTAAAAAGGCACTAACTACAAATCAATTTCGAAGCATTTCTAATAGCTCATTTGCCATGAAAGTAAAAGTGGATTTCTGTGCAAAAAATGGGGAAAAATACATGGTTTTCTTTGGATAAAAAAATTCTTGAAATCACATACATATATCAAGAGTCACTGTAGCAAACGTAGAGCATATTAACAAATAAAATTGCTTACCGTACCACTGACCTGATAAAGAAACCACAGATTACAGTCTAAGGACATTTACCATATGTCCCTTAACATTAGCAAAGACATGACCCATTAACACTAACTGTAGAGGATTTAGGATTTTGCAGGCTTATGTAAAAGGAAATGCTTTTGTATACTGCTGACTTAACTCCAACCTCACCTTGAGTGAAATTGTACCTTGCAGAAAATCCAATTGCTTCCAGTTCACTGTCTGCAACAAATTTAATCCAAAGGTATCGCCCACTGGACCTGACGTACAATGGGCTCTGCTGTCCACAGTATCTGCCAATGATGGGAGAAAAGCTGAACGGGCCATCTCTGACTTCAATGTGGTCAAACTTGCACTCCCACGAGGGCTCTATGGAGTACTTTTCTTCAAAGTACAAGTCGATGCATTGTCTTGGTGAAGCTAAAAAAAAAATGTCCAAGATCATGTTTAGAACCACACTAGAAGAAAAATATCAGCGACAGTTACTGATGTTACAAGCATTCCACACACTTACCCTCTATTATATAAATGCATTCTCTATCAGGAGGATATTTCTCAGGATAGTTAGGGGATGTAAAATACCCTCCATCAGGTTCTTTAACCCAGGCGCCGCACAGCCCCCCTGGGGTCACCCCCGAGTTGTTTGTTACTAAAATACAGATAATAAAAACATTCATAAACTGTAAATATTGCATGTGATACTCTGGTGCACAATTTTTTGAACTGAATGTATTTAAGTGCCAGTATTACAGAATAAAAGCAACAAAATATTTTTTTTTAATTTAAGAATGATGAGTAGTCATTGTCCAGGAGACTGCTGGTTAAATGCAAGGTGTCATTACCTTGAACCTTTTTCGGTCCTGATGGTGCTCCACAAAATCCCAGTTTGATGAGAGCAACAAAAACTGTGTGAGGAATAACAGAAATGTATATATATATATATTCCACCCTAACATATGAAAATTGTTTATTCACTAAAACATAGGTTGTATTTGAACCGTTTACAGACACTACAATCTCAAATTTAATCGAAATGCGCGGATAAACCCGTCCCCCAGACCCGCTTCCTGATATAAGTTGTGTCTGTCTGTGCTGGTTTGGTCTGAGGGTGTGGGATGGAGGGGTGAACTCACCAAGGAGAAGCAGAAGAGCTGGCTGGGGAAGCATGGCTCACCACAGAGTCTCCAACTTTGCAGTCCATGAAATGCAGGTGTGTAGGGGTGACCTGGTGGAAGATGGCCGGTCGTGACCGGACGGGGGTCCTCAGTGTGAGAGAAGACCCGAGGCAGGCTGCTGTGGTCCACCGCCCAGGCTGAGGGGGGGCTCAGC
Organism: Ladigesia roloffi; assembly: GCA_037577295.1. Taxonomy (NCBI): domain Eukaryota; kingdom Metazoa; phylum Chordata; class Actinopteri; order Characiformes; family Alestidae; genus Ladigesia; species Ladigesia roloffi. The sequence goes on along the minus strand of JBBKCR010000012.1, from coordinate 13,722,863 downwards.
CCTGCCGCTGGCACTAACGCTAATCCCCTTCGGCACGAACCGGTGTGCACCCTGACTGGATTAAGAGGGCTTGTCATCAGATTCAGAAAGAAGAAGAAAAAACGCAGGGAGGTATTTAAGCGTAATAATATGACCGATGGAAAGGAAAGAAGAAAAATAATGAGACTCTTTTAACGCCCGCCAGGAGAAGTAGAAGGCTGAGAGATGATAAAACAAAACTGTAAATAATCCCTTACAACAAACTCAGGTCGAGAAAAGATATTACAGAACCCGTCTCCAGGATTATTTTTATGGAAAGGAAAAAAAATCCATGTCTGAAATACCGTTATGTTTTTCCTACAGCTGTTCTGTCGTATCTGTGTACATCTGTACGCTGTACCATCAGAACACACGCTGGAAAAAGATTAAACGAACTCACAATCAAGACAGCCCTGTTCTCTGGGCATCGAGTGCAGTTTCCAGCAAAACGTGTTAAACTGAATTTAAATCAGCGTACCACTCGCGTATTAGCCACTAGTTGATCTCCTTATTAATCTCTAAATCTCCTGTCTGATGCTTATATGTGTACCCGTGATGTCATGCTCCAGCTTCTGTGCCTGCCAAGGTAATTAAGATTGTAACAACAATTCACTTTCTGTTCTTTAGGGTTTGTATGAATGGTTCATGTAAGCATGATTGTTTCCAGGTTATTTAGTTTGTCTGAGACTGGTATTTGCTGAATTCTGTGATATTGGTTAGGTGGGGTGCCATCATTTCTTGGTCTTGGTGTAGTGTTTCAGTAGGACAAGGCCAAACTCTAAAATGCATGACAGTAGAACTTCAACAGGACTAATTTTAAGCACCATTTAAACTGGTTGGAGGGTGCCCCCTGCCCTGCAAATTGGTGTACTGCCTCAGCTCCCAACGCACCTTGAGCTGAAGTGAGTGTGTGACCACTAAAATGTACAGGACAGGGGGTCGATATTACAGGGCCAGTTTGGCAACCAAAAGTCCTGTAAGCAAATCTACAAATCAGGCTTATTTTATTCACAGCAAACACTGCACCGTAACTGAGAAATTTTAGGTCTTAGCTGTAAACTGTCATCCAACTTCCATGGAGTGGTGGTTGAAGGCCTAAATTTGATCAAACAGCGGTTCTCTTCTCGTCCTCTTAGGGTTCAAGCACAGCTCGTCTTGAGCCTCTGTCGCTCAAAAGAAGAGGAAAACATGCCTCAAGACTCTTCTCAGTCTTGGCCCCACAATGGTGGAATGAACTCCCCCTCACCATCAGATCGGCAGAGTCTCTTGCTGTTTTCAAATGTCGGCTAAAGACCCACCTCTTCAAGGAGCACCTTGGCGACTAA
>JBBKCR010000012.1:13691670-13704042 GCA_037577295.1 Ladigesia roloffi | reverse complement strand
GTAAAATTAAGGGAACAGTTTACAAATTAATGGGCACTTAATTCAAATTAAGGTGTTTGGTGCATAAATTAAGGTAGGATTAAGAATATTTTAAGTACATTGTGTTTCATAGTGACTGGTAGTGGCTGTACAAATGGTTAGGATGTTCTTGGATGTGTCGTACAATTCTGACCGCCCATTCAGCGTGCTCGACGTCACGCAGCATCCTCTGATCGAGTGAGAGGCAAGGGAGAAGAACGTCCACCAGCTTCAGTCTAGCTTATCCATCCATGCTGGATTCTCATTTATTTCTAACTTAAGTTGAGTTCATGTGTGCGTGCATGTGAAAGAAAACCACACATGTATAACTCCAAGTTCTTCAGTAAACTACATGGAGTCAAGTCATTGCGTGGTACGTCTTCAATTAAGATGAATCTCATTCAGTCCTTACAGACTACCTGTTGTGGTTCACACCAATCCAAATTGTGCACTTCCGAACCCCCACTTCATTTCAGTGGCATTATGTCATGAACACGGTTGTGTAGCTTCTTTTCAGTGTAAATGTTGATGGTGTCAGTTTTAATTCTCCCGCAACTGACAGCAGGGGGCGCCCCTGCATAACGAACACATTATCACATGACCCCGCCTGATACGAAATGAAAGAACAGTTTAGTAGGACAGTACTACTCAGCATAAAGAAAAGTATTGGGGCACACTTGTTTTTTAGGTTATGATACAGATGTTCTTCTTTGTCATGACTTTACTAGTTTATCTCAGTATATCGCAATGATTTAATTAGACTTCTTTAAAACAAAGGGATTTCCTTTAATACAAAGACATATGTTTCTGGAATAATAATAAAAACAAGAATAATTATCATCGTTAAAATACTACTACTGCTAATACCACGACTACGACTACCAAAATAATAATAATAATAATAATAATAATAATAATAATAATAATAATAATAATAATAATAATAATTAGAACAAGAAGAAAAAGAAGAATTTTACTAATTACTAATTACTATTCCTAATAATTATTATACTGTTAATAACATAGTCGTAATGTCTGAAACTGTTTCCTGAAATGTTTTGGAGTTCCTCCGACGTGCGGCTTGTCCTCCTCGCTCCTAGGTGTCCTCTTCTGTAGAAAACAGAGAGCGAGAGCGATGCTGGGGGAGGTTCCTCTGCGTTGGGAGAGATGAGACCCAGTAGGGAACTGGCTGGGTAGAAGTGGACCATATCTGAACCCTGCCACCCGAAGTCTCGGCTAAAAATCAAAACAGAAAAAAAGGGCAGGGACAGTTTCGTGCCAGAGACGTAGCTAGCTGGCGAACTGTGAGCCATATGAGTAACGACACCACGGACGGCTTTGTCCCGGGTTTCTCTCCTCGACTCGGTCTCCTCTCCGCATTGCCCTACGGCTGAGAGCTGCACCCGGCCGGTCCGACTCCCAGTCAGACCATAGACGCCGCCTTGTTTTATTGTTAGTTTCTCTTGCTTAAAAATGCCTGGTTATTTCTGTCAATGCGTGTAGCTTAGCCGGCTAGCTGAATGTAAACCCTGCAGCTACTTTAGCTGTGATGCTAATCCTTTAGCTTGCTGATCGTTTTTAAACGAGCCTCCAACGGACTCCGAGGTAGCCGACCGAGTTTCGATTTTCTGACGAGCTGCAGCATGTAGTTACGCGTCGTAGTTAATACGAAGGAAACGCTGAGTGCAAAATGTTGTAAACATATTATAGCTGCCAAATAATAAACAAACCAGTGGGGTCGTCGGTCGCAGTGCTCTCACTTCTCCGCGGTGGAATCGCATTTAGCCTGCTAGCCGAAACTGAGCTAGTCTAATCGTACAGTTAGCTAAACCGTGTAGCCCTAGGTTTCCTTTTTAAAACGGAGTGTTTTTTTTATCGCATATGCCCGTGTTTTTAAGGAAAGTGTATGTGACTTAAAAAAGGAAGTTCGGGTCGGTTTGCTGGATTTTTTATCTTTAGAGGAGAGTTCTGTGAAGTGAACACGTTTCCCTCGCTTGACTGGACCAAGGTCTGCTAGAAACAACAGGGGCCCGGATCAACAGGGACTGCTTGCTTCTGGAGTTTTTTCACACTGTAATTAGTCGTTTTGGGGGATTGAGCTGAGAGGGTTAATTGGCCCCGACAATCCTCTGTTCCCTCTGCCCGTCTTCTCTCTCCAGCGTCTCTGATGCAGAGCGCCTGACCGTTGCCGGTCTCCTTCTCCGGCCATGCTGAAGTGTATACCCCTGTGGCGTTGCAACCGCCACGTCGAGTCGGTGGACAAGCGGCACTCTTCCCTGCATGCAGTGCCCGATGAGATATACCGTTACAGCCGCAGCCTAGAGGAGCTACTGCTCGACTCCAACCAGCTAAGAGAGCTGCCAAAGGTGAGACACTTAACCACCCAAGCCGTAGCATCCCTAAGCCATGTAGAGGCAGTTGTTAGTGTTTGGGTAGCATCTCATGTACATACCATTCTGTGGGGGTTATCATAATCTTTGATTAGGATCTGATGTTTTGAATAGCAGAAGCACAGACAATTGAATCTTCAAAGCACTTTCAACAGTTTGAAAAACACAAAATTGACAGTAGTTACCGGATTGACCACATGTCTAAATGAGTGTTTAGACACACCCTCTAATTAGTAACCTGTTGTTGAAATCTGCGTTGCGCATGCATCTTTTTAAATCCCCCTGTCATCTTGTGGCTGAATGCAGTTAAATCTTCACAGCAATCTTCCAAATCTAAAGAATTCCAAGTCTTCTCAGCAGAGTAGAAGCTGTCTGTGCTGCAATGGAAAGAGAAGCTCTCCATATTTACCCATATTTTTAGAAGTAATTCATAGTGAGCAGATGTTTTCAAACGTGTAGACATTTAGTGTACCAGTAAGCTCACACAAAGTACATCTTAACTGCACACAAGTGATTTTTTTGTGCAAACGTGATGCTATGTGGGTATAACAGAGTGGCACAGGCTGTGCACACAGAGGAAGATAAACAAGAGGAGATCGTAATTGTGAGATAGTGGCAAGTTTGTTCATATGTGCTTTAAATGTGTGCTACTTACTCTTCTGAAATGATTTGGCTGCCTTGGCTTTTTAATTTGGACTCCCTTTGAGGGAGTGTGTTTGTTTGTGTGTGAGAGAGAGAGAGAGAGAGAGAGAGAGAGAGAAGGCGACATTCTGTTGACTTGGCTTGTCTTCAACCCTAGTAGTGTCAATACAATGTGCAGTCTCATCTGAAGCCTTTGTGTGTGCTGAATTTGCTCTGATGAGTGGGAGGTTGGTGGATAAGTACCATGGCTCTCAGCAAGAGTTTGTTGAGGCACAGTTTCAAAAGTGAACAAAGCTGCAGTTAGTGTACAAACCTGCAACTGACCACTTCAGTCTTGGGTAGGTTTTCCGGGCTGTCTGCTGCGACAGCCGGGGTTGGGTTGTGGTGTAGTGTACGGTCACGTTCAGAAGGCACAGATGCACGCCAGTTGAGCTGCTGCTGCTTTAATAGTGAATGCGATCAGAAAACAGCACAAGAGCTGGGTGATATGGCAAAACATATCGGCAAACAGAATGAAAACAGTAAAATATACAATATTAGTAAACAATTTTTTTTCCCAACAAATGAATATTTACATACAGTTTCCTTAAAATTGTAAAAATGTTATTGATTTTCAAGTATTTAAAGAAACAAATACCAAAGCTCAAATGAACAAAACCGAATAATAATGTACCAATGTGCACAAAAGTACAATATTACACATGTCAAAGGGCAAACACAAAATAAAACAGGACAAAACTGATTGCAGCAAGTAACTGTAACAGTATTGCCCTCTGTATTTAAAACCCTTTCTTAATGCAAACTGGTGGCAGGAATGTAAAGATACTGCCTAGCTCGGGGGCTTGCTAGAGGTAGACCGATATATCGGGCCGATATTTGGCATTTATTAATGTATCGGCATCGGCCGATATCCAAGTGCACTATGCCGATTTACAGACAGGCACCTCTGCGGGCAGCCCGGTATTATTGTTGCTGTGGAACATGTGGCCCCTGCTGCTTGTACTGGACCCCAGCCTCTGTTCTCAGTGAGAGAGTATTTAGTGAGATTGGAATTATCTATGACGAGAAGAGGAGTCGGCTCACAGGAGAAAATGCAGAACGTTTGTGTTTCCTGCATGACAACCTGCAGCTCTTAAACTGGGAGTACTAACAACTTTCAGTGAGGGACGGGTTGTTAGTTAAGTTTATATTTATATTTAAGCCATTATTCAATAAATGGCAAGTTGAGAAATTTTGTTTATCTATCTTTGTGTTGTTAGTGTGATATTTTACCTCCAAAATATCAGCATCGGCTGCTGAAAAACCCATATCAGTCGACCTCTAGGGCTCACTTTAGGAAAAACAGTTATGTGGGCTTTCCACCATTCAAGAGAACTGGTTTCACTGGCCACACAAGGTGTTTGCAGATCATTTTCAGTTCAGTTTCAGTCGGCTGTTGGTCTGAAAGTCAGGTCGACTACTTTAAGAGGTTTAAGAGACTAACTGGCATCATTTCGTTTGCATAGAAGTAAGTCACTGCACTTGCAATGTCCCAAAGCCTTTTAGATTTTTTTAGGCACATAGATGCTGTTATCACCTGGAACGTGGTGATTACCGACTCCTCCTGCTATACTACCTACAAACACACATACACACACGCGCACATACACACACACTCACGCAAACACACCTGAGGGTTTTTTGGCAATCAGCATGCTCGATAGAATGGTATTTTTAAAAGTGGTGAAACAGATTTGTTGTTTTACCAGATTTTGTTGGGACCTGTCAAGCGACTAATTTTATAAACTGGTTTTATCTTTTAGTTTCATTTTTGTTCGTTTGAAGATAACCGAACCACTTCTATACGTTTGAGGACCGCTTTTGGTATTATCTCCTCCTGTGCATTTCATACATTCTCCTTCTCCGCTTCACTCACCAGCGCGACAGTGTTGCCCGACGTCTCTTTTCCAAAACAAGCCCACGATGCTAATATTTACAAAATTGCCTCTTTAGGAGAGGAGGGGCAAAATTGTAACATCGTCAGTGATTGGCTGTTATGCAAACTTACTGTGCTGCTTGATTGGTCTGTATCAGCGCAAACTGAGCAAACTAGTTTGATCGAGTTTCATAGCCTGCGCATATCATCATGATCGTCCTCATTTTTTATCTATAATAAATCGAGTTCGTTTTATAGTCCAGCACTACTGCAAAATCAATGATGCAGCCAGACAGGTTAGACCCTGTGCTCATAGGGGTGTGTGTTTAGTGTGTAGACAACTGGCATATGGGTGCCATTCAGCCTGCAGCAAAGCGAGAACCAATGAGAACTGCTGTTCTGCTTAAAATGGAAAAGATGGGTTTGAGTATCTCAATATATGTTTTTGTGTCTTTTGCTTATATTTATTGTAGCAAAAGACATTAAGGTTTCCACACTTGAGCATGTCTGAACATCTGCACATGGAGGGCATTGTGATTATACATAGATAGTTGTGATAACGCAGCTGTTGAGCTGTGCCAGTTGACCATGATCAGTGCTGTGGGCAGATATCAGTCCACAGCATGTAACATCATCAAACAAAACTGACCTCTGGTTCTTTGGAAATGAACAGTTAAGTTTGGAATGGGTGTATATTTTGCTCGAAATGCACAATTTCATATTGAGTAGGAGTGGGTGGTATAAATGGTATGTGGTATAAATGGTATGCGGTGTTAACGGTACGAATTTGGCCAACGGTAGAGGTTTTTACTATTCCGCCCTACCGCGGTATTGTGTGTTGATGTTATAAGGCGGTGCCTGTTTTGGTCGAAAGCATGGAGCTGAAACATGGGGGGAGGAGGAGGAGAATCTGACATTCTTCTGACGTTCGTGGCGCTGAGCGTGACCTTAACGCTGAGCGTTTTCCGGCTCTTCCGAGCGAATCCCAGCATCCACACGGGCGTTCAGCCCCAGTGTTCGGTCGCGTCATGTTCATGATGTGTCAAATTCCTGCTTGAATTCTCTCCTGCCAACGCTGCCACAACAGAAGTATAAAAAAAATCGATTTGAATTTTTAACCAAAAAATAATGTATATTTTTTCAATTTAGACCTACAATGCTTTCATTGTAGAACTAGGGGTGGGGCTGAATGAGAATTAAAAAGTTTGTTACGAAAACCGGGCAAATAATTGTATCGTATGACTGATTTGATCACTTTCACTTTTAGATATTCTGCCTTCCCCATCACTTGCTCAAGTTCAGGACTAGAGTGGGTCAGACGGTGTTTGGAATATAGATTCTATGCCTGTACCAAAATGTCATAACATAATCATTCATGACTTTTACGCCAAGTAGACACAATATTTAAAAGGTAATTGATTATTTGTTTAAGAATTGAAAATGCTAACGTTTTTCTTCTTGATACTTAAATATTACTTATTTGTGCTTTTAATGTTGTAACCATAGTCCACACAAGGAGAAAATAGACGGAATCGAAGCCCAAATATTGGCTTTAAAATGTGTGATCTTTGTGCTATTTTGTACAACCACAAGTTAAGTGGCCTCTTATAGTCATTCATAAACACAGCACAGCAAACAATGTGAAATTCTGTCTCTGCATTTAACACATTCACTAATTGAAGCATTCTGTCAAAAATTTAGCCAACAAGCTAGCAAAAAATAATAAAAAAAACAAGCATCTCTGGACAGCTTCTTTGTATGTTTATGCACCTCATCTATACATGTCCATGAAAATATTGTTTTACATGAAGCCGGTCCGTGGTGTAAAAAAGGTTGGGGACCCCTGCTCTTAACTCCTTCTGAAAATATTTGTTCTTACATCCACTTTAGAGTTCCACCATATCTAAAATAATGTTTGTTAGAAGTAGTAGCTGTGTTAGTACACATAGTATCTCTCTAAACACATTGCCAATGCTTCTTGATATGTCACTGTGCACCTTAAAGGCTCAGGATATTTACAGAGAAACTCGGATAATTAGAGAGATAAAAATAATAATAAAAGTGCCACTTAATGTGGCCTAGTAGAGTGTGGCTACGAACTTACGCTGTGCTTTGACACTGAGTGTAGCTCTTCTGTCCTGGGTGTACCATATGGTCAGTCACAGTATGTGGTCACTCTGCCATGTGGTGTGAAAGATGGTGTAATCTTCTTGGGCCATAACCCCCCAGTTAACTGTTATTCATGAGTGATCGCCTGAGGTAGCCTTCTGGCTCTTGTCACCAAAGCCTCTCAAGTGGCATGTCCACATTTTGGGGCTTTGTGTTCTAATGCTGATTTTCTTTGATTAATCGCTCCGATGTGGAGCCCTGCGTTGTTAATAATAACTTGGGACCTGCTGGCCATGGCACTACTTAAGATCAGTCAAGTAAGGACAGGCTGCCTTCCAGGTATATCAATGACTGTACAGATCTACTGAAAGAAGACTTCAGCCGTTTTCCAGTAAATTAAACAACCGCCTGTACTCTGAGTCTGTACAGTTCAATATCATGGTACAGCTCACATTACTGCACAATCATATAAACCAGGACATTCAGAAATGTAAGTTATGCCAGAATACAAAGTTTTACCCATAATACCTGCTACTATTGTTCATGAGTGTAAGTGGAAGACGGAGAGGCCAGCCAGGTTGAGTCTATCAGAGCAGATGGAGGTTTAGTTGCTTGAGCTGTGTCTTATCAAGTTCACCGTAGGGCTCTTTGCGCCCACCTGGAAGGCTTATTTCCATTAGCCTTCTGCAGCATCAGTAAAAGGGTTTCTACATTTAAAAAATTACCGGGTTGTTTAGATTCAGATTTTACTGTTGTGTTTTACTGTTTTGAAAACAGAAGAGAATGACTGTAGACGTGGAAACGGTTTAAAATCCCACACTTATAGAGCGCTTGCTAGTGCCAATGTTTATTGGGTTTAAACGACCAACATCGTCAGAGAAACACAGTATAGTCACTAGTTGCGCAACGGATAAAAAAAATCACGATTCGAATCGGATCACGGTTTTAAGTCACGGATCGGATCAATTTAACTCTCTATTTATTTAAGTATTTTTGCTCATTAAAAACTTTCAACTCGAGACTAGGCCTGTCATGATAAACAATAAATCAATTAATTGCGCGATAATTAAAATGAGGTCGATAATTTTCCAGGCATGATCATTTTGATTTGGCCTCTACCGCCCCCTCTTGTTTCCTTGGGGTAATGAGACATTTACTCCCTTGTGGGTTGCCTAATAGCTAGCTAGCCGCCTTGTGAGAAAATGCTATGTACGCATTAAAGCTGTGAATACTGCTTATTCCACTGCGTACGGCCGTCTCACTTACAGGATGGGAAGTTTTTTTTTTTCCCAGAGATCGGCACTTCTTTGGCAACGTGCAAGAACCTCTGAGTCTCATTTCTCATCATTTAACCTCAGAAGCGTGATGTGAAATGTGCTTCACCAGGCCTGTCATGGTCTGGTGCGCTGTGGAGCTGAAAAAAGCTCTACATTTTTAATTCTAATAATAAAAAATAGCCAAGTAATGGTATAATCAGGTGTAAATATATTTTATTTAAGTGAGAAGTGTTTAAATTTACAGAAAGACCTTTAGAAGTGCAGAGAGCCAGTCTTATTTTAACAGGCGCTCATTGCTCGTGGCTTTTCTAGATGGGGCAAGCACCAATCTCTGGGAAACTTCAGTTAAATAGGGCTCAATGAGAGCTTTCCAAAGACTCCTTGTTTGCCATAATACCACCCGTGAACCGGAGTTATTAAGACGAAGATGATCTCCTTGGACAAAAGTATAGGGGCACTGCTAGAATTTAGCACAATTGAAACCACTGCCTTAAGCTACACAAAGTCAAGGTATGCTGACTGTCTTACAATGTCTTCCACTCCCAGGGTTATGTGATCTTTAGAAGTCTAGGTTTATGGATCTTTGAAAGGGTGCATTTGCATTATTATGTCATTATCATTACATCAGTAGAAACGGACACAATGACAATACTATCATTTACCACAATAATTTCTGGGACAATTTATCGTCCAGCAAAATTTGTTATCGTTACAGGCTTAATGTGGACACAATCAAAAACACTTTAAAATACAATTTAAGGTTTCAATGCTTCTTACTTTGAACATGATGAATTAAATAAAAACCACATCACATTATATCCATATCATCAACAAAGAAGAAAGAAAGCAAAACAGACATGTGCTTATAATTTACATTTTTTTTCTGAACAGACGAGCATGTCTACATTTTCTGGGAGACTCTTACAAAGGGGGCGTGTCCGCAGTACAGGTCTTCGTGGTCCGGTCACATACCTTTCCGGTTCCCTCGAGATCCACCCGTTTGTATTTAGGGCAACAGAAGATACCTGTGACAATTTAGCCATAGACTTTTGAAGTGGACGTGCAACGACATATCATAGCATGTCTCATCCATCATATGTTCAAACCCCTTGTTTTGCATGGAATAATGCCTCAAGTCTGCGGCTTTAGCCTGGTTGGACGGGGCAGTAAAAGGCTGCTTAACCGCCGTGGATATCAGCGATTGTTGCACAGCCTTCGTCTTAGCTACTGTCAACACCAGGCTGATGTTTTAAAATCAGTGGCCATGCCCGATGTGTTGCCCAGTCTCGCACAGCTTCCTCGTGCCACACTGTCCACAAACCGTGGTGGTTTTGTTCACCATTTATCCACCAACCTTTCCCATCAAAATAAAAGCCAAAATGCTCCCATACATGAGATCTACGTGATGCTGGAGGTTTCTCGAGCTTCTCTGCTCCTCCACTTGGACCGCTATTACACAGTGACGCACTGACACACGCACCATACAGTGAAACTTTTTTTCTGGATCTTCGGATCACGTGCGTGCCGAACCGAGGAGAGTGTTTAGTTCGGATCACGGATAAACTGTTGCACCACTAATAGTCACAAATGTGCAGTACTTCAGAATCTGGGACAGTTCACTTAAGAACACAGATTTTGTCTTTTGCTGTTTGGATATTGGAGAATATGTCTTTGTGGATAAAGACTAAAGATTTATAGTTGTATGCAAAGTCTGTGCTGCGGCGCACACAGTTGACGGTGTTGAAAGCATGTATACTTGTGCACTGGATTGTCTGGAGTTGCTCTGCAGTTAAAAAACCTAAATAATAGCTATAGAGGTCATGTGCTCACTGATTTAAAATAAATGGGTGCAGGTGATGAACAAACTGTCAGATCTACTTGGTGACATCAAGAAATATTTGAAATGCATGCTTTGTAACAATACATTTTCTCCTACATGTTCAAATTAGTTGAAAAATAACAGAACAAGTAAAGAAGCCGGAAATGCAAGAAAAATCCAGTTACCAAGTGGACCAATCAGTTGTTTCAGTCTGCTTCACCTTGACCTGTAGATACATTTCTGGAGAGGTGCATGTCAAGCTATGCTAGGGATTCTGCACAGAAAGTTTGACTGGTTACATGTTGCATAGTTTAGCTAGTTTATGTCACTTGGTTGCTAGTTGACTGACAACAGGACACTTGGACTCGCAGGCAGTTGGTCTGCTTTTATTATGTTATGTTAACTTACACGGCCTGCTACATCAGGGCTAAACTCAGAGCCAATGTCTTACCCGTTTGTCTTGTGAAGGGCAATGTTCTCTTGCAAAATGTGAAGGGAAGCACACTTTTACGATGTGGTAAGCAGCGTTGATTAACTTCTCCACCTGCCGCATTGTGTCATTTGCTTGTTGTGTCCAGGCGTGAAGTGGCCCATCTCTCTCCCATCCGCTTTGCCGCACTCATTGCAGATGTTTGTGGTGTAGCCTAAGGTCTGTTTTCTATTAATGATTCCTTTAAATAATGAATCCCCACTACTGGTCTTGGCAGGGCAGGTATGAGCAGTATAAGCTGTTCCTCCACCTAGGTGTATTGTGTTCATGACATGTTTTTTGCCCTACTGGGTTTTACCAGGTGAAAGTGAAGAAAAAAGCTTGTCAGGGAATTAAAGGTTAGTTTTAGAATCACAGGGGAACAGATTTGTGACAGAATCAGTGGCATCGACTGGCCTATCAACCTGCATGACATTGACACACATCCTACGTAGAATCCGCCCTCTTGGATCATACAACGGAGAAATAGGAAGGCCTTTAAATTGCCCTGCAGAGGAGTTGATTACCTAGGAGAGGATGTGGCATACATTTATTACTGGAAGTTGCCCTGCTGATTCAGACAGCGAAAGAGGAATTCCCCATCACACACTCCTGTTCTAAATCAGTGTGAAGCTCTAGCTCTGTTTTCTCATTATGCAATACGCTAATCCATTCTATTCTTTAACATGTCTTGCGTGGCAGCTAATCATTTGTGAGTGAGTGCTTCCCAACAATGTCAGGGACAAAGCTGAGCACTAACTGGATTAACCTGCACACTCACAGCCACACACAAACCTGAAATGCTCTAGTAAGAGTAAGTCAGCTCAGGCTAATGATTTACATTCTAGCACTCACCCATAGAGCACGCAGTTTGTTTCAGAAAGGATGTTGTTTCTGAAATCTAAGAGGGTTTTTAAGGAGACTTTTTACCCAGATCTTGCAACAGGTTACATAGTGGGCTGTTTCAGCTGACAATTTTAAAAGGGTGTGAATACAATAGCTGCAATTTGTAAATGATACTTGTGCCCCCTGTCCATTGGCCCCACCTTGGCTTTCATTACCTGTGGCAAAAAAGCCCTGTTTTGCCTCAGTAGGTCTGTGTCATTTTGCTGATTGTACCTGTAATGCCCCTCGGTAACCTAAAACTTTACTTGTATATTCTACATTTGAAAACACAATTAATAAATCTCTTGCCAGACTGTCCAATCCTGTTAAAAGCAACAGAATTTAACTCGAGTTGTCGTAGGAGGAAATAATATTGTCATAAATATGATAGTTGCAAGCACTTCTTGCGTTGCGCCTGTGTATTTGTGTAAATGACCTACATATGTACACAGTGTCCTGAAAATTGAGTGTTTCCTCATTGTAATGGAACATGTTTTTAATATTTTAATGTGCCTTGGTGCTTAGAGCATGATACTCTATTGAAGCAACAGACTATTTCTGAACACTTCCTCTAAAGAAGTAGTGCCTATCTATCAAACACCGCATCGGAAATTAATTTTTTGTATGTGACTGGGGTGTCTAAGCCAGTAGCCTTATTACACACAGATTTGTATAGAAACAAACACCATGTCCTTATGTCGGAGCCCCCATCCCCAACTTCCTTACATCCCATCTTTGTATCTCTTGCCCTGGGGCAGATTAAGGCTTCATTCATTCGTGAAAACATGTTCAGATGCCTCACACACACACACACACACACACACACACACACACACACACACACACAC
>JBBKCR010000012.1:13648175-13668751 GCA_037577295.1 Ladigesia roloffi | reverse complement strand
GGGACATTTGCAGTATTACTTCTGTGCTGTGTTTTAGAAGGATTGAAATGTAGGAGGTTTTGTGGGTCAGTGGTCTTTCTGTTAACATATTCTTGCATATCAGCTTTAAAAAATGTATATCCGGTTAATTGTTTATTCTAATAAATAATTATTGTAGTTTGCTTTTTAAAAAATTGATCTTTATTTATATAGTTATTTACTTATATGTTTTGACTTCAATATCTTAAGATGTTTGAGGATGTTTATATTTTTTCATACTTCAGACTAGGGCATAAACAACTTCAGTCAACTAATCCACCAAGATAGTCGAAGTCGAGTCGATTAGTTATGATGTCACACACACGAAGCAGAGGAACACAGGTGTCAAACACTGAGTGACTTTTATTAAAGTTCTCATTACATTAACAGTCAACATGACAATGAAACAAAACAAAGGCTGAATATTCTGGTAAATTTAAGAACAACAGAAAGTGGAATAGTTTAAGCCGAGGTGCTGCTCAGCTCCTTTAGCCTGGAGGACTCTCTACAGTGCTAGCGGTGCGTTACAGATGCCGTGAAGAACGCTGGTATTTTAACTCGGACTTGCAGGTGTCCTGCTGTTTGTGTGTCTAGAGTGAAAGATCTCCACGCATGTGATGTGTGTCTATGCTGTCTGCTGCCATCTTTCACGTCTTGTGGTGTTCTGGTGTTTAGATTCCACTCTATGTGCAAATGATACCACCCCTTTTATGAAGGGACTGGTTAAACCAAGGAACGCGTGTCAGCGTCAGCCAATAAGAAGCAGAGACCGCATTGTGTCCACAAGCGAGGATCGAGGGGCCGTCGACTCGTGCCTCAATAGTCGACTAGTGTTAATGCCCTAATTCAGACATTCATAAACAAATAGACAATATCACCGGTGTAAGAAATTGAAATCAGCATGTTTTGATTTCTTTTAATATCTAGAAAACAAATGTTTGGAGAGATGTCCAGATTGCAAAAAATATACATACAAAGTGGCTGCCAAAGTAGGAAGTGCATCAAAAAATGTTCGTTCATTTTCAAGAACTTCATCATTTTGTGCGGACCAAACTATGCACCCTGCTTATAACTTTAATCTGTAATGAATCAGTTATTGATATTATTTTCCACCTTCCAGTTCCTCGCTGCATTGACTCTCTGTTCTGTATCCCCTGGCTCACAGAGAGACACAGATACTTTCCCAGCTTTGGGGTGGCTGACACATTTGTTTTTAACCAAAAACAAAAATAATTTTCAGTCATTGAAACTAATAATAGTAATAATTGTGAAATCCTGTGCAACAGTAATAGTATTGAGACAGTTGTGATACCACGCAAATCTCTGAAACAGGTGACTCTGGTCCATCACACGCTGTAGTGACGCGTTGCCAGTTTGATGCTGTGGGAAAAGCGGGCTTTTGTTGCTTTAAACACCATGTCATCTCCTGTCTGGAGGTGGGTTATTGAAAGGGTTTGATGTATCCAGTCGCTGAGATGATGATGATGATGATGATGATGTCACCAATACCTGAGTGATGACTTCTGTTTGTCACCTGTCTGAAAATACTCCAGGCTGTGCACTTGAAGCAACCATGCAGAGATCTGCCCTATTCTGCTATATTTATATTTTGCTTACCAGCAGTAGTTTGTCTGCTGGATTGAGCGTTACATAGGTGTGGTCAGATAGATCTAGGGTGGGTCACTGTATCAAGACCTGTCCGTGATATGTAGAGTATGATTTATTTTCATTTAAGATTTGTTTTTAAGGAACTGAACCTTGTTTGCATTTGACTGTCATGCTTGCTGCTTAACAAATATTGTTCATAAAGTTAAAGTTTGCATGATTGTTGCTGCAGATCATGTGGTCAGCAGTTTGTTAAAGTGAGTGTTTGACTGTTTGTTCACAGGAGAAAAGACTTAGTGGTCTATCTAACCGGAGTCATGACTCCCAGGCGTCCAACAGCACTGCCTCAGCCAACTCTCACGATGAGAAACGCGGCGTGAACTTTGTCGGTGTGGAGCTTAATGATAAGCAAGACCAAGAGCCAGAGGAGGAGGAACTTGATGAGATGGAAGTGGAATATATTGAGGTTGTCTTGAACAATATGCATTTATCGATAAAATGATTATTTTTTAAAATATATATAATAATGTATTCTTAATATTTTATTAATAAGAATAGTATGCAAATCTCTAAATACCTCTAAAAAGGACAAGCTTGGAACAAATATTGTCTCCTAAAATTCATAGAAATAGTTTCCAATACAAGGAGCAATGGACATTTATATATAAATTATTAATTCTGACCAGTACAATTTAGTTTAGATACATGTAGAACACTTGTATTTGCTGAAGTACCTTGTATTTGCATTATCTTTTGCTACTTGATCAGTTTGTAACAAATTATTCAATTAAAATCTATCCTTCAGCCTACTGTACATTTTGCTGAAGAGCCCATTATTCGTGGTGGCGATGAGGAAGATGAGGATGAAGATGAGGATGACGAAGATGGTGCTAACCGGAGTGATGAGGAGCCACAGACTATTCCATTCCCTGCCGAGAAACAGCGGCTCATCAGAAAAGACACACCACACTACAAGAAGCACTTCAAGATCACCAAGCTGCCGAAGCCAGAGACAGTGGCTGCCCTTCTTCAGGGCTTTAGCACCGAAGGCTTGCATCCCACTGCCCACGCAACCGAGGAAGAGAGGGATGAGGAGGAAGACGACGAAGATGAGGATGAGGAGACCGTAACAGCCAACACTCCTCTTTTGCAGAGGCTGGATAGAGATGACCTGGAGGACAGCAGGCTTACTCAGGTGAACTCCTCCCCTCAGCCAGTGAAGGTAAGGCCAGCCCAGATCAGAGAGGAGTGGGAACTGGTGTCATTTGGAGGAAATTAATGAGCTGTGAACGTCTTGCTGGCTAAGTGAGGTTGAAGTATGGTAGGCTGAATTTGTATAAGGTTGGTCAGACTTTGAAGGAAAAAGTCAGTTGTGTGAGGTAAGACGTGTGGTCTCCCGTAAGGACTTATATTAAGTTATTGCTGCTGATTGCGATTACTTGTTGAAAAATCACATTTTCACCAGCAAATTTAGTTTGTGCCTGCAGTGATAGTGGTTATAAATTTTACTAATTCCTTCAACCCTAATTATCAAAACTGCTGGAGATAATGTTGTTTGAGGCAAGTGTTTGATGGTTTAATGTTAATTGGTGATCTTTATTCATTACTTGTTAGCTACGTTGGGATTTTAACTGCTGTGCACAACTTGGGATGCCTGATATGTAGTTGAGTATATTAAGTGTAAGGGGTAACTTGAGTAGTTTTTTGGTGTTTAACTTTTCAAGCTGTTGAACTGTGGATGTTCATACCTGGATCTATGCATCACATGCCCATTCCATCTAGTGTAACCCGCATCCAGTATGTTGTTACTGCGTTGAAAGCATGCATTTGTTCATCCATGGCAGATTGTTGTGGCTCTTTTGCCTGGGGAGAGTTTTGCATATGAGATTTGCAACAGATGTGCAACAGGCTTGATGACATACTGACATGAGATCTCTGTATTTGAAAGCCAAGCAAAGATGTCAAATGACAAATCCCCTTCTTTTATTTTGCCCCACATTAGTTACACACATACTGTTCCCCCCTCTCCTCACCATGCCCTTGTTGAGCACTGCCTCTGCCCACCCCACGCTCTGCTTCTTGACATTATTTGCCACTTCTTGCTGCTGTCCAGAAAATCACAGTCTCCTTGCCAACTTCTTCCACACGTGTCATGTGTGAATGTGAGAGAGTGAATGTCGTTATTGAAATCAAATTTGATCACTGATATTTTACATTAATTACACCAATGAATTAATCCATGACAATTAACTCGCTGCTTTTTGTCTCCAGAGCTTTATGAAAAGACTCACAGACCCCTGATCCCATCTCTGGTTACAATACAAAATGACTAGTATTATCTCACATCCTGCAGTTAATTTGTTATATTGTAACAAGGTGTGCAGTATATGCAACAGCTATATATGTAAAAAGTAGGTGCCCACATAGTGGGTTGTTATGTAATGTGTGTACATTGCCCTTTAAACTCTTGTATTAAATGCTGAGAGATGTAATGCTTAAAAGAGAATTCCACCATTATTCCATCAGTGTTTTGAAGTAGATTGTCATGGACCTTACTGAGGCTTACAGTGTTGGTGCTGATAATACAGTCCAGGGTTTATCATGTTAAAATGGTCCGTACACTTGCATGTACCTTCTAAAATGTGTTTTTAAATGCAATGTATGCCATTATTGACTTAACCAAAAACAATTTTTTGGAAATGTTTGTGGTTTGGATATAATCTCAAAACAATGGTCAAACAGCATCTCCAACACTAAGCAGTGTATTTGTAAAAATATCATGCAATAACCGAGTGGAGGCTTTTAGAGGCTCTGTTTCTCTAAAACCGAGCATCTCACACCCAACCACTCTGAATGACTTAAGTATTTAATTCTGTGAACATAGTGAATCAAAATTAATCCCAATTTAAGCTGAAATTGCTGTCTGTGGAATTTTAAATATTCTAAAACTAGCTGGGATCAGGGACCCTGTGGGGTGTGTGTTTGTATGGAGTGATTTAAAATGTCATAGGAGGTGTGTGTATATATTGTTTTTGATTTGTGTGTTTTTGTGTGAAGAGAATGGGAGTTGTGTTCGTGTGTATGAAAGGTACATTTGATTACATTTGCCCTGTGCTCTGTTTATATTTGCCTGTATATGCCCTGCGAATTTAGGAAGAGAAAACTTTGACTAAAGATACACAAGTAACATCCCTGACAAATTTGAATTTCAGTAGTTTTTGGTCATGGATTATGGCTGTTGAGGCTCTGCCCATAAATTTAAGTAAGCTATATATATATATATATAAAATTTATTTATTTATTTTTTTTGGACAAATCAAGTAATCAGTTGGACATCAGTATAACTAATAGCATAACACCATATATATCCATATAGTGTCCTCTATCTCTTAGATTTACAAGTCAGTATAATGTCCTCTATCTCTTAGTTTTACAAGTGTTTATGGGTGTCTGAATCTAAGTTTGTGTGTGTGTGTGTTTGTGTGTGTGTGTTTGTGTGTGTGTGTTTTGTTTTTTGTTTGTTTATCTTTCATTCATTCATTCTTTTTATGGGTTTGTCCTGGAGGGTGCGAGTGTAGATGATTTTTTTATTTTTCATTTTTACTTTTGCCTCACTAATCCGCATGCCCTCTTGCTGGTTCCTGTCCTAACAGGGGGTGTCATTTGATCAAGTCAATAATCTGCTGATTGAGCCTGCTCGAATTGAGGAGGAAGAGGTCTGTACCTACTCTTTCCATCCAGCTCCGTCTCTCTCTCTCCTCCTTGCTCTCTTTCTTTCTCTCTCACCAACTCACTTTTCACTTGCATTACCAAGCGGAGGGGAAGACACATTAATTGTCATTATTGTCATTAATCCAAAGCCAATGACTAGGGAGCTACTCACTGTCACTCAACCCATAACCAACTAATGTGGTGGAACCCTGTTCAGAGTTCATATGGCTGGAAATTTTCTGATATTTTCTAAACAGTATTTGCTGAAACTGAACTGAACATCAGATTTGGCTTTTAAAATGTGAACTTGCATTCATTTACATTAGGATAGTGCTTTGTTCAAATTTCAGGTTTTTTTTACTTTAAATGCCACTGAGTTAGACTGTGGTAGAAAAAGTACACAACTTTGTTTCCTCAGGGCAATCCATTCAGTGTTTTTGCTTCAAAATAAAAGTGCATGAATATATGAATTCTATTAACTAAAATAATCTGTAAAAAGAAATTTAAATACTGAGCTGTTAACGGTCATTCTAAGTGTTTTACATGCAGTACTTAACTGTAGAGAAATATCATAACTCTGAAGGTCAGTCATAGTAATGTTATATTCAACTATAGCCATGTTACTTAAATAGACCAGCTAATTTGCTTGTGTTCTATAAATAGTGGTTCATATTATTGCTAGGTGGAATAATTTTAATACATTTCCGTCCTAGAAAATCCCTCCGTATACCTGCAAAGCTCTTCTAAAATATGGTTTTGGGCAAGAGTCAGTACACTCCCAACCATTTAAAGGAAATACAGTGATGTAGCTTTTAGGGGTGTTAAATGCTATGGGAGTCTATTCTAGTCAGTTTAGTTTATAATTGACTGAATTCCTCTTTAAAATCAGATATAAACATCCAAATATTCATGTCTAGACATTTGCACAGGTACGTTTTCCAAAGTATGTTAAAAGTTAAAGGTATGTAAATGACAAATCATTGTAAACTACATGATCATTTCTTTTGTAATAATCACACAAAAAACAACAAAAATGTTGTTGGATTTTTTTTAGAGAATAATTTGTAATGTTTCCTATTAACACGTGCAGCTCTGTAACAGGGTTCCGTAAAACCCGTGACTCGTCCGTTCTACTCTCTCTGTGTTTCTCTCTCTCTCTTCCTCCATCTCTCTCTTTCTTCCTTTCTCAGTTAGGCTCTGTGGCCCAGGAGCAAGCAGTGAATATAAAGTCCCCCCCACACACACACACACTTTGAATCAAATGGAAGAGAATGAAATCTTCATTACCCTAAATGTTGTTGGAGTTCATTTCATTGATCATAGGTAGATAAAATAAATTGAATTGAGGTACAGGAGTTTAATGTTATATGTACAAACTTAATTGCAATATGGAAGAAATGTCTTCCAATGCAAATAAACACCGGTGTACATTATTCAAAAGAGCTTATGAAAATAGTGCCAATTTTAAGCTTCTATTCCCTAAAAAAATGTGTACTGATTCGCGGGTAGCCTGTTTGACCTTTAATTTTATATAGTTATGTGCAAATATATCATTGCTTGTATCTTCACTGTTTAGGGCACAAATGATTGTAAAGCCTGATTTCAAAATATCAGCCAAAAAGGGTGAATTTACAGTCCTGTGCAGATGTCTAAAGGCACCTTTTTAAATGGCCAAAACTGTTTATCTCAGGAGTAAATGTTATTTTCCCTACATGAACAAGTTCACAGATAAAATAACTAAAAAGTATGAAGATTTAGAAAAGTTTATAAAAAATTTTGTTTTGTTGATATTTTGGTTCAAAGAACAGAATTCTCTGGTTTCAGAATTCTCCTTGATGCCTCCAGTCATTGCATTGCATGGTGAAATTCTATCAGCAGCACACCTGATTTAATGTAATTAAATATTGATTGATACAAACCAGGTATTTGATGATAACAATATGTAATTTTGGGCTTTCACAAGGAGAACGGAGAATTTTAAATAATTTCTCTTTACTTCATTAAACTTAATTGTACTTCTAATGTTTGTGTTTGTTTAGAAACACTTACTGGTCAGCTAAAACATGTTTAAATAAAGTTTTCTCAGGTGCCTTTTGCAGACTGCTGCTCAGCATCTCTAAATTTATCAGTGACCAGAAAGAGACCAACTTCAGTTGATCTACAAGCCTGCTGTTTGATGGATTGTGATATGTACACAGTATATGGTGTCTGTAGGGATCTTAATTTGTCATGTTGGAAGTTGCATGGGACCCATTGCATAAACAAACTGAAGGTGTCTGAGAGCCTGGTCCAAAGGAATGTGAAGGACCTTCACTGGCCCAGAGCACCATACTCTTTCTTTTTTTTTTTTTTTTTCACTTCTCAATTCTTTGTTCATCTTCCTTTTATGTGTACTTGTCCAGTCGTCCAGTCAACGTGCACCTTGCATGATTTGTTTACGTAGAATCTCGAACCTCCAAACTGCCCCTCAGATGTAGCTGATTTTCTCCCCTTTTTCTTGTCCTCATCATCTAATGTGCTGCTGCTGTTGTTTTTGTGACAAGTCAGATCTGTGACACATTAATCCATTTAGTATGCTGACCTACTGATATTCTATTTGAACATTTGAAGGTTTGTATCATGCATTTTAAGCAGTTCAGTGTTTGTGTTACTGTTTGATTGTTGTCTCACAACAGATGTTGATGCAAAGAGGGATATATTGTGCATTGAAATAAAATTGTTCTAGCTAGACCAAAAGTTACATGATAAACTCGGTAATTTCTGGATGAACTAACCTCTTCCATAACAGTTGGAGTCAAGTATGGGCTCATTTTCTTTCTGTGTACTATTTGCCTATTATCAATACCAATTGGATCAATATAAGTTTGGAGACTTAATATTCTATCCCAAAATTCTTGGCTTCCTTACTTTGATTTCTTTAGAAATAGTTTACTGCAATTTCACCAAAACACTTATGTACAGAACTCTTTGCATTCACTTGACTGCATATTTTGGTTTATGAGGAAAGGAAACTTTTTTGGATAGTTTGGACTTAACTGATTGTCTTTCCTACTACAGCCTATTGAAAATGAATGTTGCATGAACAAATACAAGGGTTCCATGATTCATAGCTTCTGGTTTCTATTTTAAATGTGGCAAATTTGGTTAAATAGGGTTTTTTTATCAATTGGAAGTGTAATCAGTCTATTTGCATATTTCCCCAGTTGTTTATGGGGTGATGAAATCTTTGATTTTTTTTTTCTGACCGGTGTGCTTTACCTTTAGCTGGTCCTCACCATCCTGAGACAAACTGGTGGATTAGGCATCAGCATAGCTGGGGGTAAAGGATCTACTCCTTATAAGGGGGATGATGAGGTAAATTTCATTAAAAAGCCAAGCCTTTCAAAAAATATAAAAAGGAGAAAAGCAGTTTTTCATTATTTGCATGATTGTTGTATGTTATGTTAATATCTCTTTTTAGGGAATATTTATCTCCAGAGTGTCAGAAGAGGGACCAGCTGCAAGAGCTGGGGTCAAAGTGGGAGACAAATTACTTGAGGTATTTCAACATTTCCCTTAACTTTATTTCTCTTGAGCATTCGATCAGAATGTTAGCAGCACAAAGTATAGCATAACATTGGTTAGCTAGTTAACAGAGATGTGCTTTTAAATGGGTGCAATACTTTAACCCTTGGCTCTACAACAGTATAATGCTTAAAATGTTTTCCCTTTACCTAAAATGTAGTGGATCAACTGAGACATGTTTGTCTCTAGTTTTTTTTGTAAGTTTTGCTGTGTGACGATGCTTATGTAGCTGGCAGGTACTGAAAGATTTTACCCTAACATTAGCACTGTTCCAACTGTTTGCCTAAATTTTCACACATTTTATAGATTGCAGCATGTCATACAGTGTCAGCACAAGATTTTACCTGGATTAAAGTTCTTAACTTTGTTTGCAGCTGAATTTTAGGTTTTTTGGAACTGGGGGTTGCTCTTTAGAATTATTCTGATTGATATCCTCGGAAGCGAAATTGAGTTTTGTAATATGCCTTGCAGTTCTGATTCAAATGATCTGACCGCAGGCCAGAATGGTACAAAACAACAGTTTTACTATACTCCCCTGTTCTCCCAGGTAAACAGTGTAGATCTACATGGAGCAGAACACCACACAGCGGTGGAGGCATTGAGGAGCTCAGGAACTGCAGTGACAATGACCGTGCTACGTGAGCGGATGGTTGAACCTGAGAACCCCATCACTACAACTCCCTTAAGGCCAGAGGATGATTACTTCCCCCGGGACAGGAGGACTAGTGGCTTTCCCTTTCTCCTGGAGCCCGGCTCATCTGCTGTTAGCACAGGTCCTTGCCAGCGCCTGGCCACCTGTTTGGTCCGCAATGACAAGGGCTTAGGCTTCAGCATTGCTGGGGGCAAAGGCTCTACGCTGTATCGGACAGGAGACACTGTAAGGACAGAAACACTTCACACAGATATATGGATAGTCTGGAGCCAGTAGTTATATGTATATTTTTAATAAACCAATGCGAGTGTTAGTAAATAATGATTATTGGCTCTGTAAGAGAAGATTGCATTGGGATTGTATAGTGAGATGTTTGTCTGCCTAATTTACATTAGGTGCTGATGATCTGAGTTTTTGAGTAACTTAGCTAGCGAAGACAGCTTATACTTAACATACAATACTGTTAATAATGTATCCGTGGTACAGATTGTGTGGACTGATTAGGGATGTGACTTTTTGGCACAAACATGCGCACAAACTCTTGACGACAGGAACGATTAAAGCTATTTTAAAAAAACTGTTTAATCACACGACACACTCTGTTCCAAATCACAAAACAGTAAATGAACAAGAGCAATGCACCTATTAAACTATATTCTAGACTATCTCAATTGTAACAGTAAGGCTAATTTCGGTGAAACGGCCTTAAGTCAGTCCTGCGCGGTGCTTCGCTCTCGGATGACTGTGCATGTTAGTGGTTGATCTGTGGTATGCCAGCTTCATATGATTAGTCCCATACGGAACTTTTACTAGCCTTAGGTGTCTTCATTATTCATGCCGCACGGTAAAGTTCAGTTTTCTTCTTCTTGAGTAGCCTATGGGAGAGCTTTAGTGTTAGCGCACCCCTCTGGCTGACTTAATGCGTTACATGATGTATTGGTGAGGAAACCTCCTCCTTTTTGTTCCGTTTTTTTTCCAGAGTCCCTTAAGAGAGATAACGGTATTCGAAAAACTATTCGATATTCGAACCTATATCGAATATTAGAGTATTCGAAAATCATGTCTCATCCCTAGTACTGATGCTGCTATTTAATTCGTAGTATTTAACCCGAGCAAAGGCCAGGAGAGTGTAGGTGGTTCTTGTCTCTACTGAGGGTAGAGGAATAATAAGGAAATTAAAAATGAATTATTGGTCATATCATACAGAAAGGAAAGTGTGATTGTGTTTGTCTGGTTTGTCAGCAAAGAAGAAACTCTGAATTTGCATGGTTTGAGGAAGGATTTTCTTTCCAGAAATACAAACTCATACACATTTTTAGCAATTAGCATGTTTATGTTTTGCTACATTAAGCTAAAAGTTTTCTCCATTGTGACTATAATCGAGTTCTTGTAAAGCAGGCTGTCTTACTGTGTTAATGTTCACTATTGAACATTTCAAAACAAGTACTGCATTATTTTAAAGCACTGGTTTAGTCTCTTACAGCAACCTTTTCCCCTAGAGTGTCACCAGGGCAACGGAGATATGAATAGCTAGCCCTGACACCGGAGAAGGAACCGGAGTTAGAGTCCAGGAGGGGGAGAAGTGTATTTTTGTCTGAACACATAAGCCACATGCTGTATTGCCTTCTTGCACTCTTTTTCAATAATGTCTGTGTGTGTGTATATACACACACACACCCATATTTCCTACACTTGTAGTTAAAGGAATAAAGAAGGAGACACAAACCATGTGCTTTAAACGGCCCACATACTGTCAAACTCCTTGCTGGTGAACTGTAAGTTTTGTGTTCTTTCTCTGCCTGAGTTGGCTGTTGTGCTCATGGGTTTCATAGTACATTTTTCCTTTTTGGAAATGGAAATGTTTAGACTTGAATCCAAAATTTGTATTAATATTACGGTATATTTTGGCGCCTAAGTAGTTAACAAATTAAAGTTGCAAACTGCGCATGTGTTTGTCCCATGTGGTTAAGACTTTGCATTCTTTTTGTGGTCTGCTCATTTAAAATGTTAAAAGTTAAGGATCAGTGTCCTGTACATGGATAAAGCATATTCTTGAAGTACAGTGCTTATGCTGAAGACCTTCTCTTCACAAACCTTTTTTAAAAATCCCAAATCAAATTGTAACTGATGTGTTGAACATGTTATTGAGAACGTTTTTGAGCCTACAGGTTAACATTAACATGAACATACATAGAGTGATTTGATGCTTTAAATTGGGCATACAGCCTGTCCACCATTCGGGATATTTTAAAGCAAATTCAATGGGCAAATTTTTATTGAAATTTACAAGCATGCTCAAGTAATTAAAGGGGAATTCAACAATTTTTTCCAAAAGTTCTGATGATTTAAATGGTTGTGTGTTGAAATGGAAACTTGTAGACAAGTCAGATTGGTGTGAAATATCCAATTTAATAGAAACCAAATCTATTTTTTCTTTGTGGTGATGATTAACATGACACTAATACCACTTAGTTCTACCTCACAGAAACGTATTGCGTGATAATAAAACATTGCCAGCTGCTGTTATTTTATAATTATTTAAAAAAGGAAGAATATTATAAGACAAACTACCTCTAAACTATTTGCTCATTATTTAAAAGTTACAATAAAGAAAATGAGGAATATAAAAAAAATATATTTTAAATATGTGTTGGTGATCCAGCAGTGATCAGTTCCAGCATGTAAGACTGGAAGTAATATCTATAGTTGGCTCTTATTACACTTCCTCTCTCCTCTTAGGGAATCTTTATCTCTCGCATTGCTGAGGGAGGGGCTGCGCACAGAGACAACATCCTCCACGTGGGAGACAGAGTCATATCTGTGAGTGAGGCATATAGTAATACCTCTCATACTTACCTTAAACTAATCATGCAGATGAAGACATGGAAGTAATTTGGAAGCTGAAGTGAATGAAGTTACGCTAATGCAAATTAAACCATGTGCAAGATGTAGAAATGTCTGTTGAATGTTCAGCCTTGTGATTACTTAGCTTACTCGCTGCATGTGCTAAGTACTATCCTGAGTTCATCCTAACTAAATACAACAATGTGTGTTTGACTGCTCCTAGACCCTGCTGCATGTTTTTACCTGCTTTTTAATGCCATCCTTTAGTGAAAAAAAGACCTTGGTGTGATTTACACTTTGTCTAATGTTTCCATACAGTAAGGGGAACTGAACTGGAATTAATTACTGTTTGTGTGGATTCTGAGTTTTTCTATCTTACTACTGTACCTTTGGCGCACTTGCTCTTTCATTGTCCTTGCATGGACACACTAATGCACTTCCTGCCTGCTTGATGGGTGTGGTGATGGGGGTGATGTGGACTGGGTTCTGTGGGTATACTGTCTAAGTAACTGGTTGCCTGGTTATTATAGCAGCATCCACTGGTAAGCACCGATACTGAATGGTCAGTGCTGGCCTCTGTTCGTCATTTGTGAAAACTCCAAGAAATACTATTTACAGCTGGTGTGACCCACACTTTAATAATCTTTTAAATTCCCTCATTGCCTTTGCACATTTAAGGCCATAATTTATGGAGTGATACTTCTTTCTGTTTTAAATTGGCAAAGGCAAAACCAAGAAGTTTTTCTTTCGTAAACCTATAATTAAAAAAAGCTTACAAATGCAGTAGCTAAATTAGATATTTGACTCATTTGTCAGGTGGATAGAGATGAGTTGTTTCATAGTTGGAGGAATAATGTCATTTAATTTAAAGGGTGAAAGAATGATTGTGTTGATGGTGTCTTTTGAGTTGGATTTGGAGAGGATTTCCTGCTTGCACGATAAGCTTCTTTCACAACCCCTGGCCGCATGGTTTTCTTTTCCCGCACTCACTTTAATCCTCTAATCAGACAAACCCCCTGCTTCTAAGAATTCCTTTTGGGGCTGTAGGCATGCTTATCGCTTTAGAACCAATTCTTAAAGTTATAACACTAATATTGCTACAAACACAGATTGATTTTTGGACGTTTGAGTCAACTCTAGTAACCCTGAGTCAACTCTTCGCCGTTTTGAAAGCCCTGCAACTTTCTTGAGTCTCTACCCAACTAATATCTGTTGTGTGTATGTAGAAATATGCATTAATCTAAAGCATGGAGGTGCACTTAATCAGAGATACATTGTTACCTCTTCAGCACCATTGGCCATTCCTGATTCTCCTTCCTCTCCACCCCCTCTCCTCTGATGTGTGACTGTTACTCTAGATCAATGGTGTAGACATGACAGAAGCCAGACATGACCAGGCAGTAGCGCTGCTTACTGGCACCTCCCCCTCCATCACACTGCTGGTCGAGCGAGACCAGGCAAGCGCGGGTAGCTCTTCACCCCGAACACGCCCCCACTCACCCCCTCCTCCAGAGCCCTCCGACTCCCCTGAGCAAGAGGAGGGCGGAGAAGAGCACCTGGGGAACCATCTCAGTTGCCTAATGGAGGACGAGTACCCCATAGAGGTGAGGTCAAGAGGGAGTAGTAGGACTGTACATTGTCAGACAACAGTTTGCATGCACACACTTGTCAAATAAACTAAAAGTCAGTACAGCAGACTAGGGCTAAAAAGAGAAGATGATCAAATAAGCTAATGTTTTGCTATAGGGCCCTTTTACATGGCAAAACTGCCTTTGATGTTGGGATAAGTCATTTCAAAAATACCAAAACTCCCACCCATCACAAACATGGTCTAGTCCAGTTTTGCAGTTACTTCTGCACCGTTAAAACAAGCCAGTCATAGGTAGTCTTCTGTAGTGTGTGGTAATGTAACTAATCTATCTTACTTTGTTGATATTACCTTACAAAAAGGCAAACAAATCAATTTCTTTCTTTTCTTGCGCTACAGACACAACAGCGGTGTAAAAAAAGTGACCACATGTGGAAAAGAACTCTCATTTTGTATTGGACATGTATGCATGCTACTGTGGTTCTGCTTAATAGTAGAGAAGTCTCCTTCTCTTACTCTTTCTTATCATAGTAAAATATAATAGAAATATTTTTTGGTAATTTAAAGCACACATTTGCTTCCACGCATATGTGTACATTCATTTTATTTGTATTTGAAGAACACTTGTTGTGAAGAAATTAGTGCATGTGTATGTATATTTGAAAGAACAAAGTTTGAAAGAAGTAGGCTTGCACAGCAGGCGCCAACTAGCCTAAATAAAACAGTAAAACATGAAATAGTTAATGTTGACCCCTGATTCGACAAATGTTATTACATTTTTAAGGACTTACAGTTGTTGTGAAACTGGCACAAAATGACTTCTTACTGTTATTTATTTTTTACTGTGTTTTTTTTTTTTTTTTTTTTTGGAATACATTCCAGAGAATGTGGTGCACGGTATGACTGTTTACTTGTGTGGTGTGCTGTGCTAGGATAGTAATTTATCAGTTTGGAATCTTCAGTATTTAAATGATGCGTGTTGTCAGTATTGAACATCTTGTTTGTTTGTTTTGTAATGTTAGAAAATGAACCTCCACCCCACCCCCCACCCCCCAAATTACTGTATTTAGTAGCACCCATTCCTTCTTCCTTTAACCCAGTTTGTAGATAAAATGGATTAAAGTTTTCTGTAAATAGACGGCCCTAAAGCACAATTCTGATATTAATGCATATCCAAAATTGCGGGGGGGTGGTAACAGGTAGGGGGTTAACAAGCACAGGGGTTAAACAAAATGCTACGTGAGCTTATGCTCTGGTTTTGCCAGCATGGACTCACTTCTGTTAAAAGAGGGTAAATTTCCCAGAGGAAATTGCATTTTAAAGGCAGTACTGAACCCGTATGGGGATCAAACCTGTGACTTTGACGTTATTATCACCATGCTCTAACCAACTGAGCTAACAGGCGTTTGGCTAAATGAAATGGGCAAAAATGGCAACAGTGGAAAAATCATGAAAATGACAGATGTTTGCTTTTGTGTGGTATCTCAACTAGATGCTTAGGGGATAATGGACAGCATTGCATTTTGGTGCATGACTGAGGTGGTATTGGCCAGCGATATGGATCATTTGTTTAAAAAAAAATCTTTTTTTTTTTTTTTTTTTTTGCTTTAATCCATAAACTATAACTAAATTAGATCTAATCTAACTCTGATTGCAGGGTAACTCCCAATAGGTCAAATGCATATTGTATTTTATAAAGTGTTTTCTATTGTGTGTTTCGTAACTTAATGGTTTGCCCTCACAGGAGGTGACATTGGTCAAAACAGGTGGCCCTCTGGGTTTGAGCATTGTGGGCGGTAGCGACCATGCCAGCCACCCTTTCGGCGTCAGTGAACCAGGCGTGTTTATTTCAAAGGTAACAGCAGTGTGTAAGATGTAGCCAGCAAGCAAGGGCATGTAGGCTCTACCTGTGAAGCTCAACAACTTTGCTCTAACAACTTTGACATGCTTATGAGCAGGTCATCCATAATGGTTTGGCCTGTCAGAGTGGGTTACGAGTTGGTGATCGGATCCTAGAAGTAAATACCATTGACCTGCGGCATGCCACGCACCAGGAGGCGGTGAAAGCACTACTCTCCAACAAGCAGGAGATCCGCTTATTAGTCCGCAGAGATCCTTCACCCCCCGGCATGCAGGTACACACATTATTCAGGTGGCAAATATGCATATGCAGACCTCTCACTCTCCTAGTTACATACAAAAACACAATAAATGGAACTGCATAATTAAGAGCTATGCTGCTCTCCATGTTCTTAGGAAATTGTCATTCACAAGCAGCAAGGAGAAAAGCTGGGAATCAGCATCAGAGGAGGAGCCAGAGGGCATGCAGGCAATCCATTTGACCCTACAGATGAGGGCATTTTCATCTCAAAGGTATTAATAATTTGAACATTGCAATCAGGTGTAACCTGAACAATCAGCTTAAATTATTTACAATTACAAAAATTTACAATTTACCAGAAAAGTAGTAGTCTCTGGATACTGACATTTATATAAACGCGATTTTGATGCCAGTGAAATACACAAAAAAAAGCATGAAGCATATAATGAATATGACCAGGTCTCCTGTCATTGTCAATGTACCTTTGTTTCCCTAGTAACTCTTTGAAAATTGTTGCCTAAGAATTGTTTTGTGCTTCTAATCAACTGTAATGTCTCCCTTTATATAACTGCCAGTTTGTTCAAATAAATTTAACATTGATTTACATTTGACACAATGCAAGAAATCTCAGTGCCTTCAATGGATACTTCTGGCCCATCAGCAGCTCTGGGAATATATTGGATGGTAGCGGGATAAAATAGGCTGTTGTACAGCTCCCTTTAATATCACCTTTTCACAACAAAATCCTCATGAATTATATGCAGATACATTTCTGTCATGTTTGGTGCACATTCAGTATTCCGCAAACAACAGTATTGACTGTTTCAGCTCATCCATCTATTTGAATGCTTTTGTGCACTCTTGAGCACCAAGAATGAATATTATGAATTTGGCAACTAATGGTTTGGCAACTATTGGGACGAAAAGTTTACACAAATTGCCTAAACTAATACATTTTGGTAGAAACATGGTAGCCACCGACAAAACCCTTGAAGTTTCCCTAGATTAACCATACATAAATAAAATTATGAGAATACAAATTTGTTGGTCTTTTTCCCCTGGTTTTAGGTTAGCTCTAGTGGTGCTGCTGCACGCGATGGCCGCCTAAATGTGGGCCTGAGAATCCTGGAGGTGGGCAGTCACAGTCTCCTGGGCATGACCCATACAGAAGCAGTAAGAGTCTTGCGTGCCACTGGAGATACATTAGTCATGCTGGTTTGTGATGGCTTTGACCCCAGGAATGCACCAGGCATTGAGGTAAAGTAGAACAAATATTTAGATCAAACAGAAAACAGCCACATAGCTCGGGTTCAAATGCTTATCCGTTGTTTTCCCACCTTTGTATGTATTCAGGCCTCCCCAGGTGTGATTGCTAATCCATTTGCAAGCGGTATTGTTCGAAAGAATAGTATGGAGAGCATCTCTTCAATAGACAGAGACCTGAGCCCAGAGGAGATGGACATTATGCAAAAGGTGAACTTTTAATACCTGCCATTAGATTATTCCTTGTTATTGGAATGAAAATGAACTGTTGCTGTTTTTTTCTAAAGGAGGTTGAGATGGCGAGGGAGACATCCCAGTGGGAGCGAGAGGAGATGGAGAAAGTGGTGAGTGACCTCAGAAATGCTGGACTTCTGATTATTGTAGAGCACAAATCTTCAAGGCATCAGGAGGTTTTCCCCCCAAATTCACAAGCTGCCCTTTTGACTTTTGCTAATATGTGTGGGTTCTATCCTTCTCAATTTCTCTTTTCCCCTCTTTCCCCTACCCCTTCCTGTATGAACTTGACTCTCACTTTTTTCCTGTCTTTCCATACTCATGCACATGTCCAATCCTTCCATCTGGATTTCGTTCAACTCCCATTCCCTCAATTGCCATCTCTTCAATTGCATTTCCACCATTCATTGCGGCGTTCATCCATTCCTCAACCTCTTCTAATCCTTTTCCCCACTGCTTGAATGGATGTGTGCGTGTGTTTCCATCGTCCATTCTTTTTATTTTTTGATATGACCTCATGTGTGTGACTGGTCATCCCCTCCCCTCCTGCCCCCCCCCCCCCTCTATTGGTGAAGGAGCGAATGCGCTTGGAGCGCGAGGAGGCTACACGCCTACTGGAGGAGGAAACAGAGGTGAGGCCTTATGCCCCCAATACTTTAGGGATGTCCTTGAAACCAGAGGGCAGCAGTGAGCTGGACACCCTGTTGAGCATCAACCTGGTCCCTCTGTGAATCTCTGAGTTCAAGGTTATTTTATTGTCATCATCAGCTGTGCACACGTACATTGTGTGATGAGACAAAATTTCTCCATGGACAATGGTGCAACATATAACATCATAAAAGAATTGGATAACTCGAGAGAACTTTAGCTCTTGTATTCGACTCAAAATACATTTAATTACAGCAGGACTTCTTTTTTGTACAGTTTTAAACTAAATTATACATTTATGAACATACTGTTTATTGTCTGCAGAACTTGAGCACTGCACCTTTGAAACTGGACTACAAGACACTGGCAGCCCTTCCCACGACAAGTCTACAGAAGGTCAATCGGGTGAGTCTCAGTATGTTGTGCTTTACGTGATGAAAATTTAGTGTGAATTGGGAGCAAACTGAACAAAATTCATTGTCTATAATATTGGTCTTATTTGTTATACTTACGGTAAAGTTTATAATTAACATACAATTTTGAGTTCACATTTAAAAATTCAACCTGTGTTGATCTGTCTAGTGGTGACTATCGATTTTTAGCTTTCTGTGAAGTGTCTGGCTATCACTATATGTAATATAGTAAAAATAGTTTTAACACAGTCTGTGTGCTGGCCAGATGAAAATACTGGGAAACATTGCTTCTATTCATTTATCAGGCGCTAAGTTAAAACAACTTAATATTGTGTGGGTCCTCCTTGTGCGTCGGAAATACCTGTGACATAAATGCATGGACTCCACAGACATCTTGAGGTGTTCTGTGGTTCCGCAAGTTGCAAGATGGGACCCCTAAGGATTTTTACCTAGTGTAGCACATCCCACAGATGCTCAATAAGAATGAGATCCGAGGAACGGGAATGCCAAGTCAGCACAACTTTTGCTGTGTGGCAGGATGCCGCATTATCCTGCTTGAAAGAGGTGACTGCTATTGAGGAACATCACTGTATTTTGCTCTGGAATAGTTACATTTTCAACATTTACCAGAAGATTTTATCCAAAGCAACTTCCATTCCCTAAATACGGGGACAATCTCCCTGGAGAAACTTGGGTTATGAGTCTAGCTCAGGAACCAAGCGGTGGTATGCTGAAGGTAGGATTTGAACCCATGGTCTCTTGGTCCAGAAGCATATATACTACCCACTAGGCCACCACCGTGCAGCAATCTTTCAATGAGTCGTACATGCCACACCTGTTCAGACAATCTACTTTTATTGATTTATGGTCCAGTTTTGATGCTCAGATACCCATTGTTGATGTACAAGTGTCAGCACTGGCTGATTCATTTCCATGACTGCAGAAATGCTGCATCTTAATTGGTTTGCTGTTTTAGTTAGCCCCGAGCTAACTGGGGATATACGCTTCAAATAAGCATGTACACATCAGTGTTTAGAGAAGTGGGAACAGTAATTTTTGATATCTCATTTCATCAACTCATATTGTAATTAGATAGGGACACAGTATGTTACCTAGTGATAGTTGTTATTGTCGTCCCATCCTGTATTACGACCATCGATTTCGCAATACATTCCCATTGTTGGTGCTGTCTTGGTTGTATTAGAAGCTTGAAAAGAGATGATTTGGCTGTTTAATAATGAGGTTGTCATATTTATTTGTTGAATTTTGATGTGTGCTGTTAATAAGATTAAAAAAAAAAAGAGATTGCCCTTAAAATAAATATATCTTCAGGATACTGTGTTTTCTATTTCCCTGTTATGCCACATCATATATTTGAACGGTATAAATCCACATATATGTTGTTTCATTCAGCTTGAAGTAATGACTGAATTATTATATTACCATTACTTAGATAGAATGGCAACAGTTCTTCAGCGCCTTGTGCTTGTGTGCAAACTGGACTAGAGTATTTGGGTGACAGCTGGCAGGGCCTTGGGTGACAGTTTATTTTCAAAACTATGTCAGTGGCTGATTGGGTAAAATGGTCATGAGTGGGAGGACCATAGGAAAATAGGGTTCCTATGATAGAGCTTAGTCTTCTCATAGCATGTTCAGCAACTGGAAACCTTTGAAACGGATATCTTCTTAATGTAAGTACATGTGCTGTTTTTCTGTGAAGCCCTCTTTTGGTTTTCATTTTCTTTCATAATTTCTTTAATAACTTCATTATTTTTCATTTTTAATTTGATGATCTTCTGGAGTGAAGTTTTTTTTATGCAATTATTTTAAATTTCTGATTAAGGGTTTTTTTTTCTTAGATTTTTTTTTTTGGTGGTTTTGATTCAGTATTAATTAGATTATTTTAAAGGTACAATACTTTTTTCTGTTATCATT
>JBBKCR010000012.1:13623989-13640202 GCA_037577295.1 Ladigesia roloffi | reverse complement strand
GTGTATGTGTGTGTGTGTGTGTGTGTGTGTGTGTGTGTGTGTGTGTGTGTGTGTGTGTGTGTGTGTGTGTGTGTACGCACGTGCATACAGTCTTATCCCAGTTTATCCTGGTGAGTCGGTGGCCCCCATTCGGACAGCCAAGGCTGAGCGCAGGCACCAGGAACGGCTGCGCATGCAGAGTCCAGAGCTTGCAGTGGCTCCTAGCAAGGAGCTCTCGCCTGCAGAGAAACGAGCCCTGGAGGCCGAGAAGAGAGCCATGTGGAGAGCAGCAAGGTAAAGCCAAATTCCAGCTCAAACTCCACTATGCAATTGTCATTTCTTGTATTCTTCTCTATTTCTCTACTGTTTATCTCCTCCTGATATTGACCTTTCTAGTCTTATTGTCCTATTCCATTAGACCTTACCTAGCTCAAACTCTTTTTGTACCCTCATTTTTATGCGCTGTTTCCTACTTTGTCCGTGGGTCAGGATTTCCAAAGATGCACTGCAAGATCAATAATATTGCATTTAGTTCCTGAGTATACAAGGACAATGAGTTTCTTTATCACCAGTCTGTGTGCGTGGTGAAACACGGCTTTAGTCATGAGGTGTGCATTACAATGGGCACTTAGGTGTCAGCTTTGTTTTCCATCCTACGCCAATGACCACAGGTCCCTGAGAACCAAAATAGCACATTATCGTTAGGAAGGAAGAACTGGAATATCTCCTTTTTCGGGTTGGAATGCACAGACCAATAGATGGTCGAGCATTTGGTACTCACTTTCATGCATATTCAAATATTTAAAATACCTTTTTGGCCCGTTGCTGAAAAAAGGGAGTGCTCTTTAGTCTTTGCTCTCCCAATTTGATGAAATAACAAAGCAATATTTCAGAGACCTGCATGTTTCATTTTAAACTTAATGCAACAAACTTCACATAAATTGCCAGCTGTCTCAGCAAACATGAAAAAGCAAATGTTAAGCTGCTTTCCGCCTATATAATTTATATCTGTTGGGGCGCAAGGATGCTTGTATATGCGTGCACACTAATTGCAGTCGAGAAACTAATCCACTTTGTGCAAGGATGTTATATTCAAAACTACTGAAATACTTGTTCAAAATCATCCCTAAAAGCAAAAATACTTTAGAATACTAGAAGCTAGCCATTAAAACTACAGATGCCTTATTCATAAAACTCAGCTTTGTACGAACAGGGCTGGAACTGGTTAGGCAAGAGCCACAAATCTTTCAGACACATCTTTGGCAAATTGGAGTTTCGGTGCTAACTTTCCCTTCTGATTCAAAATGTCATAGTGTTATATCTTCCATCTATACCCTTTTTCTTCTCTTTCCTTTTGTCTGTGTGTCCTGCTGTATTTTGTCTCTCCTCTCCTGCTCCCATGTTCTCTCTGGTTGGCTGCTCCCAAGGCCTTATGGTCTAGAGGAGGACGTTAGGCAATATGAGCAAGACCTGGCCAAGAGGCTCTACCAGTCACGTGTGAGGGCGTCCTTAGACAGTGCTGCAAGTCTTCCTGCTTCCTGCTTCTCTTCCTCTCAGCCCAGGTCTGCCCTGCCCCGCCCAGCCACAGAGCATTGTGGGGGCTGAGCTCTGGTGCTTTTAGCTGCTTTGGATGCTTGTGGGAGTTGTCCTGTGTGTGTCTGTGTGTCTGTGTGTCTGTGTGTCTGTGTGTGTGTGTGTGTGTGTGTGTGTGTGTGTGTGTGTGTGTGTGTGTGTGTGTGTGTGTGTGTGTGTGGACATTAGCTTATAGGCAATCAATAATAGTGCATCGAATGCAAAAATGAGAAATGCATTCATTCTGAAGTTGCTCATTTGGAAATATGCAGTGAGTGAATGTGCTGTGCTGAATCTGAAAGCCACATCTGCACGCGTGCAGTTCCTGAGTTGCACATTTTATCCTCTGCACTTCCTTGTCCTTCTTTTGTGTTCTGCCTATTTCTATATAGATTCATTATCTGCCCTTGTTTGTATCCTGCATTGTTCCTTCTTTTTTGCTTTGCCCTTTCATTTTTGTGTTAGTCTCTGCTTAACTTGCTTCTATTTCTTTTAACACCATGTTAAATTTCAAGTCCATATAAATCCCTCTAACATTTGATTGGATTTAAACGGCTCATCTCCTGCCCTTTGACCTCCTTTATCTCACTCTAATGGCATACATCTATTCTTTTTCTCTCTTTCTTGCTCAGTCAACTTTGTATTTGATATTCTTACATTAGGGCTGCACAATTAATCAGAATAATGATTTAGTGAAGCAGATCTTTCTTGTACATTCACTGATTTTAAGTTGTACAAGCGCAATAGAAAGTGGATTAACTTTGCAGTCTTAAATTGTCCTTCAACTTTACTTCACATAATTGTCTTCTTTCTCTTCATCTCTCAGTACCTCTTCTGTTTTAACAGCATTTTCCTATGTGTTCTAGGATGAAATCTCTAGAGCAGGATGCTCTTAAGGCTCAGATGGTCATTGCTAAGTCTAAGGAGGGACGAAAAAGAGGAACCCTGGACCAGTTAGCTGAGTCACCCTCTCCTGCTCCGACGCCTTCCCCCACCCCAATTGAAGGTAAGCTCTAAATCCTTAGTCACTCACATGAAGGCAGCACTGTGAGCATCGTCAGGAGTCTGAACTGGTGTCTTTTCTTTTCCTCCTAAACAGATGTCAGTCCACGGGCTGTGACATCACCGGGTCGACTGGTATGAGATTTTGTACTAATTATTGATTTTCTTTTTATTTTCAATTCACTGACGTAATGAAACACTGACTTGGCTGAAACCTAAATAACCTGTGAGGTTTCCACAGTCGTGTGTTATTGTAGCCTTTCTCCTTGCCCATTGAAAATAATCACTTTAAAAAAAATCCATAATCACTTTAATCTTTCATTCATCCTCCAAAAAGCAAATCAAGCAAAGTCCCAAACTGCCTCCTCGTCCTTTTTTCTTTTCCTATTGTTTTCTGTGAACTCCTCACACTTCTCCTTTATTTCTTTATTTTTTTCCATCTTTCTTTCTACCTCTTTCTCTATCCTCTCTCTCTCTGTTTCTTGCTCTCAATCTCTCTCTCCCTCTCCCTCTCTCTCTCTCTCTCTCTCTCTCTCTCTCTCTCTCTCTCTCTCTCTCTCCCACTCCCTTTCCCTATCTGTCTCTCTCTCTCTCTCTCTCTCTCTCTCTCTATCTATCTATCTATCTCTTTTTCTCTCCCTAATATCCCTCCATCCCATATCTCTCTACACCTCTGTTTGCTACCCTTTAGTCCCTGTCAGAAAAGAAGTTTGACTACCGACAGTTCGCTGCCATTCCTTCTTCCAAACCTGTATACGACATTCAGGTATTGCCTGCATGCCAAGTTCCCAGGAACCCAACTCTCCTAAACCTCCCACCTCAGTCCTATCCACTTGGCTTTCCCTGTTGCCTGTCTCCCTTCTGACGTTACTCATTGGCCTTCTGCTCCTCTCTGTAAAACACAATTTGCACATTCAACACACCACCGCCTTAAATTGACACTTTAGATTTTTATTTGGCTGCCATTTGGCTTCAAACTTCCAGCTGTGCTGAGAACTCCTATCACATCCTGCTCTTAAACTCACTTCCGCATCTACTTAAAAGAGATCTTGGGCTCCTAGTTTGTAGATGTCAAGGGGGTATTAACCTGAAACAGGTTTAGGGCTTTTTATACGAGCTTTATGGTGCTCCAGAAAAAGAGATAGTAAACTAAACTCAGGTTGGAAAAAATAACTGCTTTGCACTGATCTCCTCCATATGAAGCCTTGTTCTACCACATACACATGGCAACATTCAGGAGTCACAGTGCCCAGTAAGATGTTTTGAAGTATAAACAAGTCTTGTGTCATATCATAATTATTGTACATTTTCAGCAATGAAAAAGTGCCTTAAAATTCTGTCTGTAAATATAAGTAATGAGTCACTTCCTGAGGGCAAAAAGTGTTCTCCTCATCTTTTAAAACTTATCTCCATATAATTAGGTTGGAGTACTAGCTGATTTGATGGAATCGACAAGGTAGATTGCCTTACAGGCCTTAGAAGGAACACACGGAGCTAGGAGCAATCAAAGGTTTCCCTTTTTGGTGTTGGTGTTTTGTCTTTTTTGGATGTTTCGATAGTCATGTGTCGCAGAGTCCTGTATTGGTTGTTGTCCTAAAAACGTATATCTTATAATGTGATACCACACAAAAGACCACCAAATGAAATATATAGAAACATTATACATCATATTACATCAAAAACTGTACTCTAAAATATGTAACAAAAATTATGTAGTGTGTAATCGATGACGTATCTGTCCTCTGTTTTAAAATTCTTTTTTTCCAGATTATACATTAATGTCCATTGACAGTCAATCCAGTCAGGAAAAAAAACGAAAAACTTGGTGAATTGCTGTTTGGTGGCCTTTTGAGTGTGCCATGATTTGACTTTGTTGATTTCTTTGTTCTGTGTGTGTTTGATGTTAAAATAATGTGATCCCTTAACCCTGACAGCTGTGGCAAAACTAGGTACACTAAAGCTTGTACAGGTCAGGACCTGAGCTACCCCACAGGTCAAAGCAGCCCTTGAGGGATAAAGACTGTTCTGTATACTAATACGTTGTTTGTTATGGACCTTTTTAAGAACAGTTTCATCGATTTCAGAAGTTTGGCAGGTGTAGTGATTGTTGCCTCTATCAACTCTTTTGAAGAGAATGATTGTATGCGAAGTTTGGACGTTCTTTTTTTGAAGATGAAAAAACGTGTTTGGTGTTGATACTGAGTCCACACTGTGTGTTGATGGAATAATTCAACCCTGTCCTATAACAATTGAACTTAAATATCAGAAAACAACGTGTTGACTTTGTCCTTTGACAGGAGATGGAATTGTACATGGGTCTTGTTCTGGTTTCTGAGCCAGTATTTTCCGCCCTCTTTATGCCGTTTATTTTGACAGTACTGTGCACTTCAGTGACCTTCACTGTGTCCTGGCTGAGTATACAGGATGAGTTTATTCCTTTTCTCTTACAGTCTCCTGGTGCCACAGATGACCTTCACTTCATTGATGATGCCTCCACTAACCCAGGTAAGCTGCTGAAAGCTTAGCTTGCAAGTATGATTCATCAGTTCAAGACTCAAGGTGTCATGTGATGGACAGGTTATGAGTATCCTGTCCACTACTACTTTGCTGACAGTTGCTGTCCCCCTGACACAGGCAATTTCCTAGGATAGGTGTTCTTCTGATATTGGTAGGAGGTTGGAATGCGTGTGTATGCTTGTGCGAGTGCATGTTTGGGTCCTAAATGAATGCATATTTCCTGTAGCTTTTAACATCTCTGAGATAGGCAGCTGGAAGCTTGCTTATATGTGATCTGAAAATCTGACTCAGAATTCAGCAGAACTAGGAGAAAATTGCAAAACTCAGACCATTTCCAATGAACTAGAACATCATGGAGAAGTGGATTTATTTCCATAATTCCATTCAAAAATGTAGACTTTCATATAATAGATTCAGGGCCCTCAACTTAAATGATTTCAAGTACTTAGTTGTTTATTTGTACGTAATTCGGGCTTCCAGCTCATTAAACCCATGGAAACGGGATTTAAAAAAAATTAAAATACTGTGAAGACATCAGCCCAAATATTACCATTGGATATTATGGAAAGTCTAGTTGAAGGGCAAAATGTTGCAGGAGAAGATGCACCTGCCGAGTGGAATGAGGGAGGCAGCAGTCCTTCATTCAATTCTTTCTGGATCTCTGCCAGATTCTTAAATCTTCCCTGCTTGATAAGCTACTGAACGCCACGGACATCTCTTCTGCTGGAGCATTTTCTCCTGCCACATTTTGCCCTTCCACAAGACTTTCCATTGATCTGCTGGACAAAGAACTCTGTGAACAAAGAACTCAGTTTAAATCATTCATGCCCTGTAAAAGTTGGCCTGATGTCTTCAGAGTATTCAAATTTTTGGATTTCATGTTTTCCGGTGTTTTATGAACTGGAATTCCAAATTATGTACAAATAAACAACTACATACTTCAAATAATTTAAGTTGTAGGCCCCTAATCTAAGTTTTGAATGGAATTATGGAAATACTTTATTTCATTGGAAAGGGTCTGTATCTGATTATTTTGTTTTGTTTTGTTTTTTTTCATGTGTGCACAACATGAAATCCTCAACAATAATTAAACAGCATTTAGATCAGTGCCATCTTCTTCTGGTCCTGAAGTAGGAGATTGCAGGACTCAGTTCAAGTGGAACATGGTTTTTGTCATCATGTATTTTTATAGCAGAATCACGAAATTCTA
Organism: Ladigesia roloffi; assembly: GCA_037577295.1. Taxonomy (NCBI): domain Eukaryota; kingdom Metazoa; phylum Chordata; class Actinopteri; order Characiformes; family Alestidae; genus Ladigesia; species Ladigesia roloffi. The sequence continues at coordinate 13,633,922 of JBBKCR010000012.1, read as the reverse complement.
AATGGGCCAGCCAGGCCGCAAATTTTTTATTCCTACCAAACATTAGCACACCTGATTCCACTTGTTCACTGTCTTGATATAGTTGTTCAGTTGACCTCCTGCTGGTTGAGAACAAAAATCGTATCAACTGTCGATAATGTCTATTAGATAAGCTAATTTCTTTAAGTTGTTTAAACATCATTTATTTTGAGATTTAAAAAAATATTTAGCATAAAATAACAAAGCAGGTTAAGCTTTCTCCTCTACTTATACACCACAGGTTTTCAGATGCTTGACAGGCAGCTGACAACTTTATTGACAGTTTTGCAGCAGTAGAAAAAAACAGTGTTGGTATGCTCAAGGACCAGAACTGGAAAAACACTAACCTTATGCTCATTTTATTACACTTCCATTTTAACAAAGAGTATGGAACAGTTTTTGATGAAAAGAGGCGCTTTATAAACTGAACTAATATGTAACAGTGTTGCAACAGCACCAGCCTAAATGTGTACATACATAAATGTCTTTCCATGTTGTGGATGCATGACTAACATCACTAGAGTGAAAAAAAATCAAATCACAGGATGGGAAGATTTAATATCTGCATGGCATGCAACGCTCATTTATAGCCAGGTAGGATCATTTAGATTCTTTGCAGCTTGTAGAGCCTAAGGCAAATGTTTTCTGCAAAATGTCATGTAAACACTGAATTCACACTATGAACAGGTTCTTCCACAAGAGTTGAGTCTAAATTAACCTTTACTCATCAACAGTGGGTATGGAAAGTATTCAGACCCCCCCCCACACACACACACACACACCACCCCTTTTACAGTTTTGCACTCTATTATATTGCAGCCCATTGCTAAAACAATTTTACATAATTTTTTCTAATTAATGTAAACACAGCACTCCATATCGACAGAAAAACACAGAGCTGTTGAGCTTTTTGAAGATTTATTTAAAAAGAAAAACTAAATATCTCGTGGTCCTAAGTATTCAGGTCCTTAGCTCAGTATTTATTAGATCCACCCTTTTGGTCTAATACAGCCGTGAGTATTTTTGGGAAAGATGCAACAAGGTTTTCATACCAGTTCTTGGAAAGGGTACTGGTCGTCCCAAATGTCTTCCATTTCAGGATAATGGGGGCCACTGTGCTCTCAGGTACCTTAAGTGTAGCAGAAATGTTTTTGTAAACTTGGCCAGTTCTGTGCCTTGCCACAATTCTGTCCCTGAGCTTTTCAGGCAGTTCCCATGATTCTCCTGTGCTCTGACATGCACTGTGAGCTGTAAGATCTTATATAGACAGTTGTGTGGCTTTCCTAATCAAGTCCAATCACTATAATCAGCTGGAGTCAAATGAAGGTGTAGAACCATGTCAAAGCTGATCAGAAGAAATGGACATCACCGGTGTTAAATATGAGTCTCACAGCAAAGGGTCAGAATACTTGGTGATATTTCAGGGGTTTTTTTTATATAAATCTTAAAAAATGTTAACAATTCTGTGTTTTTCTGTCAATACAAATACCAATTTTATTTGTCACATGCAAGGTCATACAAGTACAACACAGTGAAATGATTTCTATGCATTAAACCCTTTCACTAAGGGAAGCAGAGGGCTGCTGTCATTGAGGCGCCCAGGGAGCAGTGGCAGTGAACGGTACCTTGCTCAAGGAACCTCAGTAGGAACCCCAATCTTCTGATTACAGGGCCAATGCCATAACAACTAGGCCGTCCAGCTGCCAAAATGGGGTGTGAGGAACAAATTACCTTAAATTGCAGCCATTTGCTAAAATCATAACAACTAGTGAAAATTGTAATGGGGTCTGAGTAGTTTCCATACCCACTGTACATATTTACTAGGGGTGTGACGAGATGCTTTTCCCATGAGACGAGACGAGACACGAGACTTTGACTTTTTTTTTTTATTAATACTGTATCAAAACCTCAATTGTGTACGCTTTGTGCTGAGATGCATTACAACAGCTTAGCCTTGTAATGTGTGTGTGTGTGTGTGTGTAATCTACTCTATTCAGTTTAGTAGTTGAGCAATAATGGAAAAAACATTTAATTAGAACTGGGGTTTGTAATATTCTCTGTATTCTCTCACATTCCAAACAAATCCAAGATGTAACACATCACATCAAACAATCCTAAACTGACCAAAAACAATAACCTTTGCTCTTGCACTCAATTAAGCAGACTTGGACCTGTAATTAATTTTTAAATAACTGTTATTTAATTGAACGTGGAGAGAGAAGACGGCAGCAGCAGCAGCTTCAAACAAAGCTTTGAGTGATGGAAACTAGCCACATAGATTAATTGGCTTATTAATAAAACCAAAAGCTGAGGTTAGTGTTAGCTCTGTCCTTGGTGGCTCGCTGCAAGTTTTTTAACTTCAGGACACAGAGACTTCTATCTACCTACCAGAGATATCACATTTGAATTTGGCTGTTTTAATATTAAATCTGTTTTACCCTGCAGCTGTAAGTGTCTGCGTGCACCTCAGAGTTTTGCCGCTCCTAAGGTCCGTGGTGGTCAAAAGTAATGGGACACGGCGATTTTTGCGTCTTTTAACTCCGGGGGTATTATGACAAATGAGGGGTATTGGTAAAGGTCTCACCGAGCTCTATCTAACTGTGAAGTTTGATGTGGATTAGTGCTTGTTCCGCGGATCTATGCCACTCTTAATGTTCTTTGACTACCTCAGTAACAATGACAACAGGATCATTTGCACTGCTTTTTACTGATACCTTGAACAGGAAGAGGACGTTAATTTGGGTCTTGTGAGACCAGACGCATCTCGTGAGACAAATCTGATCTCGTGAGATCTCGTAGCATGAGATCTCGTCACACTCCTAATATTTAATGTTTATTTTATCTCCCAAGCAAAGTAGATTTCTGATTCTTACTAAGGTTGATAAGTGAGGTTTCACATGCAACATTCTCATGGGCCCCAGGGTGTGCTCATCTTGCGTGGGAAGAGGTGGATGGGTCTGAAGCCAACAGTTTATGCACAGATCTATTCCTGTCCTGTTACTGAATTGTTATTTCTTGTCTCACTCTTCAGCTTCCTATGTAGATGCAGAGGTGCAAGTAGCTCCTGTGGCGGCCACGTCGGCTCTGGAGGAGATGGCTTTGTACAGCAGCAAGCGTAAACTCCGACAAGGCCGGCGCAGCCTGGAGACGCCTGTTCCCACATAACCATATTCACACACGTTTACAGAAGCGCGCACACATTCATACGTGATACAGAGTATAAGACTAGTACAAATTAAGTAGCAATGCTAAGAGGTGTAACCTAAAGTAACACGTACACAAACAGGTGATCAACCACTCTAATTTCAGCGCCGACCATCAAGATGACCGGCTGTTAAGAAAACACTACAGCTTCTTGTCTCCTGCACACCAGTCTTGCCTTTACAGTTGGCATAGATATGGAGGACTTCTCCTCTGTAGTAGATGTTGGAGGTGGCAAACATACCAGTCAGAAATCATTTAATTATTTTCTCCTTTCCTTCAGTTTGCGTTTTAGAAGCTGAATTATTTTTAAAAGATACTGTTTGGAATTCTTTTTAATACTTCAGTTTTAAACCTCTACTGATTTTATTGTTAAAAAAAAAAGTGAAAAGAAAAGAAAGATGTAAATGTGTTTCACTAGCAACTCTCAAAAGATCTACCATATGAAAAGAAGCCTTTTCTGCTACCTTCACTGCCCCGTGTAGGCTAGAGGGTTTCTTGTCCTACTTTATGATTTTAAAACATACATTTTGAATACCTTATACGTAATTTATTACTGTAATATACCCTCTCATTCCTACATGGGCATCCTTCAACTTGCAGCTTTTATTAGCTTTTACAAGATGATGAACATATCATAACTGGGGATAAGAAAACCCTTTACCTATCATTTATCATAAAATATTTTCAGCTTCATAAACATATCAAAACCCAATATTTGGTATTGGTGAAATGATACAAATGAATGTATGTTACACTTTTTTTTTGCTTGTTTTTTCATCTGACCGTAACGCTACAGAAAATTGTCCATATAGATATAATTTATATGGAGCATCGTGTATTCTGCTTTGTCTCATTTGAGTGACAGATTAAACCCAGGGAAATGGCTCTTTAAGTCTGTCTTCAGCAAGACTAAGAAAATACAGAAGTATCATGACATCGGGGAATCACCTCAAAACTTCATGGAAATTGTTTTAAAAGTTCTATGATTACTTCCTCAGAAATTCACAAATATCCTCACTTTTGGGTTTTTGTACTGCTTGGACCACGTCAGCAAGTTATTTTGTACAACATTCCCATTACCCGAGAATTAAAGACACACACGCAGTCCAAATGTCCAAATATCATGACTGTGTCAGGCCATGAACTTTCATGCACCAACTCAGCATTTCCATCAAAATATGGTACCATTTTCTGTATTCATGTTCCACAGGGATTGGGGATGCTATATATTAATTGCTTATTTTTTTCCCATATTACTCACGCTAATTATTTTTTTCTCGGGGACAGACAGGCATGTGAAGGTAGTAGATTCTAGTTTGACTATACTACTTTTTCCAATCTGTTTAATTTAAATCTGAAGCCACTGAAATTATCTTTGTTGTGTGAATAATGTACAAATTGCTGAAAAAAGCAAAAATCGAAGTTGAAACTGAGCCAGTCTGCACCAAGACTAGGCACCTGGGTGTTCTGTAAAATCCAGACATGGACTTGACTGGGTGCCCCTTGCATATGTATTGGCTTTGTTGCAAATTTGCTTTCAGTCCTGAGTTACGAAAAAAAAAAAATTATTTTCATCCCTCAATAGTACATTATTTGACTCTTAACCCATTTGGTTTTTTTTTTCAGCTGCCATCAACACTGGTCAGATGACTGCCATTTCAAACAATGTTTTTAATTTAACTATTCTAATCTTAGCTTTTTTGTGTTTCTCTTCCTAACTGAAATTCAGTTTTTAATGATAACACTTTGGAAATGGCTGATCATTTATTGTATTTTTTTAAAAGACCTGTAGAAATCACATTTTCATGTAATTGTTGGGTTTCACTACATTTTTGCAGCAAGACGTTTGTTTTGATATCTCCTTTTTGTTCTTGATTTTTTTGGGGGGTTGTTGGGAGGGGAGCGGGGGCTTGTTTTGCCAAGTGAGTGGGGAGGGGGTGAAGGCTGGGGATAGAGCTCATTCAGGACTGTAACTAGTGAATTTGTACAACCAAAGAAGTCTATTTTGTGGTTCAGGAATAATAAAGTTTACTTTTCATTTAACAAGCTAATGTCCCAAAATGTCTTTTTTGTGATTTATGACTAGGAGAAAATTGATTAATACATTATCATAAACATGGACTGGTATTTTGCCATGGTTTTAGTGAGTGGACAGTTTCGAGGGAAATCAATGGAGGCAGGAGTGGAAATATATATATTTCTGTCTAAATTTCTGTGAATTAACATGCTGATATGCTCCAGCATTTTGTGACTTTAGCTTTAAAGGGAGACTGGATTACCTTCTAGGAATATGTACCGCAATTACTCCTTTACACCTGGCCACCAGAGGGCCCTGTAAAACTGAATTCACTGCACAAACACGCCTCTTTAGCTTCATTTCTTTAATCCCTCTAATTGAAACAGAATTTAAAAGTGACTACATTGGTAAGCACTAGTGACAGTAATGCGTAGAAGTGTTCAGACGAATGGCAATTTGAGCTTGTTTATTCGCGCTCCCATGTTCCTCCTGGAATCAGGACTGAGAAGAACTGGCCTGCTGAATCTCTGCAAATGTAAACACAAGCAGTCATTGATTTACCTCTGTTTATCCTGTTTAATGATTGTGCAATGTCACAGATGTGCTGCAGCACAAACCATTAGGCCTGTTTAAGCATGTTGTTAAATATTGCTTTATAAACAATCCCTTGTCTGTGTGTGTGTAACACCCCTCACCCTCTGCACTGTCCTAATTTGTGCATTGTAAAAAGGAATAGCACTGGGACTTTCTGAAAGCAGCTCCATACGAAGACACTCACGCTGCTGTTGTTCGTCAACCTCCTGTCCATGAATACAGTAACCGTTAGTTTCAGCTACAAGAAACACAGACTGTAAATGCAAAAAGTTCTTAAGCAAAATGTGTTACTTTTACAATTAAGTTATTTTAAAGGTCAAAAGTCAGTTTAATATATACATGTGTGTGTTCTAGAATGTTCTCTCCCCATTCTCCCTGCTTTATCTTTGTTCTCATGAGTTATATTTGGACATTCTAAGAACAGCTGCAGACCTTAGCATGTTTGTCTTGTTAGTCCAGTTCATGTACTTAGACCCTTAAAATTTCTAATTTTCAAATACCATCAAGACCCTACCATACAGAGCTTCTAAATGCATTTTTTTCCAAATTAATATAAAATTAATTGTGGTAGGTAACTTACATATATAGTTGCCAATACTTTCTAACTTTTAGATCCATGAATTGTACTAAGAACCAACTTTTTGGTTGAATAAAAACAAAAACATTTACTTGCTTAACTACCCGCATCCCAATACCCACAGTGCTGGCCAAGCCATATTTTGGCTGCATTTATTTCACTGCAATTTTGTCATTCTATTCAGACATCATATTTCATGTTGTGATAATATCTGTGAGCCAGCCACAATAAAAAGCTCTAAACAATTAAAGCAAATATGACCTTACCTAAAGGTAATTAAAATGTATAATGTAACTAACCAGATTCAAAGCTTTGGCCACAGGTATCAAGCCTGGTCTGATGGGACCTTCTCTGAAAATAGACTGAACTTCATCTGGCAGCAGGAAAGACTCACTGTACCAGCACTCAAACTCTGCGGGGTAAATAGCAACAGGTCATCTAATCTGAAGGAGAGGTTTAGCATTACTACACACGGCTCCAGTATTTAGACCAGACTTGCAAATTCAGGGTTTCTAGGACATGAACTATGCCTAGTATTGGTTTAAACTACAAAAAAGCTCATTTGCACAACATGCTTTTTATCGAATACATGCTGTAAAAAAATGTGGAAAGGGAAAAGTGCAGACATTATCAAAGCTCAAGCAGACTTCTACTGTTGTGTCTACGTAGTTTTGTAATTTTTAAAGAAAAGGATAAGGGATAAGCTTCAAATTAGATTTCAGGATAAGCTTCGGGAGCTTACCAGTGATCAGGCGTGTGCGGCACTTGTCCACCAGTTGCTGACAGTAGCGCACCTCAGCTTTGGTGTTGAGCAGCTCTTCATAGGCCTGCCTGTATCGGTCCTTCATCTCTCTGAGGCTTATGAGTAAAGCTAACTCGGACTCCTCCAGCACCGGCTCTCCTTCCCCAGTCACAAACTGCCCTGATGAACAGACAGAGGCATAAAGGCTGTTTCCTCGAGCCACAGGGAAAAACAAAGTTAATTCCTAGATTAAATGCCTGATTGATTATGGTATATGGATTTATATGAAGCTACTTTGATTTTGTTAGTAACAATCTGAATTTCCTGGAGTGTTTGAGGTAAGCAAGCCCCTAATTATGCCTAGTGTATATACACTACTACATGACGTACCATGTGAAACTTATCCCATTTTCCATCTCTAGCAAGGAGCTAGTAATTTGGTACAGGCCCTACTGCCATGAGCACACACAGACTTTGGATTATTGGGGAGTAAAAACCCTAACATTTACCAAGCCTGCATTAATTTCTGTATGATCAAGTAAATAGGATAAATGGCCCAGACCATCTCCCCACTAATTGCTGAAAACTGACCCTGAGTCTGTCTTTGTTCCCTATACATCCGGAGTTCAGAACTAATGCGGTCGATGTCCTGTTTGATAGTGTTAATGGCGTGTGCGAGTTTGTGAAGTTGGTCCAGACGGTCCTGCAGCACATTCTTATTCTCCTTTAGGATGCGGCTGATCTCGCTGCCCTGCTCCAACTTGAAGGCCTCAAATGCCTCCGTCTTTGATGGAGGTGTGCTGCCAAAAGGAAAGTGGAGAGTTAGAACCATCTAGATATACATGAATGCATTCCTTTGCATGGCATAAATGTTACACCAAAACCAGCTGTAGCTTCTTTTTTATGTTGTCATGGTTACCAGGAACACAAGTACAGAAAGAGTTCATACTCTATTTTCTTCTTTGATTCTTCAAGTAGAATTGGGGCCTCTGGACCTTCAGGCTCACAAGTAGATGAGAGGGCTTCTGTATTTGTCTGGGTCACAGCGGCACCTACTGCTGGACCTAAGATTCCAGCACCATCCTTCCTGCCCACGATAAAAGAGGGAGAACAGACTATATTTCCGGACAGCTCAGGTTTCCTACGTTAGCTATGCTTAGGAAAAAATAAGCCACACCCAATATTTCTGCTTTAACGTGTTTTTATGGACTCACCACACCATTCATTAGAAAGTCCTTTCACCTGCTGACCAATTTATGAGCTCTATATACCTTACAGGTAAACACAGCTGCCCCAGTCTTTTGTGGATAAGTTTGGGCACCTCAGTTATAGACGGTGTACAGATTGTAGACAATCAGCTGACATCCCACACTTCTCATTATCAGTAATTGGATTCTGGACACAGGGCTGCTGACCATTATTTGTGTCCACAACTGAAAAATATTTAGCCCAGGGAGCCAATCTGTGGCCCACTGATGAGGGGGGAGAGCAGCGATCACCAGCCTTGGTGTTGGAGATCTAACATCCTGTAGAGTCTATTTCCAACCACAGGCTCCCAAAGATGCTCCTTTTTAGCAATATCAAATGTATTAGTGTTACGAAAGGAGAATTTGGGCCAGTGTGCAATGCCGTCAGCCCCCCCAACCAAAACTACAAGTGGAGCTACAAGATGGGGGTCTATAATAAAGGTGTAAATAGTCAAAATAATCTTTGGATAATATAATTATATAACATCTAATCACACATGACTTGATTTTAGATGTTTCATATTTGAAATTATTTATTGTGCACCCCACGATTTCAAGCAAGCCAAGTACAGATCTTTAACAAATCATAAAATAATTAGTTTAATACCATTAATATTCTAACATGATACATATGAGAACAAAAATCCAAATAATCCTTGTTTTTAGGATGCCTGAATGCTTGTGTGCATGTGTTTGTAATTGTGTGGTCAGAAAACCTGCTTGCAGCTTGCCTGCTTTTCGGTCCAAGAAAGTGGAACAAAGCACGGGTTTCTAAAAACCCGAAAGTAATTTCATTTGGATTTCTGTTGTTCAGCATCTAGTTGACAGGAATAGCCTAATATAATTTGTTAATATGTGAGAATGGAGGACGGGATAAGGTAAAATCACCTGCTGCTCTCTTTGCCTTTTTTGCCTTTGCTTTTGTGGGGTGACGGATCTCCAATGTGTTTCTGAGATAAAGCTGCCACTCCGAGCCCAAATCCACCTACCTCCTCTCCTACAGCTCCAACAGGCTCATGCCCCTAAAAGTCCCAGCGTGTGCAAGTGTTAAGAATGAAAAAAGCTAAAATTTCATAATGAAAGTATCCGTAGATGGGGACTGTAAAATTGCAAGCTTACTTTGGCTCCGGAAGAAGACCGGGTTTTCTGGCATTTTTCCACCAGAGTGTACTTCTGACTTAGTTGCTCCTTAACCAGGTATTCCTGTTCCCTTTTTATCACACACACACACACACACACACACACACACACAGTAGCAATACAGCCATTAATTACCATTAAATATCTAACACAATTACTAAATTGTAAACAACTTAATAGTATGTCAACACTTGGAATTCTTCACTCAAAAACAAAACATCTTACATTTAAGTTTTGTAGGAGCTGCAATCTACGAAACTTAAAAGGATAGTTCACCCCAAAATGAAAATGTGATGTTAATTTGCTTACCCCCAGGGCATCCAAGTCGAAGGTGACTTTGTTTCCTCAGCAGAACACAAGCGCAGATTATTAGCTTTAGCCGTAGCAGTCTGGT
>JBBKCR010000012.1:13610541-13623889 GCA_037577295.1 Ladigesia roloffi | reverse complement strand
AATAATAATAATAATAATGATAATAATAATAATAATAATAATAATAATAATAATAATAATAATAATAATAATAATTACTGTTATTATTATTATTATTATTATTATTATTATTATTATTATTATTATTATTATATATAATGGGCATTACACACATAACCCACAATTTAATACATGAAGAAAGGGCAAAGTGCCAAATGTTTTAGCCACAAAAACACTAAAACAAGTAAAATATCATTAGGTGTCACATCAGTGAAAAACTACAATGAAAAATGTCTAGAATTCACTGTAACAGTGGGAAAAAGTCTTAGACCTGTTTTAGTCTTGGTATGAATGTGCATTTTCTAATAGATGGGGTTTTGATGAATACTTGTTAAAGAAGTAGCTGAGCAAAAATTTAAATTTGAAAATGTGATTTATAAACTTGATTCTTTATTGAATTAATCCTATAATTACACCAAAAAGTCATGAGTCACATAATAAATTATGCATTCTAAGCATTTTGCTTTAAACACAGACCACACACTCTCACTCACACACAACACACCCTTTCATTGAAGATAACAGATGCCCAGTTGTCAGCTCCTCTCTGAAGAACAAAAACGATGTTGCCTGGCAACACAGCTAACTCCTCGCTGGTCTCAGGAATGAACTCATAAAGAACAGTGTGAGGCTCACCTTCAAGTGCTCTGCAGATTACAAGCACAGAGGCTATAAATAACACTTCAAATGTCCAAGCTTTGCAAAAGGAGTACAAGCACTCAGTTTACCTTAACACCTCAGGAGCTTTTGGTGTGGCAGGTACATCTTCAACCTGTTGTCAAAAACATGAGGAATATAACATTGAAAAGTGAAGAGAGGGGAAGCACACAGGGGTCCATCAGTGGGGAGAAATTTTCAGTGGGATCTAGGTGTTTACTTAAGTTCATTTCTACTTTAATAGGGTGAAAAACCCTGTAACTAATCCTGATAAAACAATACAACAAGCAGTTCCACAGAACCTGATTTCTAGATGTATAGTTCGGGGTTTTTCAACCAGACATGCTGACATGCTAAACGTTTAAACTAATGAACACCAATTATTTACATTTTTGAGAGGTCTTAGATTTTTCAAACCTCCGGACTGAATCTTGACTACATCACCGCTTTCTGGCAGGACAAAATGTTGCCATCACAACACAGGATAGAGTCCATCATTTTTACTGTCTGTGCACTACTGGCTCTTTGCGATTAAAATACATTTCAGTGGGGTTTCCTATTATGCTAACAAATTTATTTTTAACGCTGTGAGAAAGGGAAGGATGTACCACGCCATCGCTAACGAGTTAACTGGGTTAGGACACACTGCTGGACAATGATTTTTTTTAAAATCTCAAACAAGGCTATATATAATAAAAGACCACAATAACAAAAGCAGCTCTGACAGAAAAACCTTTCTCCTGGTTTGACTCCATGGATACAGCTTTGGAATGACAACTGGTCATAAACTGGGGTTAGAAAAATGTTAAGGTAGAGAATGGTTCATCTGTATCTACAGAAAGGGTCTACAGTTTAAGCAGTAGGGCATCACTTTGGAATTAGACTCTGAATCCGTTCAGTGCAAGTCATTTTACAGGATTATGCTGCAAATGATGAAAAGAATTATAACCATATATGGTGGCGTATGACTACTTATTAGCCAGATCAGGTATATATCTGGTTTCTGACAGCCTGGCAGCAAGAATAAGCATATCCTATTTAGTGATTTAATATTTTCTCTTAAAGCTAATTGAGACAACACAAAAATGAATTATATAATGTTCCCTATTGTTTCATATATACCAAACAAACTTTCTTGTAAACTTTTCATATGAGACAGTGTTACTTAACAATTTTTCTGGGGACCAACATAACTGCAGTTTAGCTCTTTAAAATTTCTGGTTACTTGATCAGGAACTTTCAATCAGTTCAATGAAAGCTTATCTGTGTAATCAATGGTAGAGAGAGGTCAGTTCAGCTCTAGAATCTATTCTCCCCAGTTATCACATGCAGTGCTATTTAAACCCATCACAAATAGTGCAACCTCCAATGCAACTCTTCCTGCGTTCTGGCTAATTGAACAAACACAATCCCTGGATTGACAAAATGCATGATGCAGGAAACTCCTAGACAGATTGCAAACCTTAGTCTTGACTCACCTGAGGCTGCAGAGCGGCGAATCCAGAGAAATTATCCGCTGGAATGACTGAAGACAAAACCTGTGGACAGATTATCCACACAGTTCAACATGGCATATTGTACTGACGTTCTTAGAGGTGGACAAATGTCTTACAGATGTAACTGATAATGGTAAACGATGACATTCTGTAATCATTTGTTTGGGTACCTTAGCTTTTCCTAAGTAGTCCTTCTTCTCCAGCTCTGCCACATAGTGCTTATTAGGTTTGAACAGGAGGTTTGGTTTAATTACTGCCAAAGAATAGAGCTTCTGCTTCTGCAGATATAAAGACACAATAGCAGTAATACAAACTGCTCACGCATACGATTCATAATGTACTAAGCTAGATTCTGTGGCTTAGTTTAACACTGTATTCAATCATTTGGAATGCAGTCTTGTAAACTCCAACATAGATACTGGCATGCTGAAAATGACAAGATACTCCTTCCATGAAGTTTGAAACTGTAGTGTAAGAGGACGAGTCAGATGAGTCAATTAAGTTGTGATCATAAGGTTTTGGCTATGATTTGGTAAGGGGTGGGACCGTGATAATTAAGCAGTGGTCATGCTTTAGTATCCTGTTTTCCTTAGTTAGTAGGTAGTTGTCACTGCACATTATATTTATTAAGAAGAGATGTCACTAATGGGGCTCTATTCAAAAGCTTTTCTTTTGATTATTATATATGGATCGGCTCACACTTTGACTGAAGAACCTTGTGCATCGCAAAAAGAAACCTTTTCTGCTTTTCACCATGAAAAAAGACCAGATCAAGGACGGCTTCTCTCAAGCAAGTCACACATCCAACACAGACATTTGGACTATTTTGAAACGCCTAGATCTGTACACAATTCCACATGCAGATGGCCACAAACAGAAAGAGAAGAGTAGTTTGATGTTTACTGTATGTGTGTTTTGCAATATTTTTAATTGGTTAACCTGCTTGTGTGAGACGGTGTTTGAATGCAACCTATAGCTATTCTTCACCACTGCTCACATACTTTTCTCTCTCACACCGACATTAAACGTTTTAAAACAGCATTCAGTCATTTCTGTAAGAATACATTTCATTATCATGTGATCTCTTTTTTGTAACTCTTGCAGCCCACATAAAATCCCCACAATGTCTTATCAGGGCAACTGATGCAATGTCCTCTTCATGTTTGCACTGCATTGCACAAGTCGTAACCATCATATGTATAATATCTCAACATAGGTCACATTGCTTAGTCTCATTACCAGAATGGATTCGAGTGCCTGGTCAATGTGACTGAATTTTGCTTCTGTGCGGAGGTTGAGAGCTGCAAGAAGGTTTTCTTGAGCATTTTCCCATTTTCCCAGCTGGGCATTGACCAGTCCAATATTGTGCAGAACCTAAAAGCATGGAACAATTAAAACTCTATAATCGAGTGCTGTACTAATTTAGTCACTTCTGAAGGATTATATTATAATTTCTTCCAAATATAATCTTTCTAATCTAAAATGTGCTCAATATATTCTGGTGATACTAAAAAGCATACATAAATTAGTCTATTTGTGTCTTATTTTAAGCAACGCCTAGAAACATGGAACATGGCCAGGTTACAGAGATACAGTTGATATTGATGGGCTTTGTACACTAAAATGGCAGTCATTTGCCTTTTAAAACTATAAAATATATTTAAAGTATACAAGCATGTCTGTCTGATTGATGAAATCATGTAAAGAATGAAATGATCAGTGTGTTACTTCAAGCTGTTCTTACCTCACAAGCATAAAGTTTACACCTCAGACCGAGAGGTTTGTAGTCAATGAGCTGATTCCCTCTTAGTTGCTTAAATGTTTGCTGGAAATCCAGCAGTGACTCCTCAAACCTTGTAAAAAAAAGTTGTATTTATATGTCAGGAGTACAGTTGTATGAAAACACTGTAGTTTGAACGACCACTGTCAAATGACTTGTGAATTTTTGTGAAAATATTTTTCCCATTTAGTCATGTGCAATTTCACCCACAGGCTAGAACCCCAGTAATCAGACAATGCCACTCACACTGGGAGTCATGTAAAGCACTTCATCTTTTGAAACTGCCATTATGGCTCACCCTTTAAGCTCAACATGCTTGAAAGAGAACGTGAACCAACAGTTAGGTTATGTCAGCTAACACACACCCATGCTTGCTGGCACTGTGGTGACATGAGTGAGGCATCCTCCCCAATCTCTGCGAGTGAACTAATATTTTATACATATTTTAGTGCACAGTTTTTTATTTATTTGCTGAAAAAATAAAATGTGCTTTTGTATTTCTTTTCCAATATGTTTAATTCAAAAGATAAATAATAACAGGTAGCACTGTGGAGCAGGGTTTGGTGCTGTTGCCTCTCAGCAAGAAGGTGTGTTCTCCCCCGGTTTCCTCAGGTAGCTCCGGGTTCCTCCCACCACCAAGAAATATGCATTATTGGGGATAGGTTGATTGAGCACTCTGAATTGCCCCTAGGTGTGAGTGTGAATGTGTGCGACCCTGCTGGCGGCTGTCCAGGGTGTACCCCGCCTTCGCCCGTAGCAGCTGGAATAGGCTCCAGTTCCACCCACCCCGAGTGTAAGATAAAGGGGTAGAAAATGGATGGATGGATAAACAATAACTGCATCAAGTGCTCTCTGGATGCAGAAGCATACTTATTTTCAATTAGAAAATCCACAAAACTGGTAACGTCACCAGGAGTGCCATTTACAACAGATTTCCTGCTTGTGAATTGCCAAAGACATTAGAACATAAGTATTCATAGAATACAAACAGTCTGTTACCTTCGCCAAACTAAAAGTATTATGATGCTGACTGAGATATAAAAAACTTACTTTTCGTTTTTGTAGAATGTGATTCCCCTTTGAAAAAAAGCAACAGCCAGGTGCTCATCTTTGCCAATACTGCTGTCAAATGCCTTGAAAAGAAAGAATAATAGTGGGCTTCCTCTTAAGAGACTGAAAAATATTTACTTCCCCTTTTTTGAAACGTAGTGTTTTATTTTAATGGAACTACAAACATATACCACTTGAAATAACATTCAGTACACAGAATGTGAGCTTTTGAGACAGAAACTCATAACTCAATCTCTGAGGCTAAATGCTTTAGAACTTTGACAAGTTACCTTTTCAGCAGCATCAAGGTCATTGTTGCTCAGATGAAGGCAGCCAATGTTGTAGTTGATTTTAGATGTCTTTTCTTCAATATTCAGGAAAGTCCTGAGAGCAGAGGGTATGTCACCTGTATCTGCATAAGCCACTGCTTCGTCCCACTGCCTCAGAGTGCTCACAAATGACATGTTCCTCTGACTGCTGGTCAAGTCTTACTGAAAACTGTTTTTCCCTTTGGTGAGCTTATGAGAGCTTGCAATGTCAGAGAGGAAGTGGTTTAATCAGAGCTGATTATATAGCACAGACTTTTCTGCATTTTCACACCAGACAGAGATTTACATGCTCCATAGCCCTAGATATACGAATTGGTACTGAGCTAGTAAATAACAGTGTAGATTCATTTACAAATGAACGCAAGTTTGTTTTGTTTGTATTGTGCTTTTCACACCAGAATTTGGTCCAAAAGCCACTTAGGGCTTAGATTTTAAAATGTGCTTTGATTATACATCAGTGAAATAACTGAAAGACCTAGCAGAATATTAATTCTGTAAAAGGTCAGCAATGAGGATGTGGTGCAAAAAAGGTCACTATGAGCGTAAGAGGAAGATTTCCAACTTTGAGACAGTGTTTACCACTTCCCCTCTCTAAACGAACATCTGTGTTTTGGGCAGGTCCCAGGCATTTTATGTATATTAGTACAGTGTGTGAATCTTTGAATTGGTTGTTTGATTCTTTGCAAGGAATTTTTTGACAGATAATAAATAAAACAAATTTGATTGGTGCTAAAGAGAGCTCTGTGGGCTAATTCTTGTACTTATCTTCTATAAATCTATACCTGCAACAGTTAGGAGTGCTTGTCTGTGACGTATCCTAATACAAAGCCAAGGTTTTCTGGTCCTCCAACATGGAAACTGGAGAAACATGGCTCAAAATTACCTACTGAGCCATTCCAATTATACTGCTGTAGACATCTCTTTGAATTTTTTAAGATAACCTTGGGTAAAAATAAAGGTGGGGTTCCACTGATTTTTAAAACATTGTTACATAATCAGAGTGGTTTGATGTGAAATGATTCATTCCACAGCAATGCACCAACTAAGACTTCTTTACAGTAATGGTGATAGGTACCAGGGGCCACAATGTTGACAACATAAATAGGCATTTAATTTATCATCTAAAACCTACTTCACAAATTTTAAATACTATTAATGGTAAGACACATTTAAACCATTGATAAAAAAACACTTAAGACCATGAACAATTGTAAAACTGTGTTTTAGAGGCTTATCTCAGAAGAAAAATGATCTGGCCCATAAAAAAAAATCTGGTTCATTGTTGTGGACATAAGAATCACTACCCAAATGTTATTGCACAAAATAGTGCAGAGGCCATTGGCCATCTGAAAGAATGATATGTAAATATATTGCTCTTTGCAGTGTTCTTTTTTTTTTAAAGGAAGACATTTTTGTTAAATTTGCTGCATTTCTGTTGCATTTTACTGCAAACCATTTAATCCCTTTTATCCAATTTTTTGTGCTGAAAAAATGTGGAATTAAATGCTGAATCTGATAAGCCCATTCTTTTTTATGTATTGTTTGGTTAGCTTAAACGTTTTATCTCTAAAAGATACATCTGAAAAATATTACAAAATTAAATAAAACTACTAACTAAGACTACTTCTCTTAAAATAACACAGCATACTGTACTACATAAATACACTTGAACTTGAACTCGGACACTATTATTTATGGATGTCCTCACAATGGTTTGGTTAACTAAAATACATTACTTCTCACTAAATATTTGGTTAATATAACACTTAACATTTTGTGTATGATATTGTGCTACATTAAATTTAATCTTGAACAAAATATTCTGTTTAGTGACACACCCACCAATCGTAATCGAATCGAACCGTCCCTGAATTCGAAATAATGTACCGAAATTAATCGGTGAATCGGAGATTATTTTTGAATGTGTGTCCAATCAATGTCCTCTTATTGTTAAACACAACACTCCTCCTCTTAGTTCGGTATATCAATCCCCCACTAAAATTTGTCGGGAATAATGACAAAAAGAATCGAAAGAATCGATTGAAATGAATCAATTATATTTAACGCTTTGCTACAACATGGCGACGGTTGCCAGGGCGACGGCGCGGGGCCGTGGCACAGGCCGCTGGGAGAGGAGGAAGCTGCTCCAGATCTCTATGGTCAGAGAGGGAGCATGGCATTTCCTGTGAGTGTAAACAGAGCCGTCAGGCTGCCATGGCCTCGTCCTATAAGTGAGCAAACCGGAGCGTCTGCAGGAGCGTTTTTTCCCCATGAACCAGCCGCTCTTCAGCTCGGATGAACGCGGCGGCGGGGTGTGTTAGCGAGCTAACATGGACGTGGGTTCGATGCTGTACAACAGTTTTAAAGATGTGACCTGGAGCTCCACCACCCTGCCCCTGGACCGGCTGGTCAGTGCCTACAGACTGCCCCAGGTTGTGAAGCTGGACGGCGGTAAGTTCGAGCGTAGACAAACCTCGCTCCTTATACACACACGGCCGAACACTTTAGGCCTCGTTTGGTTATCAAGAATGTTCTCCTCCTTTAGAAAACTCGCTCCTCTCCCAGGCGAGCGTGGGTGGCGGTGCTGTTCGACTGGAATGCCGAGCTTTAGCTCTCCGGCTAAAGTTAGCAGGCTGCTAAGCTAGCCCCTGTGCCAAAGCCTGCAGACGGTTAGCCTACCTGCTAACTGCTAACACTGCACCAGGGTCTGCATGAGTTCAGCAGTCTTAGTCAAAATGAGAGAAACGAGCGTGTTTCCCCTTCAAATCGAATAAATCAGAAACATATTTATTAATACCAGAGGAAATTGCTTACGTTTTGGCTGCACAGCAACAAGAACAATACAAAATATACAGTTTAGATAAATCTAAATAAAATACTCATGAAGAAAACGTCATCGTATGAAAACACACAAGGCTATATAAAGAAGCGCAACAGATAATACAGTTGAGTGAAATCATCCGACACAGAGATATTGGATTACTTAGTAGAGATCATTACGTAAGAAGTAATATTGACGTAAGTAGTGATGTACATAATATACGCTGTTTACAGCCAGCCCGTTTGTTAAGGTTTTCCCAAACTGAACGTCACATTTCTTTTGAGGATTTTTGTCTGCAGACATGCAGGCAGAGGTCATTCCTTTTCAATTCCAAAAAATGATGTTTGTTAAGTACCAACACGTTATGTAATCTTACCTTAGCAACAATTTATATTTTTCTCAATCCAAAATGAGTTAGTTTAAGAATATATAGCGCATTACATTGATTTAAGTAATAACAGTCCCTCTTAAACATTGTGTTTGGTGCCTTGTAACTGGGCCCTTAATTGTGTGTTTACAGCTTAGAATGTTCTGATAAAGTTAAAGCTTTAATTTCCAGTTGGAAAGGGAATGGAATTTGAAGGAGTTTGTCATTTGAAATGTTGCCAGTTTGTAAACAAAATTGGGTATTTAACACCACCAGTGAAACATATGGCATGAAACACTTTCAACTCGACACTGCTATGTACAAATTGGCAAAATTACAAATCCCGGAGTCCCTATGCTTGTTCATGTGTATAAGTTGTGCATTGCAAAATGCAGATTGCAGCCCTTGTTGGTTGAGAAACTGGCTTGACAATAGAGGTTTGATTTACAGTATACCCACAGATTGTCTGATGGGAAGTTTGTCTTCCTTCCACTCAACTATTAGTAGCAGCTCCATGAGCTGTGTGATGGACTCTTCTCCCATTTCAAACTCCAGTCTATCAGTGGAATGTACCTCCTGCTGGCTTTATATTAATGCCTATTTCAAATCTTCATGACCAACACCCTGACACATTCTTTTTGGCCTATGACTGCTGAAATGGGATGGGAATTAGTGAATGGATGTGATTTGCATGTAGATTTGATCTAAAAAGGATACACCAGTAGATTTGATGTAAATGACTTCCCTTAGCATTTCCTCGAGTTAAAGAAGTTTACTAAATAAAAGCCTAGTTGATTTTGGAAGGCAAGTTGATCCCACTTGCAATATTTTTATGAATACAATTTGTGTTCAGATAATGTCTATTAAGGCAGTATTCACTCACAGTCTAATTGTGCTGATGCTATAGTGTCAAATTTCCATATTGATGTAGGTAAGTGTCTTTCTTTTCAGGGGAATCAGTGGAAGGGCTAAGAGAAAATGACTACCTCTTGATTCATTCGTGTCGACAGTGGACCACGATTACCGCTCATAGCCTGGAGGAGGGCCATTATGTCATCGGACCAAAAATCGAGATCCCTGTCCATTATGAGGGTGAGGCTGCTTGCACTATGTAGGACTGGCTCTGGTTCTCTCTGGATACTCATCCAACAGTGCAGATTATTTGGCCATGTAACAAACTTTGACAAATGTTATGTTCACAAGGACTAAAAGACAACAACATTATTTTTTATTGAGTTAAATAAGTCAAATCAGCACAGACATTTTCAGTGTAGTTTAGGTACTTCATCCATTTTGTGGGCCGCAGCATTTTCCATCAGTTTGTCGCTGGCAGGCAATTATCTAGTTGACCTCTCCAAATTGACGTCACTCTTTTGAGGATGTTTGACTGCATAAAGACTGAGGGAGAGGGGGGGGGAAGGTCACTCCTTTTCATTCCAAAAATTCGAAACAAATAATCTGATTTGTATAGATTATTTATGTAACTGAACTCTAAAACAATCCTTGTTTTCAGTCAGCAAATGGTTTCTACATTTCAAATATTTCAGTGAATGCTCCTGCAAGCTGTACCAGGTTTATTAAACCTACTACCTCATTATGGAAAATACTAATTACTATATGTAATTAAACTACCTGAAGTGAAATAACGTGTCTACAATAATTATTGTATTTTAGGCCAGGCATGTCGAACTCCTGGAGGGCCGTGGTCCAGCACGTTTTGTTGATTTCTGGGCTCAGAAACACCTGGTTCATCTTAATTGTCAGTTTCAGTGAATGTGTTTGAGTAGTAGAACCATCAAACTGTCCCAGAGCTTGACACCCCTGCTTTAGGCTGATCTTCACAAAGCTAATGTTGATGGTGATTAATAAACTAAATGGTAGGAACCAATACAAATGGAATTATACAGAATGGTCAAATGTTTTTGTGGTTCTTTAAATTGATCAGAAAAACAGTGGTGATATTTTATGATGCTCGGTATATTTAAGCAAACAGAGCAGATACCACCATTCAAGTTATCGTAAAGAACATGTTTGGGTTTTTACTTATATTAGTAATCAAACACAGCTGAATAATTGGATAGCAACTAAAAGATTTTTTTTTTAATTGAGTCTGTGTTAATTGACTAATTAATGTTAATCAAGCAATCGTGTCTCCTACATGTTACCTCTCTTTTTTCTGTTGAACAGGCCAGTTCAAACTACTGGAGCAGGACAGGGACATTAAGGAGCCTGTGCAGTACTTCAGTAGTGTGGAAGAAGTGGCTAAAGCTTTCCCTGAGCGAGTCTATGTCATGGAGGAAATAACATTCAACGTTAAGGTCTGGTTTTCTGTGACTTGCACCTTCTATATAAAGAAGTGACTTGCACCTTCTAAATAAGGCTTTCCCCATAAGAGTGCTTTTTCCAAGGGTTTGTGTAATCCTATAAGCGATTTCTGTATTTTTTTGGAAGCATTTGTAGTCTGTACTGTCTTTGTCCGTGTTTGTATTTTAAGTACGTTATATGTAATCTTGTTATGTGTATTCTGTTACTTCCTAACTCTGATTAGCAGTGTGTGCCCTTGCTTATAATATAGCTGATGTGCCACAATCTCTGAAACAGACCTTTCATTGTTTTCTGAACTGAATTCACAATGGCATAGCCTGCCCCACAATGCAAAGTCCTATTGTCTTTCAGTGACCTAGTCTTTGTTATCTGAAGTTGCTCTAAATTTGTGTCAGTCAAAAGAAATATTTTGTTTGTGTCACCCTGCAGATGGCCTCAGGCGAATGCAACGAGGACACAGAAGTGTATAACATCACTCTGAACACTGGTGACGAGTTAACACTTATGGGCCAGGCTGAGATCCTGTATGCCAAAACATCAAGGGAAAAGTCGCGGTTCAACACTATCTTTAAGCGCATTGGTAAGCTCAACTCCATCAGCAAACTTGGTCGTGGCAAGATGCCATGCCTCATCTGCATGAACCACCGCACCAACGAGAGTATTAGCCTGCCTTTCCAATGTCGCGGCCGATTCAGCACCTGTTCTCCCCTGGAGCTCCAAATGCAGGAGGGTGAGCACACCATACGCACCATCGTGGAGAAAACGCGGCTTCCCGTTAATGTGACTGTGCCTAGCAGCCCCCCACGCAACCCACATGACCTACACCTCATCCGTGAGGGGCATCGCTACAAGCTTGTCAACATTCAGACCAAGACAGTGGTGGTGTGCTGTGTGCTGCGATCCAATAAGGTTCTGCCTGTACACTTTCCTTTGCATGTGGCCACGGCCTTGCCACGGTTGCTGGTACCTGAAGGGCTGCTGCATGGAGAAGCCTGGCTGGAAACAGTGGTTCATCGATGGTTTACCTACTGCCAAGAGCAGTTTGACATTGACGACTACTCTCGGGCTGTTCGTGATGTGCGGGTAGACTGGCTGGAAGATGGCAAGAGTCCCAAAAAGTGTGGTGGAACTGGAGGAACAGGGAATGGGAGTGGCAACAGCAGTAGCAATGTGGGTAGCAATGGCTGCCCCGCTCATGTTCACCTGCCGAGCTCACTCAGTTCAGCTCGGGAGGAGCTCACACAGTCCTTTCATCGGCTTTCCGTCTGTGTCTATGGCAACAATCTACATGGCAACAGTGAGGTGAACCTGCAAGGGTGTGTTAGCCTGTATGGGGATTATGTGCCTCCTGAACCACCGGATGCAGAGTATCTGTTTCCTGAGTTGCTTGACACATCTTCTGGCCTAGGCAGTTTGTATAAACCAGATCTTCCATATGAGGAACTGTGGCTGGACCATGCGAAAAAACGTGGATCTGTTCATGAGCATACTGAGGCTGTTCGAGTAAATGCGAGCATTACTGGCTGCCCTCCTGTTCTGCCCTATTCCAAAGCTGGTTCTACAAGTGCTGTCCTCAGTACAGAAATAAGTCTACCTCCACCCCCTGTGCCTCCAAAATCTGAAGCTGTGAGTATACAAAGAAGACATTTATTTTATTTTGTTCACAATCTGTTTCTCTCATAGCAGGATATGCAGTATTAAAATCTATTCCAGTAGTTGCACAGTGGCCCTGTATTTAGCCAGTGTTAATTTTGCAAAAGTGTAGTTGAAGTTTTCCATTGTCCAGGTCCATTGCCACTCTAGAACAAGCTGAGATGTGATAGTTTAGCATGCTGATTGAGAAATACTATTTAATAAATAAAAATGATTTGCTCATCGCATTCACTTTTGTCCTTTGGGTATTTAAATATTTTTTTACTAGATTGGTTCATATTCCTGTGCACAATTAATTCCATTTTGTTTTCCTGTTACATTCCATCAAAATGTAACGAAGTCTTCTCTCTAAGCTTGGGAATAACTGATGGGCTATAATAATATTATTCTTTACCATTTTTTGTGAAGTATAATGATTTACAAGATAAGCTGCAGCAATCATAACTGTTGCCTGACACTAAAATATCTTCCCATTTCTGTTTATATCACCAAGCACTAGTGGCCAGGAAACAATATTGTTTATAGTGATGCACCGATCGTTCGGCGGGCGATCAGTATCGGCCGATAATCAGATTTTATGACTCGATTGGGACTCGTTAAACTCGCCGACCTTAGGAACCGATCACAATTGATGACGTAAATGCGGGAGGACTAGGGACGGGTACCGAACCCGTCTAAATATAAAAGACAGAAGTATGGATACACACACACACACACACACACACGCACGCACGCACGCACGCACGCACGCACGCACGCACGCACGCACACACGCACGCACGCACGCACGCACGCACACACACACACACACACACACACACACACACACAC
>JBBKCR010000012.1:13598700-13610441 GCA_037577295.1 Ladigesia roloffi | reverse complement strand
TCACTGTGTGTCTTAACCAGCAGAAACATTCCTCTGAAACTGGTCCGGTTCAGGGACTGGACTGGAAATGAGAGTCTGTGAAAGTCCTTCAGGAAGCCTGGAGAACTGTTCCTCAAGAACACATTAACATTCAAGTGATTTTTGGAAGCAAAATGTGAAGAAATGAGGGCAACTGAAGGTCTTGCTTCAGTCTGCATGTAGACTGGCTTCATTTGGGTCACCTTTAGAGAGTCGAGCTCGTGCTGGAGTCTCTGGTTGTCCGCCTGGAGGTCCCGGAGGCGGTGCTCAGCCTGACCCAGCTGGGTCTCCAGCTCGGCCTCCAGCTCACGGCTGCCCTCCTGGAACTCCAGCAGCTCCTCCTGGGCCTCCTTACAGCTGATCACACACAGAGACACACACACCGAGTTCACAAATGAGGCTACAAAACATGACAAATACTTGTACTGTGTTTCTATACCTCTTTAAAGATTATAATACAACGTTGCAGACATCATCTTATAAATGTTGCCTTTGTTGTATGTGTGCCAGTGTGTGAGTTTTCTCCTTTTGTGTGTGTGTGTGCGCATCTCTCATGTGTGCGTGCGTGAGAGAGTTCTCTCGTGGTGCGTGTCTGCGTGCGCAAGAGTTTTCTCATGGTGTGTGTCCAGGAGTTCTCTTGTGGTGTGCGTGTGTGCGTGAGAGTCCTTTTGTGGTTTGGATCTGCGTGCGAGAGAGAGTTTTCTCGTGGTGTGGGTCTGCGTGCGCAAGAGAGTTCTCTCAGTGTGTGCGCGTGCGCGAGAGTTCTATCGTGTTGTGTGGCTTTTCTAACATCTGTGACTCGTTCATGCACCGCAGCCTCTTCAAATTCTGAACGGCTGAGAGCAAAGGCCTCCAATCAGGAGGGGGAGCAAATAAAGCAAATCAAACAGGATTCAGTCTGGACAAACCTCCAATATCTTCTCTTTAGAACATGTAGAACAAGGCCATGTTTAAATCAATTACAGGATTTCCATAATATTTGAAGAATTTTGCATTCAGTCATTTAAATACCGGATTTGAAAATCAACAAATGTGTTTTTAAATAGCTACACAGAAATCTGGATATGAAGATAAAACCCCTATTTATTGTTTTAATGCCTAGAGGCCGCCCGATTCTCGGTCTGGCTGATTAATCAGACACCATGAATACAGTTAACAAAGTAGCCTCGAGATTTTGATGAGCTGTATTTTACACTTTCACATGTGAAGCCTTTCATTCATAAACAGCAACATCATGTGTAACTACATATATCAGCATTTTGTTTTCTTCTATATCGTCCTGAGCAACTCTATTGTGTGACATTCACATTGCTCTGTAGTTGTCTTTTGTTTATTTTTTAGGATTTTGACCAGGTTTCCCCAAATCAGCCTTTATTAGACTAAGGACTGATTTCCCAAACCCAGATTAAGGCTAATCCTAACTAAAAACAATGCTGCTTTTCCAATCATGATTTACCATTAAAGCGCCAAATTAGTTTAATTCTTAATTTAATCCTTGTCCGCTACTTGCAGACAGAGTTCAGGTGTTTAACACAGATTTTATAATCTCCAAAGAAAAGCGCTGCCAGTTGAATGGGACGATCTGGAGTAGCCACACATGAGTCCAAAGTCACCGTGCCAAACGCCAGTCATCAACACGAGGGGGTAAAGTGCTATAATGCCCCCAATCACTAAAGCGTAGAGCTGTAATACTTTTGGGATGAATGGAATGTTTTTTATCGACTAGACCCAATAATACATTATCGATACCTAACCTCACACCACTCCTGTTGTTGAATGCAATCAAATCTTCAATAAAATCTTGCCGGAAGACTGCCAATGAGAGTAAGTTCTGTAAGACTTTTGATTTCAAAAGAAATGCTGCATAGTATTACTTTATCTGAAAAAAGTGAATGGTGATCAGGGAGCTTACATATCAGTTATATAAACCTGAAGCATCAGAATCGGCATCGGATCACCTAGACATAAAATCGGTTTGTGGTATCGGTGGCAAAAATCGGAGCATCACTATATTTTTTACCATTAACCTATCAATCCATCAATAAAATTCTCAGGATACCCTCCTTCATGGAGTACCCTCTTCCATAATCGTGACTAGTTGACCAAAATTGACAGCCATAATTAACATTAGTGTTTAATGAGTCACCATGGCCTCAATGTCTGTCTTGCCAATAGGGTTGGGTACTGAAAGCCAGTGCTAATACGGCACCGTTAACTATATTGTCAGATTGTCAGTGTTTCTAATTACGTTTTGTCTAAAGCCACAAACAATAAATGATTTGTTTTTGGTTACTTCTTTTGGAAGGACTGTTTTTCAAGTATGTTTTAAATCACCAGCAGCTCTATTTCAAGTCCACTCATTGTACCTTTTGCATCAGAAGTGTGGTCAAATTAAATTGTGATCAAAGATCAGTGGCATCACTGTGACATGGCATGCAAAGAAAAATGCAAATATGTGATGCTCACAGCCATTCATTCTTTCCTGTTTCCTTCCTCTAAATCTGAATAACTTCAGACAGTGGGCCAGCCTTTGTTCTGGTTAACACGTACTACACATTGTCAAAAATGTGTACATTAAAACTGATCAGTTTTGCCCCTCAGTGATACAATGAAACTTCTGATTTAGGACACTAGTCTGGTTTGCTCTGCTGTGTTAGGCATTGGTATATCTAGAAAGAAATTTCACACTTATTAAATTGAAGCCATATCTACAGCATAGTTAGTTAAATAGATTAAAAGTAAAAAAAATAATTTCATGCCTTAAGGCCTGTGAAATTATTTTAGAGCTTTTTTCTTTTAGTGTGACTAGTAAGTAATTTTTAATACAATGCCCTGATTTATGCAGGTGAAAGAGGAGTGTCGGTTGTTAAATGCTCCTCCAATTCCACCACGGAGTTCCAAACAGGCCATCCTAAGCTCCAGCAGTGCTACAGTGCCATACCCGCTTACCAAGCCACGGCAAACAGACACTCGCTCTCCCAGTCCAACCCTATCCTACTACTCCTCTGGCCTGCACCACATGTAAGTAGTTAACAATTTAGCTAGGTTACAGTGCTTTGTAAAATGCACTGTAATCCACTGTATTTAATATCTGCTTTAGAGTATTTAGCTCGGTCTGTTCCCTTTCCGCAGAGGAGGAGAGAACGAGTCTTCAAAAGAATCAGATGACCAGAACCATGTGTGTTACCCATGCAACTGGATTCGGCCAGATGCCAATGAAAGCACTAAACTGCACCCTTGCCTCGGTCCCTCCATGGATGCCGCCTTCTCTCGTCTGTCTTGGCCGAATGACTTCTGTGGAGGTGATTTACACAAGGCAGAAGATTTCTCATCAGTACAGTCCCGTAGTTACTCCAGCTATCCACGGAAAAGGACCCCTAGTACCCCTAAGACTTGTTCCTCGGGCCTCTTTGACTTTGATAGAGAGAAGTTTGAGGGGAGTACTGCAACCACAAAGGCCCGACACCCTGCTACTAAATCTACTAGTTATACTCTGGAAATGTACAGCGACAAACCCATTGAGGAATGTAACTCTAAGCAAAGCCAGTCTTGCCCTATATTGCCACCAAGAACCCCCAAACCCAATGATGCAAAGAAAGATAAGGAGTGTAAGCCGACAGTGGTTCCCGACGTCGAAGTTTCAGAACCTCAGGTGGCAAGCTGCTTGGTCGAGAGCCTGCAACAAGGTGCCACAGGGTTGTCATGGCAACCACCAAACAACCTTTCAGGCCTTTCTATTGAAGAGGTCTCCAAGTCACTACGGTTCATTGGTATGTCAGAAGATGTAGTCATTTTGTTTGTCAGAGAGAAAATCGACGGTAATTTGCTCCTGCAGCTAACGGAGGAGATTCTGTCCGAGGACTTTAAGTTAAGCAAGCTACAAGTGAAAAAACTTATGCAGTTTATTAGTGGCTGGAGGCCCAAAATGTAAGCTCGAACAAACACAAAACTAGTCTATGGCAAAACATGCAACATGCTGTGAAAAGCAGCCCAGAACACCTTGGCCTTCAGACTATTTTGTAACTCTATGCTATGCACAGTCCAAAGCCTTGTAATGATTTTACCAGTTTGTGTATGGGTGCTTTGTGTATTAACCTCCTTGTCTTGACCTGTACACTTGTCTTGTTTAATCTTTCTCTGTGACCCTAAGATACCTGCACAATGAACTTAACACTTTGCTCAAACCCAAAGCCTTGAGAAATATGAATCTTTTGACCCAACCTAATTATGCCTTCACTTCTCTTGGTTGGTAATCAGTAAATATTAACAAACCCATTATGTAGATATTCATTCTCTTTGGTCAATTTTGGCATATATCTTAACACTTGATCATACTTGGTATTACACAATAAGGTGTTTTTATATATAAAATCTTAACTGTCCATGCATAACTAAAGTGCATATTGTACCATCATCTTAAACCTGAGGGTACTTATGTCCATTGGGTGAACAAAGTTGGATATATAAACCATTTTAGACGTAGTCTACCTATTTTCTGGGACTGAAATAGGCATGCATCAATATAGGGACTCAGGACAGATAGATACACAATATTTTTCATGTCTTTTTGCTGATAATCATGTAAATGGTGAACCACCAACTACCTTGATTAGCATTACAGAGAATAGAGCATTTATATCTTTTGGGTTACAATATGCATTAAAATGTTATTTTGTAAAGCATTGCCTAAACAATCTATCTGTTCTGCCAATAGCAAAATGATTTGGGCATGGTTGTGCATTGGCTTAAACCAAAAGTAATCCAACAATTTACTTGTTCTTGGGTTTTTAAGCCCAGTCCATCTGTGTTTTCCCGGTTCTACACATGTGATCCATACCATGAGGAGCTTGTTATTTACATAATGAATTGATTTAGGTGTGCTAAATGACACAAAGGGTCATGAATGTGCAGTGAGGGGTTACAAAGACTGGTATTCGGAAACCCCTGCACTAATTTTTTTTTTCTTTTTTGCCTATGTACATATGGAATCTGCTGCTCATCTCTCAACATGAGAGATGTCATTGCTAATTAAACAGGTCTTTGTTAGACTGAAAAATTTGAATAAAACAACCAGACACTTAGCCTGCACAATGGTTTGTTAACATCTGTAGTCCACTGAGCGATAGCAAACAACCAGGCAAACAGTGGATAATATCTTCACTTAAGCAAAGATGGATAAAGAACCTACAGCAAGAATGAAAACCAGGACAAGAAAGCCTAAAAATGCATATTTTGAGTGTAACTCCTAAATAGGCCCCCAAATATGCTCTCAAAACGCTTTCATTTTAAACCCAGTTTAATACATTATCCTGAGCAAAAATATAAAGGTAATCCCATATTTTTACTGTATAATTTACACCGAACTATCGCAGTGATAGAATGTAAATACCGATATTACCCCTGTATAGACTGGACTGTAATTCATGCACGGGCTTGTTTTTGCTCAACTTAATATGAAAATGTAAAGGTAAACCAGTATAGCTGCTGGACTGTTTACAATGAACACAATTAATTAATTCCCAGAATTAATGCAAGCATGTTTTCTTTGGTATAAGCCGGTAAATAATGTTTTTTTTAACTAAAAAATAAAAATACAGTAAACTATACGGGTAATCAATATTTTTTGTAATTCAATTATTTACTCTGTCGGGCAGTGCGACTTATTCAGAGACTTGGCTTCAGGAGTCTATGTATTGTGACCTGCCAGTTAAAGCAGACACTGGATGGAGATTGAGCTCATCAGCATCTTTAATTTAGTAATAAATGTACACTTGAGATGCTCCATGGGGGAAATTCTGTTCTGCAGCTGCCACAGATGCAATCAGCAGCAAGGAGAAATAACATTCTTGGCTTGGAAACTTTCAAACCCCCTGCCTCCAAGTACAGCAGTTTTTCACCATCCCAAGTTGTGCTTTCTTTGTGTTTACCTGGACAGTACAAAAACATGTATGCACTTATTTTATATGGAAATGCAGCAGAATTTACATTCATACTTATGGTACAAAATTTGTAAATCTTATTTTTCTTAATATAGAACAAAAAAAAATTGTCAGGAAAAAAAAAAAAATTAAGTGGACAATATTAGCAGTTTCCGTATTATTTTGGAGATTTCCACATCAGTTCGATGCCTGTAGCTTTTAGTGCACATTATGTGTATTAAGGTCCAATAGTGTTGGCCTGACTAGTCAAATATATTAAATACATGTGGTTTTTTTATTTGTCCACATAGTTGACAAGGCTACCTTGTCAGATTTCAGATGACTGTTCAGCAGAGAGAAAAAAGTTGAATTTCTGCAGGTGGGCATTTTCCCATGTTATCCTCTAAACCTCTACATTTCGAGTCCTCAAATGTCCTCAAAAGTTTCCATCCATTTCATGAATCAGGACAACTTTATTTTCTCTTACAATTTAGGCACAATTATATATGATTTATTTACGCCACCAGAGTGGACACATCCCAGTTAGTGACCAATACACAATCCCCCCTTTCTTCACAAGATCCCACAGTAATGTACATACACAACTAGAAGCAAGTGTAGAGCATTAGGTTGTAAATCAAATCCTATCACCAGTCATTTAAAGAACCAGGAGGCCTAGCTGAAACATTTAATTAGATAAAAGTCACATACATGTATGCACTTTCCACAATTATATCCAGGGTTCCCAGCCCGCCCACACCCTGCCCAGTAGATTGGCATCCATCGCTTGATCAAGAAGACAGTCCACTTGGTCTTCCACGCTCAGATCTTTCTCTCCAAGTCGGGCACGAACATTGTGTTCCTTACTCCCTTGGGCCACAGCCAGCATTCCTTTAAATGCAGGGGCTTTCTCAAAACCTAGACGCAGTTCCTCACTGAGAGTGTAAATGAAGCAAACTTAATATTACAGAACTCATCAGAATTTTACCTTTTAGAAAATCAATTTGTGATTTTAAATGGCCTTCATTTTAATGAGTAGCTCCAGTCTTCAAGCAGTGATAGACATGTCTATAGAGCTGCACTACTCGATTCTCCATGAAAACATAAGTTACTGGCAATGGATAAACATTTGGCAAAATTCCGTATTAGGTATATGAATATAAAAACTGCTAAGTCCTGATATACATGGAATTCAATTGATTAAAATCAAACAATTGAGACCAAAACAAACACAGACACACAAAGGATATCTGTAAAGTCCCAAACATGGAGATGCAATATTTACAATAGTTGGGCTTACCTTGTTATAACTGAGGGATTGGCTCCCTCTAGCTTCCTACGAGCAAAGTTGACTTTCTGTATTGGGTACCAGTTGATTTCTTGTGTATCCACACTTTCAGTCCAAGTGCCTCCTTTCTTAAGCTGCTTCACTGCGAAGTTCTAGAGAAAGAAGAGGCCCAGCATTTTTTAAAGAGTAAAATGAGAAAACAAATCCTCATTCATTTCAGAGAAAAATTCTGGCTCCCTACTTTCCAGTCCAGTGAAGGCTCTTTGACAAACACATCCATGGTGTTAAACAGCAGGTCGGGGTCGTCCCTGAAGGCACGAAGTGAGTGCACCATCACGCTGCGGATCAGACCAGACTCTGCCATGGGACGCATCAGGCTCACAAACTGCCGCGTAAGCCGGAAGGGCATCAATTCCGGCACTGGCAGAAACTACAAATTACAAAAAGTAATTTTTTAAAAGTCCCCCTGTCCTAAATCTTCAATGTTGTAAGGTTTACTTGTGAGATTTATGCACCAAAAACTTTTTACATCAGTTTGCATTACCTTTAAAATGATATGTGTAATTGATTTTGTGCTATTGGCTACCCTGTGTTGAACAAAATATTTCTTAGAATTTCAGAGTGAATGGTTGGGGCTAAACTTTGCTATATGTTAGGCAATTGCAAATATGTAGATTTTTCTGACATTTTATGCGCTATACATGAAAAATGATGGAGGATCAAATTAAATCAAATCATTTTTTCAGTCCTGTTTTCAACATGGCCTTCGTGAAGCCCACCTGGGTGGCCGACCCAAAAGCATGGCCGAAATCGATGCCAATCATGCCTCCTGTTTCAGTGTTGATCATGAAATTGGAGAGATGGCGATCTCCGATGCCCAGCACCCAATGACTGATGCAGAGCAGGGCGTGGGAGCTGGCGAAGTGAGAGCGCAGTGAGAGGAAGGCTTCGGGAGTGGTGCTCATCCTTACAAAGGCTCGTCTAAATGAAAAATGGGAAAAAAAAAAAAATCTAATTCTGTAACTCAGAAGGACTGAATGAGCACTCATACAGGTCGAAGTTGCATCAGAGACAATTTCCAGAGAATATCATAATCCAGCCCCCTAAAGAGACTAATTAGCTCTTCTTTAGCTCAGTTTCAGCCTGATTCCAACCTAGAGCATATTCCTTCATTCATTTATTGGCAGTTCAGATACAAGACAGAAACCACAGAGCAGATGTGTGTCACAATACAACATGAAGTAATATCACATTGGAAAGCAGCATACCTCAGCAAATCCTCTGGCACATTCTGCTCAATCTTCTTAAAGTTATTTACAGTATCGTTGCGGTTTGCCTTCCTGTGATTAAATGTAACATACAGAAATGCAACATTTTCAACTAGGAACAGACAGAAACCAGATGACATTCCATCAATCCCTTAACTAAAGAAGCAAAATAACCTACCTGTATACCTCAGCGTATCGCATTATTCCGTCCACTTTCCCAGCAACTTTACTTAACCAAGTATCATACATCTCGCAAAGCCTAAAATACAGAGAACCGTTTAACATCTGATACTATTCTCTATCGATTCAAAAGTAGTGACAAATGAGCTTCCTGTCAATGTCAATTTTTACCAGAATTTACCAGTAATATCTTAATAATCTTCCTAAATCTAAATATTTTGAAATGAGTTGGAGACACAAGTTCCAAAGGCACATATTAATGTTGAGTTCAGAAAGCAGTTAACATTTAAATCACAAAAGAGACCAAAGCTGTAATAAAGTTGATTACAGTGCATTTGTCTTCTGCTCATTCTTAGTCCTTCTGCTGGCCAGAAAATCTTTTAGCGTGCAGGTGTTCTCCATCCATTCAATCAGCCCAACCCTGCAAGTTTACAACCAACAAATCAACAGCCTGAATATTACATGTCTACATACCTACTGTGTGTATAGTGTACAGTGAAATCAAAATATTTTACACCAGTTAAAAGAATCACTACTGTCACCACACGTCCTAAAGTAAACAGAAAATCTCTTCTAAAGAGAAAGCAAGCAGAAAACCATTAATTTTTTTTACATGAACCAAGAAAATATTGTAGCGAGACGGCATGGCAGGACTGTCTCCCATGAGCCTTAGCGTAAGTGTTTTTTTTGTGTGTAAATATTAAAGGGGGGTATATGTGTTATGGGGGTGATTTAGTATTGTGTATATGTGTTTTAAGTGCATCTCGTCAGTCCCCCTCCTCCAGAGTCTGAGGTGCTGGAGGATAGTGCCTGATGAGGGCAACACTGTTTAGTAATGATGTATTCTGAAGCTGTTGCTGAAGAATAAAACAGACTTTCATTCTTGAAGGACAGTGTCTTTGCCTTCTCTCTGTCACACTTGCCACAATATATTGATTTCTGATTTGAGGCATAAAGCAAGGCTGCTCCTAAAATGAGGCATTTTTGTTTTATAATTTTTTTTTCATTTTCACAAAGCTTCTTGTTATTTTTAAGTTAAACAATCAAAAAATGTCCATCTACCTGCTAGTCATTGGAATAACCTGGTAAGTGCGCAGCATCAAGCCGCGCTGGGAACAGGCTGCATCCTGGCTGAGGATGATATTCATGACGCCGAAGAGTTGCTCAATACGCTGGTCCTGTCGAAGGTCCTCCCCACCCTTTACCAAGAACGGGTGGTCTCTCTCATCATCACCACGCACTATCAGGCATTTCGGTCGACGAATGGAGGTCATGACCTTAACCTTGAATCACAGAATCAGACAAATGGTTTAAAATCATTAAAAATATCATGATTCTACAACCATTCTGTTTAGATAAACCTACTGCCACACAACCCCCAAATTTACAAACCCTAGAAATGCATGAGCTCCTCAGACAAAAATCACATCAATTAGTGCCTTTTTCATGATCAACACAGTGTACATTTATTAACCTGAACTTGTATGACTTGTTTAATGATGGTTGATTAGAGGTGTAACAGCAAAAAACTGTGCTGTAACCTGCTCCTCACTAAGATTTGCACAAGCTTCATTACCAGAGTAACTGGTACCAAAATGCACTCTGCTTGGAATTTCACACACTTAAACACAACCTTGTTCGGAATTTTGTGCCTCAAGCATATTTTAACAGCATTTAATTTGGAATATAAGCAAACACTCTGAGTCAAACCATAGACTGCTAAACTTCAAATTTCAGTTCAAGGACTGAGGCATCAAGATCTGGCATATATCTCTACATATCACTAAACTAACCCACCCCCCACCATAAAAAAACAATACTAGTGCTTCTAAATCACGGACTATTGCTTATAGCCACACTATCTTTCATTGTCCTTTGGTCCCATTTTAGCTTTGTACGTACCCTTTCATCAAAGCCTGTGATCTTGGCATGATACTCTGGCAGAGGTTTGGATCTACCATCATACTGTCCTAAAAAGGGAAGCAAATTAATCCTATTAATTTTATTTAAAGAACTTCAATGCATATATTCACTGTCTGAATTCATGTTTAAAACGTGTTACTGCTGACGGTTCATCTCTGACCTGGAACCTCCAGCTCGCTTTTTAGTGTGTCCACTCTGAAGTTGCTCAGCCAGGGTGAGTACTCCTTCAGATTCCCTGGCTCTTTCTGGAAGCCTCTCATGGTCTGAGCCAGCTCATCCACCTTCCTTATAAACTCCTTATCTTTACGATTCTCATACAGCTTTGTGCCACCTGGGCCTAAAAGCTTCTCCACTTCTTTGGAAAATTTCTTTAATGCAAAGAAACAGACACAGAAGAGATAAACATTACATACCTCATAGGTATTCTTCAACAGAAACTAGAAAACAATAGGCATTAGTGTGAACCTGGACAAATTTTTTTCGAAAAGGTCCAAATCTGGGAGCTTTTGAATCGCAGAGCGAGGCACTCATTTCTCCATAGAGCTCCCTCATCATCTTTTTGTCCATGTTCGGTTTCTCCAACTGGTTCTTGACCTCATCCCACCAATCCTGTTAAGGAATGACCATATACAGTATAGTTACCGAAACACAGTACAGCAATGTACCCCAATTTATTCATTATATACCGCACAAAAATAAACCTCAGATTAGATTTTCACTGTAAAAATTATATGGTGAAATTGATATGATGGCAAAATGATTTTTCAGTATTGCATTTACAGTAGTATAAATATCCACTGAAAATATAAACAGCTCTGTCAGAAATGTCAATTATTTGCAAAAGTAATCCCCCCCCACACCCCCACAAACACACAAACATAAAAAAAAAACTGACCTTTTCGAGTATAATGAGTTTGGAGTTAAAAACCACTGCTGCACATATAAGTTCAGATTGTGGTATGCTATCAGTTTTACTTTTCAGTTTGTGAAAATATATAAATAAAACTAAGAAAATAAAGCAGATTTAATGCACACACACACACACACACACACACACACACAAACATAAAAAAAAAAAACTGACCTTTTCGAGTATAATGAGTTTGGAGTTAAAAACCACTGCTGCACATATAAGTTCAGATTGTG
>JBBKCR010000012.1:13579181-13593083 GCA_037577295.1 Ladigesia roloffi | reverse complement strand
TGTTTTAGTTTAAGGTTTCCAGTGGGCAGACTGGGGGTTCCGGTTATGATGTGGAATCAATCAAATTAAATGAGTGTTTTAGAAGAGCCAAACTAACCTAAACACAACAGTGGTACCTTGTCTTACGAGTGTCCCAACTAAGAGTTTTCATGAAACGAGTCGCTTCCCTAACAAACTTTTGGCTTGAGTTGAGACATAAAATTCAGGTTTTGAGCATTTGTGCTTGCAGATATTTTGCAAACTTTAGTTTATTCATCCATGTGTCCAAAGGAAGTGAGCGCGAAGGACAGCGCTGAGAAGAAGCAGATGATGTGAATTTAATTATAGAAGCAGAAAGAGACAATAAAGGGTATAATGCCAACCCAGGGTGTCCAAATTATTTCTAAAGAGCAGACAGCTATCCATGAAGATATGGAGAAGCAGCTTGAAGGAAATCCTGTGACCAAGGATACAGTCTGCGAGAAAACTTGACGTGTTTACACCAATTTTCCTGCAGCAAACCCAAGCACATCGGCGAACAAGGCATCAGTTGAGTCATTTAAAGCCAGTCGGGCTGGTTTGTCAGGCGAGGTGAGGCAGCAAGCACAGATATGAATGCAGCCAGGTATTACCTCAAAAATTTTGCCAGAATTATCTTCAAGCAGTCTGATTGCCATGGCAAATGCTGTACATTATATTGAATAAAACTGGTTTATTGCAGTACATTCTACTGTATTGTGTTTATATACTATATTTGGAATGTATATGCACATATTTCTAGTTTAAAAACATATAATTAAAAAAATGCAGTGTTTTTGGAGGTCTGGAATGGATTAAGGGCATTTTAATTCATTTCAACAGGGAAAACTTATTTGACATATGAGTCAGGACTACAAGCTCGGTCATGGAACGAATTAAAGTCAAGGCACCACATATTAGACAATATTGTGTAAGCTTGCCTCAAAATATCTCTCATGCCCTGAGGCATGGATTCCACAAGATCTATAAAAGGTGTGTTTTAAGGTAAAACAACCTGTATTTAATGTAACTGGATCTCCATAGAAAGTTTAATAATTCAAAAAGAGAACATACAAGTGTATTGTAATGGAGAAAGAAAAACAAAAAAAAAATCATCATGAATGTGTACCATTATACCACTAACTTAGTAATACTTGATGTATGAAACTAATGGGCCGGTCTTGTTAACCTATCACTCAGTCCATCACTGACCTGCATAAAGACCTGCATGCAGTTGTTGGCGTAGTATTTGGCTCGGTCGTAGTCCTCTTGCAGGATATACAGTAGACTTAGCTCTTGACTGTAGTGTGTTTCCATCAGAAGTTTTCGCTCCTCCACCTTCATGGCAGCATCCACAAAGGTCAGGAGAGCCTGGTCTCTTTCCCCCAACTGCAACTGTTTCAGCATGCTGCGCATCATGTGCTGCAGGTATGTTTCCTGGTAAACATTAGAAAACATGAGATCAAAATAACTCTCACTCTGTACTACAGATGAAAACGCCCAAGATCTTGTAGCCGATAGTGGGTGGATTTTTTGTTTAAAAGAAAGGGAAAGAAAACACTAAAACATGTCCACTAAGACAAACAAATGATCCCAAATTTTTACCTGATAAAAGGGGTCATCCCACATCTTATCTAGGTTTACAGGGGAGCGGTCATCCAGATTAACCGTAGCACAGTACTGCAAAGACTTCCACTCAGTCAGGTGATTGTAGGCCTCCAGAGATGCTATCTCCCAGAAATCTTTTTCAGTGTCAGTGGGCTCTGCGTCCATCCACTCCTCAGTGTTCAGAGCCTGAACCACAGAATTATTGTAAAGTACAAATCTGACACAAGTAAATCCTCTTTAATTTCTCTCTTTAATTTAGTCTCTTTAGTTGTCTATGTGGGCCACATTTATCCCTAAAGAATTCTCAACATTCCTAATTGTTTTTATGATGATCCAACTCTTTAACACCTTACCTCATTGTAAAGCTTCACTGCCTCAGCATAATCACTTTTTGCTTCTGCCTGAAGTGCGGTGCATGTGATGGATTTTGTGCCAATCTTTCCTCCAAAGATGCCCCTCACCACATCATAATCCCCTAAAGATCTATACAACCTACAAAGAGTGCCAGAAAATAAGAATTCATTCTAAGCCTAGGAATACACAATATACTTCCATAAATTCATGGAATATTCTAATGAAATATATGGAAAGAAAATATGGTACTCGAGAAAAAAATATCAGAGAATTTACAGCAGACTGAAAGAGATATAAAAAGCTTACTTTGCTAGATGAATCCATCGTTCTGTGTCTGGGGTCAGTTCCTTTTTGCCCCGTGCCCTTTTGGAAGGAGGTTCATCAGGCAAGTAGCTGGAGTGCATCAGGCTCTCTTCTAGGAGGAGAATACCCATGGGCTGTTGCAGGCTAGCCAGGCAGCTGGCACTGACATTGGCCGGCTGAACGTCCAGTAAGGTCTTATCCTCACGACACATGTCCTGCAGAGAAAGCCATGGTTGTGTATATAAAAAAAGAATTGCCGCATTAATAAATACAGCTGGCTAAAAACGCTAACCTGTAATTTATGTCCATTTTTGTATCTACATATACAGTCAGAAGTAGTGATCGACCGATATTGATTTTTTATTACCGATACCGATACCAATTATTTGCCTCTTTATGTGCCCGATAACCGATATTCAGAACCGATATATATTTACTATTATACTTCTGTTTTTGACACAATTATTACAACACCACTCAACTGAAAAAAATAGTTTTATGTATAATAATCACTCCCTCCTTGCATACAAATCAAAAGTTTAAAAAATACTTAAAAAAAAAAAGGACACTGTTACTAAAGTCTTCAATGGTGCATAAACTACAAATCTACAAGCTGCATAAACTACAGTTTAGTCATTTATGTAACACATCTAATATGTGCATTAATAGCTGTAATGTTTGATAAAGTTTACTAAATTAGGAAAGCAAGTAAGTATACTTTACTTTTGCACACAGTTTCCCCCTCAGACGCTGTGCTGAAATGGCGATCATGCGCGTAATTATCAAAACGTCCACCAGATGACGTTTTTTATCGGTAAACCTGATATTACAAAACCGATAAACGATTATGGTAAAATGCTTAAATATCGGTAAAATATCGGTAAACCGATATTTCGGTCGATCTCCAGTAAGAAGTAGGGCTGGGTACTGAAACCCGGTACTTAATTGGCCCCGGTGCCTAATTGTAAAAGACAGAAGTATTGATAAGCTTTAACGGTAACGGTTCTGCGTCGGTACTGGAGAAATTAAGAAGACAAGACAGCTCGCGCACAACGGACGAGGAGGCTCGTGCTTATGGAGTGATTATGGTGGAGAGAGGTCCACAATATGGCTACATTTCACCCGTGTGGACAGGTACAATGCTCGCTGCAACAAGTGCAGCAAGATTTTTGCTCATAAAGGCGGAAACATTAGCAGTTTATTAAAACATCCAGCCAAAGTGCACTATGTGCATATAGAGAAATGCAAAGTTTTCGACTGCCTAGATTCTACGTCAATATCCGCCTCCTCAGGTATGTATGCTATGTCAACATAAATTACATTAACAAATTATTAACACTGATTTAGAGTGCTTATGTGATGTTTAACACTCATTCAGTTACATACAGCCTATATATAGGCTAAATATTTTGAATATTTTATGCAGTAGCCTAAATAAATATTAAACAATAAAATGACTTGTACTGCTAGTGCTGCATTTAGAAATAATAATAATAAAAGTATATAATAAACTAAGAAATTATAAAGCAGAGCTTACCTGAAAGTTAAATTGAGTTTTTTTTTAGATTTGGGTTAGAATTAGGGTTAAAATGTTATTCAATTAGTTTCGGGTTTTTAATTAAAAAACACAATTAAAGAGCTGACAAGAGTACCGATAAAGTACCAAATCGATAAGCAGTGTCGATAGAAGTAGTAATACCATTAAAACCTTAATGATACCCACCCCTAGACAGAAGTAAAAATAGATAAAAACAGCTCTTATTAAAATATTTCAGTTTTCTAAGCATAAATTAGACCCACACTCCACACTTACCTGCACGCAAGAAATAAAAGGTGGAAAGTAAACAGTGCTCTTTTGCAGGAAGTTGTTCATGTTCTGTAGAAGGTTCAACAAAATTCCCTCCTTCTCCTTAGATGGCTTGGATCTTTCCATCTCAACTAGCACACCACCAAACAAGGAGCTAAACAGCAACTTTGCCAGAGTGGCATCTCTCTGAGGCACAAAGAATAAAAGGAGTATTAATACATCCTTTCAGACTAATTTAGAACTTTCACTGATTTACAGCGTCTGGATCAGCTCGTACTTGTGCCAAGGCTTGCAAAGGTGCAATAAGACTGCTGTGCTGGATCTGAATGTCAGGCAGGTCTCCAACCCTGTAGCTCCGATACAAGGTGACCTGAGCATCTCGTCTTATCTTCTGGTCTGCCCTTTTTTCCTGTTCAAAGAAAAACATGATAGCTGATGCAGGAACGTACTTACAAAAACCACAGGCAAATCAGGTTTTTAGAACAGTGCAAATCTACCCTTTCAGCTTTTTGTGACTGAATTTCCCTCTTTGCAAACTTCAGGCTTTCTTTCTGTTGGTCCTTTAAGAACCTTCGCCTCAATCTTAGGATGTCGGCACGTTTTTCTCTATCAGCTGTAACCAAAGTACACAAACATTTCACTATAATATCAACTTAACCATGTTCATGGACAACTAAGTTTGTTTGGTATAATAAACTCCCTGTATGATTACAAACAGACCTGCACTGCGGCTGTCTGTTTCGTCAGCAGGAGCGACGAGTCGCCTGGAGCCAAAACCAGCACCCACGGCTCGGAAGCTGTGGGGTCGCTCTGCTCTTTTCTTCTCAAACACCAGCAGAGAGGACAGTGAGTCAGAGGACAGGGAATAATCTGCTAGAGTATCCACACTGCTGCCAGTCAACCAGTTATATGCCGAGCGCCGTCCTGTAAGCACAAGTTTCCAGTCTTAAGGTTACCTTAAGACTACCAGTAGCCATACAAGTATGCAATCACCTAACTTTTTTGTTTTATGAAAAAAAACTATGCATTGTGGATTTAACACGTTTAAGAAATGCAGAATTCACATCTTTGAACGGTTGTCTAAGGAAGAACTGAATTCAATCACATATGAAATGTAGCTTGCAATGTAAAACGAATACCTGCTCCAGGGGCCTGGGTTTGGGAGAACTCCAGAGAGGCCTGGGTGGCTCGGATTTGGCCTTTCATGCTGGCCATTTGTGTCCTTGCAGGGTCTGTAACCTGGGTGCCCGCTGCCTGTGTTGCCTGTGTCTCCATGAACATGGGTGTGAGGACTGTGCTCCGCAGCCACCAGCTGGAGTCGATAGCGTAGTCCTGCATTCAGATTTAAGATCATAAAAGAATATGAACAATCTGCAAATCATACAGATACACTAAATGGCAAATGGGATGTGGACTTCTGACCATCGCTGCTTTATGAGCTTGCTGGACACACTCTCCAAAAACATTCATTAATTTATAGTCTACTCCCAAAACGTATTTTAATGCTGTCGCATTAAAGCCACTTCTCACTACTACTAAGGGGCCACGCTCAAACTGAAAAACATGCAGAGCCCGTTAATCTTCTTACATCAGACTGTATTGCTGGCAATAGGTTTGGGTGGTAGCAATTTTCTGCATTGTCCAAACCAAGATTCATCCATCAGATTGACAGATAGTGAAGCTTGATTCATAACTCCAGACAACCGGATTTCATGCTTACTTATAATTATTATAATTAGATTAGATTCAACTTTATTGTCATTACACATTTACAAGTACAAGGCAAAAAAATTGCAGTTTAGGTCTAACCAGAAGGACAAAAAGCAGCAGTTACAGGATCATGGTATAACTTACAAGTGCCCATAATGTACAATACTGCTTGGCTGGAGCCGTGTAATAGCATTAGGTTTGTGTGGAGCTTAACTATAGAAATATTCCAGTGCCATTGTGCAGCAGAGGACATAACATTATTATCTTATTTATTTTAAGTTTACCACTTTGGATCTAGAGGGTTCCACTTTACAATAAAAGCACTCAAGGTTCACCAGAGCAGATCTAGCAGGGCAGACATTTCACAAACTAACCTCCAAACTGGCCTCTTATGACACCTAAACACCGTAATTAGGACCTCATACCCTATTTATTTCTCAAAATTAAAACAAATTCTCACATAAAAAGTTGTTCAAATGGAGAGAAGCTTAACCAAGTCATTACCTGAAATTTGCACTCAGAGAGAGGAAACTCAAAAATGTTGCGAGTATAGTCTGGACTTTGACTAGTCATTTCCAGCAGCAAATCTGTAGCCAGACTAAGGAAACGTTCTTCAATGCGAGCCGAGTATAGAGAACCCAGCACCATTAGCATCCGCTCCAGTGTGGCAGGAGGCAAACGTTTCTCATGACTCCAAAAGTTACGCACATACAGCCTATAGAAAAAACAACACAAGAATAAAACTGTTTGGGCTCCCCCAATTAAATTAATACGTACAAGCATGGCAATACCAACAGATACGCAGAACAAATTTAAATATCACATATCTGCAGATTATAATGTGCACATTATTAATATGCATAATTTAAAATACTGGAATTTTTTTTTTACACAAATATGGCATGCATACGTTTAGTAATCCAAACATTCCTTGCAGCTAGCTAACAGACTTTCACTTCATTATTTACATTTGAATGACCTGAATTGATGCTTTTTTATTCCAAAGTTTTTTTCCCAAAAAGGTTATTTTTGAGGAAGGTTCCTTTGAAAACACTATTCAAGCTTTTTATTACATAGTTCAGTGTCTTGGTGTTGTATCCGTTTTTAAAACATAAG
Source organism: Ladigesia roloffi (assembly GCA_037577295.1). NCBI lineage: Eukaryota > Metazoa > Chordata > Actinopteri > Characiformes > Alestidae > Ladigesia > Ladigesia roloffi. Next base: position 13,586,188 of record JBBKCR010000012.1, on the reverse strand, counting down.
TTGTTGATATTTAGACAAATTATTTCTCCACTCTATCCTCAAATTTCCTGTGCCACTTCAATTTATTCTTTTTTTTTTCCAAAAACATAAAAAAAAAAAAATGCCAATTTGAGGAAAAATCTATAGATCTACCCGAAAGCTAAACCAATGCTGTAAGGTGTTCTTTTACTCTCTTGTTTTCCTCCACACATACAGCTGTTGATTTTCAGCAGAACAATTCTAAAACGCCTCAGGTTTATTTATTTGTGTCTAGACAGCGACTTTTGTAATGAGAAATAAACGACAGTTGTATTGATTAAACTGTCTAAACTTTACATTTCACTTTCAAAATGTTTTGGTGTAAATTAAATGTAACCAAAACAAAATGTTAAAATGTGCTAAAATGTGTCACATTTAACCCATTCATGGATTGAAACTTGTTTCAAATGTGAACGGACCAGGGATTTTCAAACTTTTTTTTATCTTTTGTACTAATTCTGAAGGGCAATTTTATGGTGCAATGTGTGCCATCCTCACTGCAGGCCCTGTTTTTCATCTGTCAGCCCTTGGAGGAGTGTTTCCTTGGCTGCATTGAGCACTTCCACAGATGTACTCTCCTGCCTGCTCTCAGCATCACTGTAAACACAGCAACAGTTCAACACACACTAATTAATTTTTTCACTTTCACCTTTTTTCACATCTGAGTAAACCAAACAGTTCTTGCTTCTACCCACTTTTCCATCTTTTAAAGCTATATTACTCTGAGAAAAATACTAAACTAAAAATTGAGTGAAAGGCAACTGTGTTAAAAAGGTAAAAATGAAAAGCTTGGGTGGGAGTAGGAATTGAAGAATAAGGAACATAAATAAGTATGCTGTGGAGGGACGAGGATTTATCCACTAAGAGAGAAACAGGACTATAAAAAGGGCAGTCCATAATAGCAATAACTGCAGAGAAAGATAAACTGGAGGGAGCAGAAAGAACCTGTAGTTGTCTTGGATCCACATGAGGATGTCATACATCCTCTCTCTGCACACAGGTGAGGGGTGAGAGACAAAGGCACAGACAGCCTCCAAAATCTCGTTCAGCTCCTCTGGCTTAAGAAGGGCCAGGATTTTATGCACAATGTCCAGACACACCTGTTGCCTTGCCTCATCCCTAAAAAAGTAGTTGTATAATATTAACATTTACAGGTAAAAAGCAATGTGATGGCCATATTTACAAATGTGTTCTGTAGCATGTAGGGCAGGTTTCCTGGCCATAGATAAACTTTCATTTTGTCACTAAATAACCTGTTTAGTCAGGCCTTATCTGTCTGCAAAAACTAATTTTTTACAAATTACCAGGGGTGTGATGAGACGGTTTTCTCACGAGACGAGACGAGATGGAGTTCATGAGTACGAGACGAGACTTTTAGCCATTTAAAAAAAGTGAATACTACGTTTGAAAACCTTAATTGTGTACGCTTTGTGCTGAGATGCTGGGGAGCCAGGTTTGTGGAACATGATAAAATTCATTACAACTGCCTAGCCTTGTAATGTGTGTGTGTGTGTAATCTACTCTTCTCAGTTTAGTAGTTGAGCAATGAGGAAAAAAAACATTTCATGAGAATTTGGACCTATAAATAATTTTTAAATAACTGTTATTTAAGTGAAGGTGGAGAGAGAAGACGGCAGCAGCAGCAGGTACAAACAAAAGCTTTGAGTGATGGAAACTAGCCACATAGATTAAGTGGCTTATTTAATAAAACAAAACGTTAGTGTTAGCTCTGTCCTTGGCGGCTCACTGCATGTTTTTTAACTTCAGGACACAGAGACTTCTATCTACCTTCCAGAGATATCACATTTTAATTTGGCTGTTTTAATATAAATTCATTTTAAAACTTGCAGTTGGAAGTGTCTGCGTGCACCTCAGAGTTTTGCCGCTCGTAAGGTGATCAAAAGTAATGGGACATTATGGCAAACGAGGGGTATTTGCAAAGGTCTCACCGAGCTCTATCTAACTGTGACGTTTGATGTGGATTAGTGCTTGTTCCGTGGATCTATGCCACTCTTAATGTTCTTTGACAGCCTCAGTAACAATGACAACAGTGCTATTTACTGATACCTTGAACAGTAAGAGGACGTTAATTTGGGTCTCGGGAAACCAGACGCATCTCGTGAGACAAATCTGATCTCGCGAGATCTCGTCCCACGAGATCTCGTCACACTCCTACACATTACAATCTAATTAAAACATCCTAATTAATTACATATTACAACCTAATTAAAACATCCTAATTAATTACATAGTACAACCATTTCTACTGAAATGTGTATGATTACTTATTTATTTTGAACTAAATAGCTTAATTCAGTCACATTAGGGAATTGATAGCTGGACACACCTGTGGGCCATAATCTGGACAAAACTCTTTGTCTTCAGGTGCATGAAAATATCAGGAATAGTGTCGGCACAACTAAGAACACATTCCAGACAGTGTGTCTTCAACACGCCATGTAGTTTCGGCAGCAGATAAAAAACTGCATTTGCAAAGCTGTTTGGGATAAACACATAAAAACCAAGTTTCCCAGTTAGAAAGCTTGCAAAGTCAGTAGCAAATGAAAACTTCTAATGTCCAACTTAGCTTACCGAGGTGCCAGAGATGGGAAGTGTCTGGACACTTTGCTCAAACAAATGACAAATTTGTCACTCAGATCCTTCTTCTTCAAATCCATCAGCTTTGAAACAGTCGCATCAAACAACGGAACCTGGTTTTGCTATATAAATACAAGCATTAACAGGTTTTGCAAGTCTAAATATAGCTTAGAAACAGATTAATAGATAAGTGTACAATATATGTACATTTTCCTTGTCTGTCATGTAGTTTAGGGACAGCCCAATGATCTCTGCTGCAGCAGAGTACACTTCTTTATATCTGGTGAAGGACAGATTATTGGCCAGTGACTGGAAGTACCTGTAAAAACAGTTGTTGCAGTATTAAATCATTTATGGCTATTCAAAAAATAAAAAAAGTGCAGGCATGAAAAATGCACCAGTTCTTCAATATTTTATGAGTTAGAAGTGAAAACTAATAAATAATAAATAATATAGAATAGAATTTTAATCAGAGTTGGACTGTTTACCTGTCATGGTCAACGCCACAGGCAGAGTCATATGGGGGAAGGTGGTTGGCCAGCACTATACCCAAGAGCTGCAATCCAACAGAGTTATCTTTACTGTTGGGATCGGTCCCAGAAAAGTGCTCAAATATTAGACTGCGGGAAAAAGAAGAACAAAAAAATATTTGTTTTAGACGGCAAAAATTACTGTGCAGAGGTAGGTTTTAAAAAAAAGATCAACTGTGTAATGAGAGAGCAGCTTTTATCAATATCTGGCATCCTGTTGAACAAACTTAATGAGCAAAACGATAGTGGCCAGGTAAATTAGACAAGGTTTTTAACGTTATTATTCACAATATAACAACGCTCTGTGTGTTGCAACTCAGTATTCCTCAATAATTCAATATGGGCACATGTCTAATCTGGAATATGTTCCTTTTACAATACACAAAAATTCCATTTAGAGATCATATACACTAGGAAAATAAAGAAAATTCCAAACTTGTATGGAATGTGCAGACAGTCTTTCCAGCATTCCACTATGGTGCGAATAATCTCGAGATTATGCCTGAACACGGCCCTTTTGGCATGGAAGCAATTTCTCATTAGAAACTCAATCAGACGATTGGCAAGGACCTCATCTCGAGTGTTTCCCTGAAAAATTAAATAACAAATGACACGGAACCGATCACCATGAGCAAAACAGAATACACATAATTCTGAAAGCAGTGTTCTGTAATGTCCTATACTGTATCCTGCATCTTGAAGGCTTAAGGTTTGCATTTTACACATACAAAGTCTAAATATGATGAAAAGAACACACACAAACCTTTGGAGTGGTCACACTGGTCCAAGAGAGGACAGTAACTACAATGTCCACCACCATAAAGTGGATGCCTTCTCCTCCATTGTTACCAGAAACGACCAGCTGTAAGAGTGGTCCCAGCCAGTGCTTGGCATAGGGACGGAACATCTGTACAACAAAGAGCCAGCAGGATGAACAAACAGTAATTTAACTGATTAACTGATTTTTTTAAATCTCAGCTCTCTTAAAAGTAAACAGCAGTCACCTCTTCAGTATTGATAATGAGCTTGGCAATAAACAGGCGAATATTCAGAGGAGTGGATGGATTAGCCAGCTTCCCATGCAGAAACTTCATCCACGGAGGAAGATCACAGGGTGTCACTCCCTAAAAGCACAAGACTTATTATGTATCTATTTACATGGCCATACTTGACTGGCAACATATAATAAGAGAACAGTTCAGACATATGCAAACACTATCATTGCCAGTCAGTAACACTGTATTGCTGTTTTTCTAAGTGACAATAAGTACATACCCTTGACAAGGAACAATTAAACAGAACTGTATTAAAATTAAACTTTCAAAATCAACAACATAATTTTAACAGGAATGATGACACCTTTGAATATAAAGGTTTGAAAATCTTTAAGCAATTTGCTGTAAAAAATAAAAATAACAAAAGAAACAACAACAACATAATATATAATAAATATTAGGGGTGGGGGGTAGAAACGGTATATGGTAGAAACGGTATGAATTTGGCCAATGGAAAAGATTTTGATTATACCGACCAACACCGATAGACCATATTGATCATCAAGCTGCGCCTGGTTTTGTTGAAAGCATGGCAGTAACCATGGAGCTTATATGGGGGTGAATACCAGCATCCACACAAGCATTCAGCCCTGTGCTCAGGTGCTGCGTGTTTGTGAGGTGTTGAATTCCTGCCTACGGTGCCGTAACATGAGGATTTTTAAAACAATAATGTCAATTGTGGGGTTATCATAGAATAAAACATTGTTTTTAATGTTGAAATACAGTGTCTTAAGTGTAGAACTACAAATCAAGATGGCCGACATGTAAACGATATAGAGATAATAATTACTGTCCCCACAGGCAACTACACAAAACTACACATTGGGCTGAAGGCTTTCGTTAAACAGAGGAAGATGAATGCTAGTGTAGCGCCTCACTGAAGTCAATCAAGCGCAGATACAAAACGCTACAAAATTGGCTATGGCCTAATAGTGAAGAGAGGGAGTACAAGTAATTTGTTTTATCACCACAAAACGAATTATGTTTTGGAATACAAAGAAAGCCAAAAATAGCCCAGTCAGTCAAGTGGAAGGAAAAAGTGTCCCTATACACCAGCAGACTGATATTTAACAAGCATATTCTAAATGCACACCATTTCACAAAAAGAGATAGACTGGTGGATTGCTATTACAAATGCCATTACTGTGTACCTGTGTATCTGAGGACATGGTGCCGTTTCTTACAGTGAAGAAAGGCAGGTTTCAGTACATGATTAAGACCCGATACAAATTACATGCCCAAAGTTACATATCTTAAATTACTTGAAAAGTTGTGTAATATTTAAAAATACGTTTTGCACAATAAATGTTCTTGGCATTCTATATTTTTTAAGCGTGTGTTTATTCTGCAGCAAAGTATCTGGCATGTGAGTGTGTTCAGAAACACTCATTTTGAAATAGGTACATACAGAACAAAGAATATATCGCAATATATATATTTACCAAACACAGCTTTTAGGCCATATTGCCCAGACCTAATAAATATCATGCATATATAACTGTTTTCTGACAGGTGTCTCCACTTATGTCTTACTCACTTCTTCAACATTAGGGGTGATGTTGTTTCTTTGCATGTGGCGGAACAGAGCGGTCATGGTGGCCATGCACTCATGTTGGTTCAGCTCATCCATTTCCAACTCAACAGTTTCATCCTGCCATTGGACCGCCATACGCTCCTAAGAGAAATTAATGTAAAACAATGACATTCCACATTCTTCCACACAAAGCACACCCTGCTTACAAGTTCGTCACAAACATAAAGCTTCTGTTTTTCCACAAACCTTTGCCCGACTTCTGCTTTGGTGCCTAGTTGGATTCTGGGAGTTGTAGGAAAAGCTCTGAACTCCAGTAGAGAAGTCAAACTGACTCATCTCCTCACTGAGGCTACTGTCAGCCATGTAGGACTGTGAAGAGAGATAGACTGGTGCATCTGAAAGGAAGAAAACAAAGATTAAATGACAAAAGCTTGCTTCTTGGCCTACTGTCACAAACATGTGTGGAGCCTTGAAACTTTTAACAGCTTGCTTTACAGTGATTGCAATTAAATCATGTGTTCGGGGAAAAATCCAGACATAAAGAAGTCCTCACCTTCATTTTCTCCACTCACTTCTTTTCTGATCATGACATATTTCTTCTTCCTTTCTATAGGAACCTGGCAACAGAAATGATATACACTGCACCATCATCCAAAGCTTTGTAGCTATTTCATTCTTTAAACATTAGAATAAAAAACCTACTTCAATCTCTATTGGAAAATTGTATGTCCTACGTGTGTCCACAAGGTTCTCAAAAATGAACTGGTTCTGTGAGGAGAAACATGTGCAAAGTAATGTGCAAAGAACGCCTGAGACCTACTGAATTAGCTTAATTAATGCACTTCAAGCTAAAATTAAGTTATAGTATACATCCAGTTTCTTGCTAATAATTCTCAGTGCTCACTCACCTTCTCTGGTTTCTCTGTGAAGAGAAAGCCCTGGTAAAACTTCGTCTCATTAAAGCTGCAGCTGATGAGGGCGATGGCACAGTTGTAAGCAGCACAATGGTACTGCCTTCTCAGCTCCAACAGAGCGCTCTCTCCTGCCATGTTCTCAGTAAAGCCTTCAAAACACGACCTGCCAGAGCAAAAAGGCAGCTTAATAATAGCTAAAAGCAAACCAATCCCTATTTTTGCTTTCTACTTTTTTGCAGAAATATCCAACACATATACAAAAATAAATACATTCTAGATTGTTTTACATTTACATTTACAGCATTTAGCTGACGCCCTTATCCAGAGCGACGTACAACAGTGCTCAAGTAATCCACAA
>JBBKCR010000012.1:13564588-13578661 GCA_037577295.1 Ladigesia roloffi | reverse complement strand
CAACAGTGCTCAAGTAATCCACAACAGTAGCAAGGACCTGTAGAGCAAGATTTAATTCAACATCCACCAATCACCTATGGTACTGTAGCTCAGTACACCTGATCAAAACGTTTTCTTTTTAAATTTAAAATGAAAATTTCTACACCTTCAACAAGTTGAAGCAAATGTCCAATATGCAAAACAGCAGCAATGAACAGTTCAAAAAAGGGGAAAAAAACGTATTACTTGAGCAGGCTCTTGGACAGCTCGTTTCCTTCCGCTTTAATGGGGCCGCAGAAGGCCTGGTTGATAGCAGAGTCTTTAGAATAAACCTCTTCTTTAGGCAGACGAGAGTAAAGCAACTCCAGCAGTTTACAAGAGGCTATTTTCATGATGATTTGGCTCTCAAAAGCAGACTCTACAGACTGAAATTAAAAACAGCTCACTAGTATGTGAAAAACTGCCTTCAGCAACAAAAAGCATAATAATTTATAATACATTCATCCACTTCACTCACTTTTATGACACGTGCCTGTAGAGTAGTCATGATGGTGGCCACATTGGTGATAAAGAACTGAGACAGAGCTTTAGCACTGCAGTGAGTCATCAGCAGGACCAGGACCCTGTCCAGCAGGCCCATGAGCATTGAGTTCATGGGAACATCTTTTAGCTGGAGCATCTGATAAACAGTGCCGAGGAGGAGGACTTGGCTTTCGCAGCTTGACCTATTGGAGAAGAGAATTGTCTTTAAATATTGAAAACGAACACACAAGTTCATATTCAGTATTTGAAGACAATTATATTCTCGGGTGGCAGAGGAAGGGTGTGTGCCTTTGTCTTACTGTCGAGCAATTCTCTGGAAACATGTCTGAAAGCTGTCTTCCATGATATGTTTTTTATCACGACACAGAACTCTGGCCATTAGCTTCAGCAGGACGGGACTCTGGGACAGCTCCAAGGCTTCTAAAAACTGAAGCCAGTCATCAGAATCTGATTAGCTATTAAGTAATAAGCAGATGTAAAATTACGTGACTTAGCTGCAGCAGTTCTAGAACATTTTGCACTTGCTGACTGCAGTAATGTTAAAAAATAAGAAATAAAAATCAAAGAATCAAATCACGGTTAAGTTTAAAAATATGATTTGAAAACACCAAACCATGCCACACTTGACACAACCATTTCCATGTTTGTCAAAGGGATCAATATAAAATTATATAAATTACTGGCTTTTTCCCCCAAGCAAAATGGCAACCGAATTAGTCACACAATTACTGTTTATGCAGTATATCACCTTATGAATGCAGTCCATGTAATTGTTGCATTGAAGTGACCCGCGGGGGAACTCGTCTGACTGCATGGGGAAATGGGTGGCCACTAGAGCTTCCAGAGCCCTTTGCAGCTCCTCTAGAGGGCTGCTGGGCAATTTGGTGAAGAAAGGCAAGATGATCAGGGCCTGGCTCTTTGGAATAGAAAGCAAGAGTCAAACGTTTATGAGGACAACAGACACACACTTGCAGGAAAGCAGGAACTCCATTATATTTATTCAATGGCATGAAAAAACATTAAAGAGAATCAAGAGCCAGAGTGCAGAAGTTATTGTTGTTCATTACCTTTAGGTTTAAGGGCAGAGTTGTGTCAGTGATAAGAGTGGTGAAGGTAGAAAAGACAGCATTAAATGCTGGATGAGTGATGTCTGAGCATACTGAAGAGTCGATCTGTGAATAACAATGACAGACTCATGAAAGACAGAATAAAGTAATGTCAAAAGTATTGTAAAGATGTGTCTGACAACAGATGTTCACAGATGTGTTTCTGGTACCTGTAACACTTTAGAAAGCAACGTAAGAATAGAAGTTTTGCTCTCTGGCGAGGAGGCAGGGCTTCCCCACCAGGGTTTAAGGAAGTCCCAACCCTTTAACAGTTGGCCAGCCAGTCGAGAGCCCTGAGTCTTCCTGACTGAACGCTCACGGAAACTGTGATCCAACATGCCATTAAGCAGGACACTAACCTGAAAGAACACACACACACACACACACACACATTTACACCCTAGAGGCATCCTAGTTGTAACAACCTACACTGATGTGCTAAACACAAATCATAATGGCCTGCAGGTCAAATGCTCAAATTTCCTTCAATCCATTTGCGAGAAGGAAAAATCAGTTAAGCTTTTATACAAGGCTCAATAATTATTTTTAAATATATAAAAAAGGGACCAAGAAAACACTTAGACTTAAAAAAAAAAAAAACCTAAACAACTTGCAAGTGCTACTAACTTGCTCAGTGCTACCGGAGGAGGATTCTATGGATAGATTAGATAAAAAAAAAAGGTGACAATCACATGCCTATTGTTACAGATGTTGAAGAACTGTGTTTTTGTGACTGTTCTACTCCTAATTCAATGAGAACTTTGATAGGATTCATAGCCTCATCGCCTTATCTTCATGATGAAGTTATTAAATTAAAATTTGGCACATTGGCCAAAAAGCTGGAGCTGGGTTGTGATTGGATCTTCCAATAAATACCTACACCTAAATCCAAAAAACTTCTAATGACCATAATTAACTCCACTGAAAATCTGTAGAAATAAGTGCAAAAATGAGGACCCAGGACCCTAGACAAACTAGAGAGATTCTGTATTGAAGAGGTTTTAAATTTTGCTATAAATTCTTTTATCAGGTATTCTAGGATATGTATAGACCTTTGCAGATATGCAATAAGTACTAATTGTGCAAGGGCGGTGGGGGGGGTGGGTGGGGGGTTGAGACAGTTTTATAAAGTTGTTCAGTGGATAAAACACAGAATAACTTTATGACAAAAATCTAATCTTTGATTTAAGTAGAGACCAAAATAGGAAGGCCTGGCTCCGATGTTTTAATTATAATTAACAAATATTGTCAAATATTTCTCTCTTCAGTCAGGGAAACCTCACCATGTTGGGGCTCTGTGTAGCCGCAGTAAGCAGCAGGGGTACAGAGCAGTCCAGGCTGTGCAGGAGCTCAGCATTAATGGTGGTGTGGAAAAGGCTGTAGAAGTACTCGCCGTGGGAGAAGCTCAGGAAATGAGGATTCAGGCTGCCAGACAGAGGCACTGACAATGTGACAGAGTTGAGCAACAAACCCACCAGCTGCTCAGTCTGAATGGAAGAGAGGAGTTTAAAACTATGAATGCAAAATCTAAATATGTCTGAAGTAAGACTGATGGTTGTAAAATTACACCCACAAACCTCCTGTCAAAGTTAAAAACAGGTGTTTTACTAAATATATTTTATGACTTCTATGGTTTCTGAAAATAGAACACTTGCCTGATCACCCAGTGAGAAAGTCAGCTTAACCAAACCATCTGCCAACTTCCTGCTACTAACATCCATGGAGGGGAGGGACTTCCTGTCCTCTCCAGGTGCAATGCCCTTGTAGACTGCCATGAGAAGCCTGGCACCTAGAGCGCTGCTACGACCTGCGTCCTGTACAAAAATTATTAAAGAATACAGAGGTGTATTCCCTGTAGAGGTCGTGTACTTAATTTCATGTTTGCAAATGATGGTACCTGGCTGTGTAGGATAGAGTTGAGAAGCCCACACTGGTGAAGCTGTTTGCAAGCTGAAAGTAACAGTTCCAGCTTGGGATGGTTGAACTGCGTATCTGGGTCATACAAATCCACTGCACACAACTCCTCCACACTTTTAGAGAACAGGAAAATTAAGAATATAAATGCACAAAGAAAAACCAGACATAAATAACCAGAATAATGTTAATTATGAGAATAATGTTAAACTCATGTTATGCTATGTGCTGTAAATATCCGTTTAAGAGTAGCAATGCAAAAATAAGCACATTTTTATGTCGTTTTATTCATCAATTAATGGTTAAAATATACCACTGAGAGGTAATCTTCTTCCTAATGCTATTCTCCAGATCTGGCCTGTAGGGTGTTGACACCAGGGCCTTCAGGAGAGGAACACACACTTCGGGCAGATGTGTCATGACCTCCAAATCAGCCATGTTGAAACCAACAGAAGACGGTTCACACACTGTCAGAGTGACCAGTGTGAAAAAGGAGGGACTAAAAATCTGCTGTTCCAAAAGCTGAAATGAAAGATATATTCAAAATCTACATAACTGAATTGTGGGTAACATGAAAATGCATTCAATCATATTGCAACCTTAAAGAGGATAGGTAAAAGACCCCTCACCTTCCAGAGGTCCTGCTGGCCTGTCAGTAGCACCATGGTGGAGAACTCTAGCAAGCGTACAATAATGGTGCACTTGTTGTAGCTGTAGAGCTCTTTCTCTCGAGGGCTGAAGTGAGGTGAAACAGAGTCAGTGACTTTGAAACAGGCTGATGCTTCCTTCAAGTCTTGCATGGCCAGTTCTGTCACGAAGAAATGGATTGCTGGCAGAAAGCTGGATTTCTCACTAGAGTCTGAAAAGAATATATCACAATATCACGGGTCATCAAAAAATGAATTTCACAAATCTATTTCGCTATTTGAAATGCCAGGCATATCATTCACACTGCATGAACTCTACATCATAAAGTGACTGACATAACAGTTGACATTTGACTTTTGATAAACAAACATTTTGCGTTTTGTAAAGTTGCATAAATACAAGCCTTTTCTCCATTTTTAATTCTCCGCGAAGGTTCCCAAGTTTATTCCCAAATGGTTTCCCTTTGACAGTGAGAACATGCTTCAGTTACATAATGTGGGACTCACCCAGAATCCTGTTGGGTTGGATGAGGCGCTGACCAGTAAAAGTGTTGTAGCAGTCAAGAGCAGCCAATAAGAGATCCATCCACTGTAGTGCGGCTCTGACACCGAATGGGGCTTCAATCTCTCTCAGAGTCGGCTGAGACAGTAAGCCTCCACCCTCCAAACATGCGATTACAAATCTTTGTCCTTCTTTTCTAACCTGTTCCTCGAGCCACTTTGCAGGGGACGGCTTACCTAATAATGAAGAAAAGTAAAAGTTGGTGTAAAACCCTACAACCTATCTTTAAATGCAAAAATTAAACAACAGATCATTTCTCCCTCATCACCATATCCCGAATTATTGCTGACACAGTGTAGTCTCCCTCTGATCTTTAAACTGACTTTCATGAGGATTCAATTCTATCACCCTATTATGACAGGAAGCTCAGCTTCAGGACTAAAGCCTGATTCATACTTATACTGCTCCAGCATGTCGGATCAGTTGGATCGCCATGATAGGACGTCGTATGTACGATCCAACTGGGTTGGATCGTCGGTTGGAGTCGAGCTCTATTTTCTAGACATCCGACGGCCGCTCTGGATGCTTGACGTCTGTGATTGGTCAGCCGGCGTCAGCCTCGGAACCTAACGTAATTTCCAGGACATGACGATGTATTTATTTACGTTATTACGGGTATTTTATTTGCATTAGGTGCACTGTCTCATATGCTGAGTAGAGCTAAAACTGAACTACAACTCTGTATAAATAATTTAAAGATGAATAATTTTTGGGGGTGCTCAGACCGACGCGCCTCCTTCTGTACTTGCGTCGAATTTCTTTGCAGCTGTGTCGGGCCAGTATGAATACAAACGGGCTCTGAAGATACAGCGCCGTGTAGGAGCACATTTGCCTTTGCATGAGCATGAATCAGGCTTAAGTCTGAGAGACACTTATAAAGCATTCGCAATTACTTTAGGATATGATTTGATCAAGGGAGTTGCTTTACCTGGCAAAAGTGCGACAAATTCAAAAAAGAGCTCCATGCACTTGTGCCGACACTCAGTTTGTGGACGACCACACTGGGTCAGCAGCCACATGACCAAATCACAGAGACGCACCATCTGCTCCGGAGGGAAACCTCTGTGGAGTATGAAGATGAAACAGAGGTAATTCAATAACTGAAAATTAACTAAACTAAGCATACTCAAATATTCCTTCATTTTCTATTTCTTCAATTCATTTTTTAAGAGTATGTCCAAACCATCTTATACCTTGGTGTGCGTCTCTTGGCGTTTTGATTAAGGGAATCTGCCTTGTGTTTGATTATCCTCTTAAGGTGGTCTAAAGCACTGCAGCACTGTTGAACAGTTCCTGATGATCATAAAATGGAAGTCAAAACAACACGGAGTAAGACAGTGAGATGTAATCCGAAATCAAATTACAATGTTCCACTGTATGTCTGCAGAATATTCACATTTGAAAATACTTATACTCCATGACTATAGTAAACCGAACAACATTTTGTATGATAAAGTAAGGTGTAGAGATAACTTACCCAAAGATTTTTCATCCGAGTGTGCTAAAGCCAAACTCTCCACAAATACCACCAGCACCTCAAAGACAAATTGCTCCACAAGAGAGTTCTCCTCTCTAAGTGAGAAACAAAACAGTTCAGAAGAAAAAAAACATCTCCATAAACGCCACAACATGAGGAATGCAATGATACACATGATGTCAAGACTCACCAGGTATCTTTTACACATACACACACATTACATGGAATTAGCTCAATTTAATTAAAGTTCTTTAACAGAAACTTTTCCACACCTTTTCAACAAATGCTGTTTTGTTGTCTAGAGAAAAAAATGCTGGATTTTAAATGACTTCAGAACAAAATGCTTTCCCTGCTCACTCAACTGTGGGTGTGTTCACAGAGAATTTGACAAAGGTGTCTACAAAAGTGACTGTTTTAAATGTTTTATGATTTTATGATATTGTTAAGCCATTACACCACAGTGAAATCCGTAAGCAAATCCGAGAGTAAAGATCTGTGATCTATAGAAGGGATATTAATGAGTTTAAGTCAGCAATGTCTTCCAAAGTCTCCATTATTTCTTGAACCCCTCATTGCTGTAAATAAATACATTTAAACACAGCAATCATATAAAAGATTCCACATGTGTTCTATAGTTGAGACACACCTAAAGTGCCTGTAGATATTATTGAAGGCCAATGCTGCTCCTAGTCTTTTGAATACACTGGGATGAAGGGCCAGGCTGTAGATGCGCTTGAACAAGGACTTGATGTTGGTTGGGCTATTCTCTTGCTGCTTTGGGGTGGTCTGTTTAATGGACCATTTAACAAACTCCTGGATGCACCTGCCGCTGAAGTCCCTCAAAGTGCTGTCCAGTGGATCAACCACTCCATCCTGCATTGAGAACAAATTCATTAATTAACTAACAATTATATGACCTAAGTATTAAAAAGCATTAAAAGAATCCCAATATTCTGGTGGTTACAAACCAGTACATTTCTATTCATTTTTATTCAATCATTTTCCTCAAACATATAGATATATTATTTACAAGAATGGCTTCTAGCACTGCCACTGTGTCCTGACTCTCAAACTTTTTGTTGTTGGTGAACCAGTGAATCAACTGCATCACCAGAGGTTCGAAGAGTTGCCTTGCCACCTGAAACAAATGCAAACATAAAAATCCCTCAAAGGTATTCATTTTGAGGAATATTCCATTTATGAATTCCTTGGTACATTACAAATAAAAAGAGAAAAAATAACCTGGTCAACATCACAAGCCAAGCGGAGAAGCACAGGGAAGACTCGTTTGTGCAGATTGTACATGGGTGGAGTTGATTTCTCCCCCTCAGCCATCTGAACTCCTTTCCCCACCATATATACCACCACACTGTGGAGGAGCTCACATGCTGCCACCTGATTAGAGAAACTGACTTATATCAGCACTAAAAGACACAATTTAATTCAAATATTTTTATTGGCATTATAGGCAGGGGCACTGCCAGAAATCTAGGGCCCCATGAAAGATTAGAACTATATTTAGAACCTGTAGTGTTTTACTGTTTTACTGACATTCTGTTCAGAAGTGTATATGTTCAAAGTAACACAATTTTCATATGTGAATTGACTGAATGTTACAGGATGTTAATCTAAATCATCATCTGCTCTTCTTTAATTGCTTTTTTCCCTCCATTGCTATTGCACTCACACTAAGTCACTTTCATAAGTAATTTTGCACCACTGATCTGATTGTACAGCACATTAAATCCGTACACACAGCAAACAGTGTTACATTTTGTTAAAATAATGTAATTGTGTTAAAAACTTTTGTTTATTGCCTATTTTTAAGCCTCTATTGTCTTATTTTCTTTTATTCTTCTGTTGCACTTCTCAATAGAATTTCCCTTGGGATATATAAAGTTCTCTTATCATATAGCAGAATGAATGTCACGCATGAAAAAGTGCAAAAAAACTAAAAAGCAAAACAAATAATATATATTTTTAAAATTAATATTGTCATACTGCCCCTGCACCATCTGTTAGGAATCACACTTCATTTGGTGGAATCTTAAACATGATTCACATTCATTGATTACAGCAAATTAGAATACACCTTATGTAACGAATTAACTATAATGATCATACCTTAGTTTGCCTGTCACTGGAAGAGAGCGCAAGCTCTGTGATTCTTGGCAAGAAAGGGTCGAGGTAGATGACAGGCTTAATGTCTTTGAATGGCACAGCAAAACTTAGCCTTTTCTCACTGTCCCATGCAACAAATCGCTTCAACATATCCTCCGCAGAAACAGCTAAAATAAATAAAGAACACCTATCTGTATATATCACATATTTTGAACCAAACACAAAGACGGCATACAGGCATTTATGGAAAAAATCTTAAGTGAGATCAATAGTAATGATAATTTCTAACACCAATTAATCATATGCTTATATTATGATCTTAAATATGTATTGTTCCTAATAAACATTACTATAATATGTTTGAAGTAAAATGTTTAGTGTTTCTGATGTTTGGTAAATTAGAGTGGACAAGAAACCCCCCCACAAAAATAAAGCACAACAGTGTCACACTGAAACAATAGTAACAAAAACTTCCATATTAAGTTTTTTGTCAAAGCAAAATATTTTGCACCATAAGGAATTTGCTTAAATAGAACTAATTGTTCCTCTTCCTAATGAAACATGCACTTGTTCAGCAATCAATAGGCACTCAAACACAGAAAATCATATTGTAATAGGATTATTATAACATAATACAGGCAAACCTTACTCACAACTTTTTAAGCAGCCTACCTGTTACAAGGCTTCTGTTGAGCTGTCCACCAAGATGGCCCAAAAGCTGAACTACTCGCCTGCGCACTGCAGCTATGGGAGTCTCATCTCCCTTACAAAGAAACCAAGTCGCAACTTAAATACACAAACCTGGCTATTGAGAAGCAAAAATTAAGACCTTAATTTTAAAACATCCATTTATAGCTTGAAAACTTTACTTAAATTAGCTCACAGCTAACTGAAAAGGGATCTCTGGGTGTCTGTATACGTGTAATAAAATATTAGATAAAAGCACTTTGTGCGAAACTTACCACAGGCAGGTGTCGGGACTTTTGTAGAAGTCTCATCATTACCCTGCCGTACCCCTTCTGAGTCCCGGTTGAAATAAAGGTAACATTCATACTGTTTTCATCTTTATCTGGCAAAAAGACATTTCAATACAAATGTATAAATTAATTTCTTTTATGGATTAATTAGGACAGGTAAATGAAACAGATGTACAAATAAAAGGTAACATTTACGAACAAGTAATAATAAGACCAAGTCAGGTTGATTCTGTGCAATTTTAAGCTAATTAAACCTTCATATTTTGAATGGGAGAAAGCAATCTCACTGGTAGTGGAGGCTGTTTGGAGGTAGCCATCCAGGTGGGGTAAAATGTCTGTGTAGTGAGGCTGAATGACAGAAATGGGAATGTGGGAGGACCAGGACTCCAGGGCATCCAGTGCAGCAGTGGCCAGAGGAGCATGGCTCAGGCCGAGCCGCAGAGCAGCCTGACAGACACACACACATGCAAGCATGTATACATAAATAAATATATACACACAAGCACACAAAATTCCAGATAATTATACATTCAGTGCTGCATCATGATGAGCAGGCTCAGCCTTACCCAGAAAATAGATGTTTGCTCAGCAAGAAATCATGTCACTCATTCAATTATAAATGGGTTACAAAGGAACTGAAAGCACCAGTTGGTGCAGTTTTAAACGTTTTAACTTTCATAAACTGTTTTTGCTCTAAGATACATTATATCCTTAAAGCTTTATTTAATGCTAATATTTTGGGTGGTGGTAGCCAATGCCCACACAGTTACAGGTTCCACTTTTTACCATTGTGGGCTTGAGCGAAACACTTAACTCTCAGTTGCTCCAGGGGGACTGTCCCTATAACTAATTAATAAGTTGCTTTGGACAAGAGCATCAGCCAAATGCCCACCTTTACCAATACTAAACTTTTGTCTCCATTACCACACTTCTTAATCTCAAACAACAGATTTTCCGGGTTTTTTTTCAATTTTTAAAAAAATATTTTTTTCTTTAGGGTATTATCAACCATCTGATATATTGACCAAGCCCTAAAGCACAATTTAGTAATTTCTCTGTTAAAACACAGCCACTGAATCTGGAATGAATACAAACAACTGGGTGACTTTAAGCCAGGAAGTTAGCACACTGGGCCGCACAAAACCTTTTTAATAAGTATGTGAAGACGCGAATTTTCACCAGAATATTACCCTACTAACACATCATCATAATAAGTCACACCAACTGAGAAACCATTTCTGAAGATTGTGTTCTGTTCTAACCTGTAGTGCAGGGATGTAAGCCCTCATATCCAGAGCCACCATATCAGGATGGAGAGACAGCACAAATGTTAGACATGCAGCCAGAAGTTCATCTTTATACTGCTTAATTCGGACACACACCTGTGGGGAATAGATTATTATCAGCATATTCAAATTTCAGACCAAAAACAAACAACCAAACAAACAAACCACAAAAAACAGACAAAAAGAAAGAAGAAACAGATTGACTCAAGTATCACTGTATGTTGTGCTGTGTTTTTGATCAGGGTTCCCACATTAAGTCAGACTTAAAATTCCCAGATTTTTCCATGATTTTCCCTGACCAAAAAGCAGAATTTCCAAGACCTCCCATATAAAAAATGTCTAAAATATAATTTGGATGCTAAGCAGGAAAGGGCAGTTAAAGGAGTTTTAGAATTCAAAACTGCATTCATGAACTCCATCCTCTACAGCAGCGGTCCCCAACCTTTTTAACACCGGACCGGTCAACGCTTGACAATTTAACCATTGACTGGGGGGTGATTGACTAAGTGGATCTTTTCAGGGGCTTCATCTTTTCAACATGTTATTCCTCCCCTATTGGAGAGATATGAGTGATTTACATACTTTCAATTTTCTTTCCATTTTGGGTGAGCCTAAATTTCTCGAAATGTACACTTGCCTGGCATGTTTGTCGACACAGACGTCGCAAAGATTTTGCCTTCTAGAATGTTGCACATTTTTAGAGTGGGTGAAGTTTTGAGCAAAACACAAACCCTCACTGGGAACAAAGACGCGTAAATACACATCAGGTTTTGGCTACTGCACATATGCTATTAACAAAATTCCCCTGACTTGACACCCAAATTATCATTTTCCCTGACATTCCCTGTCTGGAAATGCCTTAAATGAAATTCCTGGATATTCCAGATATTCAATGACCCGTGGGAACCCTGTTTTACCATTCAAAGTCAGTATGTTCAGATTTGACCAATCTGGTAAACAAAAGACAAGGAATAAGCAGCACACCTCTTTCCCAAACTTTGACACAAGTTCAAAGCAGGCACATCCAGCAGGAGATCCTTCAGTGATGCTTTTGGGTCCCTGACCCTTTAAAAACAAAAAATATTTACTTTAACTAGCACAAACAATAACCAAGAAATTAAAAGTTAAACAGGTACTACTGCCTTATACATTGCCTGATTTTGAACTGACAGATCAATCTGGCTGCAGCTGGCGAGGTTAATTCTAAAATTACACATTTAGAAGAAAATTTATTGCATAATTTACCTGAAAGTATTTTATTTTCTTGGCAATGGTCATAGAGAGAGAGAGGAGCCTATAGAAGCCGCTGACCAGTGGAAAACGTATGGACTGAAGTATAAGCTCATGGCACATGGGGTACATCCACTGAGCAAAATAATCTGGGTTCTTGGAGGGCAGCAATTCACTGTAAAGCCACACATGAAGAGCTTTCTTTTAATTCAGAACTGAATAAGCAAGTTAGGATTATCCTGGTCAAATAACAGGTTTTGTTGATTTTCTAGGTTCTCATTTTTTACACCTGAGAGGTGAATCATAAGTTGTTTAGTACAGATATGTTTAGTATTATGTATATACTACACATTTAATAAAGTAAAGATAAACAGATATTGTACACAACTTTTCACATTTGAGTTTATTTACTGCGTTTGAAAACCAACAAAATTTAAAATATGTTGCCTGCTTAACTACAAAATGCAATCTGAGGGCTGACATGAAGTCAGTATATTAGTACCTGCAAAAGTCCACCAGATTGATAAAGGCGGTGAAGTCTTTGGGTTTGTTAGGCATCAGGTTGGTGGTGGGGTCAGAGGAAGGAATAAAGCTAGAGCCCAGCTCACTTTGTCCCTGCTTACAAGAGGAGGTAAGATGAATAAGAAGTTATTTTTTCATACTTTACCTCAGTGACAAGGCCATTTAAAATGCTACTGCATTTTATGTTAACCAAATGCTGGGATTTGGTTCATATTTAAGTGTACCTCATCTTCTGTGTTCACTTTCTGCACAGAGAGATCAAGTTTCTCCACAATCTTCAGTACAGACTGCACCAGGGCATCATACAACAGCCTATTCAGTGCCTTCAGGCTGTAGCTTTTAGTTCCTAAAGATCCATCAAGAAATCCAGTGTCCTACGCAGCAGAGCAACATTTTAAACACATCGTGTTAAAATCTGTAATTATGCAACATGCTAGTGAACGAGAAAAGTCATTTTCATTCATTACCTGGAAATTCATGAGTTACAAAACAGTGCAGTTCTCACCTTAAGATTCTCACAGTCCAGAAGCCCCTTGAAGAGGTCCAGATAATCCTTACAAGACGGTACCTTCCACTTCCCAGAGCGAACCAGTGTGGGTTCTCCGGTATTCTCCTCGGGCTTCTCATTATCCTGAGCAGCAGCCCCCTGCAGGCAAAGTTTTATTTGCTCTCTGAAATTTCTCCAAAATACATTCACTGAATCAGTTAAAAAATGTAAATGATTGATTATATCCTGTCAACCCACACACCCAGACTGACAAGATGCATTAAAATGAATCACCTCAACTTGAAGAAGTGGTTTGGAACACACCCGAATCAGTCCCTGGTGAACTGGGTAAAAAACAAAAAATGTCAGTACTGATACAGCTGTTCTGAAATTGTTACATCAAAGTATTTTGCTGCTCAGCCTTACCTACAGAGCTGGAAAAACTCCAAAGGACTGGGCCCTTAGCTGCCATGGCGACAAGCACCTTGATGATGGAGCGGCATGTCGCATACTGCATCCTCTGGCTGTACTGAGGAAATGTGTCAATCTGAACTACTAAGAGGCGCTCCAGCACAGATGTGTATACTTCAGGAACCTGACGCAAAACAAACCACAATTTAAAAAAATGGAAATTAATATAAATCTGGGAAAGGCCAAAATATGCAAGGGCATATAACATAAACAAGCTACTTTACATCAGTGTGCATTGAAATGGATTGTGTGTTAAGGAGATAAGAGTTTAGAGAACCGCTGAGGTCCCGTACCCGGTCCATGTGGATCAGAACGCTAGCTATGGAGTCCAGGAAACTAGGCAGCTGATAGACGTTATCATCATCCCTGTCTGACTCAGTCAGGTACATCTGTTTACATCGCTGGATGAGCTCAGTATACATCAGATCTACATCTTGAGGACATACCACTTTACATGGCTAAAAAGAAAGCAGAAATGAAAGCTATTAAAACTACACAGATAAGGGCATTTGCAATTTTAAAGGGGATAACTGCTATGTAAACAAAGATTACAATTATACTAATTCTGAGTTCGATTTTACAAAAAAGTAAACTTTTTCAAAAGTAAACTCATTTTTCAAATAAACATCTTAAAAACATTTTTGTCTTGTGCTGAAATTTAGATCCGGTTACATTTACGACCAATGACCAGCTTGGTAAACAGGAGTTGACTCATACCCTGATACACTGACTGTCAGTATTGGCCGACACA
>JBBKCR010000012.1:13470015-13487829 GCA_037577295.1 Ladigesia roloffi | reverse complement strand
GAGAGAGAAAGAGAGAGAGAGAAAGAGAGAGAGAGAAAGAGAGAGAGAGAAAGAGAGAGAGAGAAAGAGAGAGAGAGTGAGAGAGAGAGAGCTCAGTTGTCTCTGAAGAAAATGAACATTTCTTATAATGATTCCAGAATGGTTTGCCTACCACACAGCACATCTCTCCACACTTGTGGCGGCCACAGGAACGTTTCTTACTGCAGCGTCTCTCGCAGGTAAACACCAACTCTTCTACAGGTACAAGAAACACATATACTAGAGTAACAAGATGGAGAGAATACAACACTAGTTCTGTAAATGATGACAACTCTACCAGCAACATTTTCAGATTTTCATACCAATTTTAATCTCACAATGCTTAATACCAAACCACTCACTGTCAAGATTTTACTGGATTAAAGTGAAAATTACAGCAATTTAAAATGCTTAATTAACTATGAACTACTCTATTTAATCAAGACAAATCTATTCATACATTAAATAAATCAAATGTGTAGCTAAATATTTCAAACAGGGCCTCACTTCAAGGGAAGACACAGGATAAGAGTAAATTAATAGTACAAAACACGGGCTAACGTTTATTAGACAGAGTTTAGATCTTCTTACATTTAAATGCAGTTTTTTTATACGTATATAAAGAAATATAGGTGCTGAAAGAACAAATGATACCATATATAAAAAACATTTTTCACCTTCACTTTGAATTACTGCACATGGAACCTCCTGAGAAAGAGAGAGAGAGAAAAAAAATGTTACAGTGGAGTCCTGAGGAGCAAACTATCATCAGCTAATAATCCTGCTATGCATGTACGGATTTACCTTAGACTTGCTGCCACATCTGCACTTTATAGTGGAGGTGAGAGAGCAGGGGCCACAGCTGTCCTCATGACAAAGCTTATCACACAGATGGATAGTGTCTGAAAGAAAGAATGAAAGGAAATTATACTAGCAATGGGAAACTGCTAGCAATGAGATGGGAACCGTCCTTCAACAGAGTGCAAAGTGGAATAGTTCTCAGTAAACAACATGCTAGCAAGTAGTTTTCCTTGCATTTGCATAGAACCTTAGACTAAACATCAATAATGGGGCACGTTTAGATATCTATACATAAATGGATGAATAAATAAATAAAACTACACAGACCATGTATTCCTCCCACAATCCACACACTGTTAAGTCCTGCACTAGCACTGAGGCCTAAGTAACATTATCCCAAGTGCTCCCTAAACACGCGTGCACACGCATACACACATACGCACACACACACGCACATAAGCACACACATACGCATGCACACACACGCGTGCGCACACGCACGCACACACACACACGCACACACACACGCACACGCACCAGCGTCACCGCAAGGCAGAGGCTTGCTGCAGATTTTGCCGCAGGAGGGGATGGGGTCCGTGCAGCTCCCTCTCTCTGGATAGCCAAACTCCAGGAGCTTGGCCAGGGCTGTCTGCCCACATGGGCAGCTGCGCACCAGCTTGGGCGAGAGAGGGCATGGTTGGCACTGGCCTGGGTGGCACATCTGCTGGCAACGGTGGGCCTGGCACTCCAGCATTCTGGAGACACATACATTTAAATGGTCAGAACACTCAAAGGTTCACGCCAGGCATGTAGTGATTTTCCTGCTCTAATCAACTTTCCAAACCTGAAGACTAAATGCTGCATCAGGTTAGGAACTCAGAAAACAAGATACTACACATTCCCCGGAGTGCTACCCTAAAATGGAGTATATTTGATACCTTCAGTTAGGGAACATCATTTTGTTGCATCAAATTACAGTTTTTCCTTCAGAATTTTCTTTTTAGTTTATAGAAAAAGCAGTATTATGCACGAATATCCAGGCAAAGTGAATGTAACTTTACTAATGTTTAGGTATAGCATACAAAAACATATGAAGTGTTGTGTTATATTGATCCTTTTCAAATTGTCATGTCCAAGGCACCACTTTTGACTGGATGCAAGCTGGTTTTTAGAGATTATTTCCAACCAAAGCATGACAGATAGTGACGTGTAAAATGCCAGCAGTGGTTCTGTGGTGTCACTGGCTGTCCGCCGCAAACTGTGCTGCAATCGTTTAAGAGGGTCATTTACAAATGTCCACAGTCCACAGACAGAACTTACTTTCCACATAGTTTGTTACAGCAGAAATGTCCAGTCCTGTCAAATTTGTCTCGGTCAGTCCCACATGGTACCTCCCTGTGCACCACCCCACAGTAGCACACTGCAAAGTAAACAGAGGACATCGGATATTAAGGGGTGCCAATTTGCAAGCTGTGATACTGGATCCTGTAACTCCAGATGGGCAGTAACAAGCATATGTCCTAGCTGCAGTAAATTCACAGACAGTAATTGTAAATAATAAGTGAAAAGCCCCGTCACACTTACCTTGCCTGACACGGAGCTGGCAGGGTTGACATGGTCCCTGGTGGCAAACCTCGAAACAGGAGTGTTCTGCACAGTTCAGCAAAGCGCCACACTCCTGTTCACAACGCAGTGATTCTGTCTGACTGCAGCGCACCTGCTTACTACACACATACACACACCGTTGGAGAACAAAGTGGTGGTTTGGTTTGACTCATTTGTGTATATTAGGGTGAATATTACCTTGTTTTTCCACAAATGCAGGATTTTGTGATAAATGCTGGACACTGTGGACAGGGGCCTGGGTGACACAAGCTGCAGACAATAAATAAGTATCAACAGGTTACAGTAATAACACATAACTTTTTCTCTCAGGATTTCTTAATTCTCAAAATCCAATAAAGCACCACTGGATTACATTCTAGCAGAACCCTGCTACTTTAGTAGAATTTATGTTCTTAGGAGTCCTACATGTTGCAGGGGTGGCTGCAGTCTCGTCCAGTCCTCTTTTTCCCACACATATCACCACAACTGTGTGGAATCTCACTGCGCTGATACTCTGGATTGGTCACTTTCCCTGCCGGTCAAGAACAAAAATGGTCAGAATGACCGCTTAGGTATTTTTTTCTATGTTCTTTGACTGCTGTGGCTTAAAAGTGCAAAATATCAATGGTGGGCCCTCTATAATGATGGAAAAACGGCCACACCTATATACCTTTACTCAACAAAGCAGAGTACCCAAAATAAGAATAAAAAATGAGGGTATAGATATTATGGCAGTAGGTACTTACCGCAGAAGCAAGTATATGAAGTCGGAGCCTTGAATACCACGTTTTGGCAAGCAGGACAACGCCATCCCTCATCTCTATCTAAAAAAATAAACACGATAATACAGACTAACTATTAATTTAAGTTCAACAAAAATCCTCCACATGCAATTGACTCAGTTCCAAAGCACAAATACAAGAAAGGGCTCTTCCGCAGTCTGTTTGAATACTCTACCATCGGCCTGAGAGGCAGGGGAGCGAGCCCACTTCTTAATGCAGTTCAGGTGGAAAACGTGGAAGCAGCTCTGACAGCTCCAAACTGGTGCCATGACACGAATCACATCACAGCAAACCATACACTCATATTTCTCTTCTGTCAGTTGCTCAATCAGGCAGCCTAAAACCACACACACACACACAAAGAACACTTCAACTAACAGAGACATAATATGATTCATGACAACTTAGATTTCACTGTAGAATAAATTCACAATATATCTAAATTTCTCATTAAAAGCTCAACTTCCCAAAAATAATGAAGCATGTGGTGGCTTATGGTGAAGCTATTGGTGTGTTATTTTTTATTAAATTAAGTTATATAATCATGATTATTTTTAAATCTACCTCTGAGTAAGGTATCCCATGAAGCAGTTATGCTTACAATACTTGAGATGCTTTTACCTGGTTTGATATCAGGTTTGCATTTTTTGCCTCCAGATATACCCAAGGCAGAGTACGTAAATGACTTCTCAGGTTCTTTTTTCAAATATACCAGTATCTACCATCATCAAAATTACATATAAAATTCATATCCTAGTATTAATGTTTTCACAATCATTCTGTACAGGAAAACTGTACAGAAAGAACCTTCTAGTAACTGTCCAAACGTTTATTAAAGGTAGTGTATTAAATGTAAGGAACATGTTACATATATGTAAAAATCTCAAACAATGAAATCTCTCTCACCTGTCTGAGTTTCTTTGCTCTTTGGTACCTCCATGCACTTCACTGGCCCAGTCCTTCTCTCTGTTCCTACTCGTCTACTCTGTCCCTGCTCTTGCAAATGGGGCCTTTTCCACTTATCCCTTCCACTTCCACCTTTCTTAACAACTTCCTCTTTGCCTTCTCTGCTGTCTTCTTCTCTCAATTCACACTTTTCTCCGTCCACTTGGAACGGCTCTCTCTCTCTCCAGTTTCTGAGGTCACTAGCATGAAAAGCAGTGGGTCCTTTTTTTCTGGCATTTGGCTGCCACCCTCCTCCACCTGCTCTCCATCCTTTCTGGTTCCTTTGTTCATGTTCCAGTTCTAGATGTTCAATCGATGCTTGATTGGCGACAGCTTCCCCAAAATGTTCCTGATTTATATCCTTGTCTCTGAGTAATGGACCCCTTGCCCTCTCTCCTCTGCCTCTCCTAGACCTTTTTGGCCGGGTATCCCTTGGATCAACTTGTGGCTCTGCTGTGTAGGTAGCTCCAGGATGTCCGTGTTGATTCTCTGTATCTACAGGCCTATGAAAAGGTGGAGTGTTGGATCTTTGACCCCGATTATGCCCATGGTCCCACCCAGAGTGGCCATTATCACTTCCACCCCTTGACCATCTTGGACCCTTGGTCCAACGATCATTACTGCGGCCGCCACCAACTCCTCGCCCTCCTCTTCCCCTCCCACCTCTTATTTCAGATCTAGTAGATGAGCCATCACGTGGCACATCAGTCTTGTCATGTAATTCATGGCTCTCCTTCACGTTTCCCACAGGGTTAGAGTGTGGCTGGGATCTATCAGGACCTCCCCATCTACGGCTGCGGTCTGGTCGTGGGCGGTCTCTCCTGGACGGTGGCTGGCTGGGTTTTCCTGCTGCAAGCTCAGGAGCTGATGCTGCAGATGCTGCAGTCAAGCTGACAGTGTCAACTAAGTCATCAAATAACTCAGTTAGTATGCATGAACATATGACAGCACACAGTGGAGTGTTTAATTATTGCTCTATGTTTAACCCATTCATCAAATGGAAGGCAGAAGGCAGCCAGAAATGCAGGTACCTTACTCAAGGGTAACTCAGTGGTGCCACTGGTATTCGTGGGATTCGAACCCACGACCTTCTGACCGCAGGTACAACTCCCGAACCACCAGGCCACCAGCTACCCCAAAACACTGCCCTAATAAATGAAAAGACTCACTGTAAAAAATTGGCTGCTACCATGCTGCCCATAGAATGTGTTCTCTCGTGTCACCACGCTTGAACTTTCAGTTCAGCATGTTGCATTGAGAACATGATGTAATGTGAGAGTGATCTATTTCACACCGAGTGAACATACAGAGCAACGACAATCCTTACATTGTAAAACAACTTGTTTTGTTTGTTTTCTTTATCTGGAGGTCAGAAGCTAGGCATAAAACTTAAAACAACTACTGCATATAGTATATGCACCAACTGTCACACAGAGCAACTAGCTGAACTAGCTTACCAAGTCTCTTGATTTAGGTTTAATACCAGTACTTCTATATTAAAGTGGCAATACAGAAGAGCAGGTTTAACAAGCATATCACAATGAAATAACTTAGAGCTACATGAGCATCGCACAATCATAGATCTACCTCTGACAATGTAACAGTCACCCTTAACTTTCCCCAGCCAGTTCATTTAGTCGGGCTTAGCTAACTCCTAGCTAGCAAACAAGCTAACCGGTTATAAGGGCAGAATGGCTTTCACTGTATTTACTAACAGCTCATTTCAAATGTATCTTCTCTTTTTCTATAGATGTTTGAAAACAGATAGAAAAGTACAAGGTGTGTGTCTGTCATTCTAGTTAAGATACTGTAAATAAGCTGCTCTATATTAGCCAGCTAAGTTAGCTAACAGTTGCTCCGTCACCCCAAAATGACAGGTAGTGGAAAATGTGGATAAAGTTAAAGGTTTAAATTGAATATTTACCTGTCACTGCAGCTTCAGCCATTAGAAAGGAACCCCTCCTCGTTTAGAGAGGCCTTTTCCTTGTGAGGGACTGGAGACAAGTGAGTTTGAAGCAGCTGAACGGCAGGCAGAAGACTGGAGGAGTGTAGAGCTGCAAAAGGTAAGTGGACAAGGGTGGCGCCCCATCCCAGCACAGTGCTGAGGACTGAACTGGTTCCACAAAGTTCAGCACTTTAAACTGTTTCTGCTTTTACTTTAATTCAAACTGGTCATGATCTAATAAGGGAAGTGTTCTTTTTTGCAAACAAGATGTGACCAACCCTATTTTTGGTGCCACCTACTAACCTAGGCTGCGTTTCCCAAAAGCATCGTAAGCCTAATAATTCGTAAAAAATATCTTACGACAGATCTTAATATTACGGTCTGTTTCCCAAAACCATCGTGAAGTAAGTAGCACTTGAAAATCTTTGTAGATCTACGAGTGCTCTGGAGTAATCGTAAAGCCTTGTGCTTACGATGCCATGTGCATCGTAAGGAGATAGAGATATGTGGGCACCTGCTGGACAACCTACAAATTGCACCCACAATTTACTCCTTCAAATCGTTTTATTTGTACATATATTTTTATTCATTTCTATTTTCTACTCATCACACAATTCATTATAGAAATAATAACGAATAAAGTAATAAAATAAAAAAATGTGCAGCAATATTGTCCCAGATTATTTGTTTTTCTCTATTTGTATGACTGCCCTTAAACCTGCTGAAAATTATGTTTTTGTCGCTCCACTTCCTCTAAAATATTATTAATTTTCATTTTTTTTAAAATGTATTTTCTTTGGTTTTTGGCTTCAGACATTTTCTAGTGTTTTCACCCCTGGGTGTGTGCTTTTTAAATTGTTCTTCTATCAGGTAAATATAATTAGGCTAATCGTTTCAAAAATAAATATAAGAACTTATTTATTTATTTACTTCTTTGTTTATTTTTGATGTGAGATGACCAATTGTTAATAGATACATTGATAAATAACTATATCTAAATAATTAAGGTTTCATATAATTATCGAAAATGATGCTGATGTCATTTCGGGCAAGGGCTGTTAGAATTTATTTTATGCGAGATTGGAGCAAGACAGTACGACATTTCCAGTTAAATTATGTTTTTTAACTTACTCAAGAAGAAAATACAGGACTTTTTTGTTATTCGAGTTGAATAAACATTTACACAAGTAGAAGACTAAACGGAAATACAAAATTAGATGTATTGCTATGACAGCATGTGCAAAAATGACGAGCCATTTTACAGCGTGACATTTCAGCACTTGACCAACGGATAGCGATTCCCAAGTAGCACTTAAAGCAAGGCTACGTGCAACTGTGTTAAGTGCGTTTTTGGGAAACGCACTTGAAACAATAACGAACGTTCGCGAAATGACTCGAAGAAAACGCTCTTAAGCGCTAAGATCAATCGTTAACGGGAAACGCAGCCCTGGTCTACAAGAATGATGACTCCCTGACTGAGACCTTGCCGCAACTCCCGGTGGCAAAGAGGATCAATCAGTGTGATCACTCCCTGTTGAGCTTCGGTGGCTTCGGTGGAGGTCGTCCAGAACACCAGGTTCATTTGTGTGCACATCATGGAGAACCCCACATGGACCCACAAATCAGTTATATCACAAAGAATGTCCAACAGTGTGCAAAGACTGATAAGAACGCATGCAACTCTCTGTTGCTAGAATACAGCATCACGCATAAGACTATATTAATTCAGACCTGTACATTAGCTGTTGTCAATGTTCATTGAGCTCTCTTTCGTCTTGTCTGCACTTGTGGTGTTTCTTTCTTTTTCTGTTCTAGTGTAGCGCCATGGTTATGGAGGCAGGTTGTTTCATTGCACTGTGTAATGTGTGGCTGAAATAACAGTAAACCAACTTGACTTGACTTGATCAATCCAGGAACATCACACGTAAAAGGACAGCAGAGGAATATCTGATATTTGTGAGAGCTGGTAGATGCTTCGAAATTACATGTCTTGACACATCAGCTGCATGTCTGCAGATATATCGACATCATCAAGAGAAGAGAACCTTGTTTAAACAACTTTATTATTTTAAAATGTAATCAAAAGACAGTAGTTACAGAGGAGCACGCAGAGTTTCAACGGCGTGTCGTTCAGCAGCTCACAGCGGGTGGTGACTCTCATGTCATGATTATCGAAAAATCCTAATATGCTGCCAGTTTAGAGCAAAGTCTGCCTTTGAACAGGAAATTGTCCTCATCTGTCAAACATTTGTGATTTCACAAAATAGTCTTTAACTTTATGATTCGATGTCTTGAACGCGCACACACACACACACGCACGCGCTCATACACACTCACTCATGCACACACTCGCAGAGATAAGGTTGGGTGAAACGGTCATTAAAAAATAAACTAAACAAAGACAAATGGCAATTGCAAAGCAGACCAAGCTGCAAAAATGACGTAATCAAATAAAGGATGCAAGGATTTCCTCTGGGGCAATTGTTGTGGGTGCCCATTTCAGCAGTGGTTTATAATAATAGAATATTAAAATACCGACGTTGTGTGAGAGGGGTTGTTTGGTAAAAGGGTATATCCATTTGTGTAGTTACACTTCTGAGTGCTGCTTCATAGTGCTGTTTAACATTACTTTAATATAAACCTAGAGAATGTTTATGTCCATCTTTATCCTTCCATTTCACTTCTTGGTAGTAATACCATTTTGTTGACTGTAGTTATTTCCCTTTTGTGGCCTGAATTTGTTCAGAAAAAGAATCAGATGTACACTTTTCCTCTTAGCTCATATGTAGTTGATCAGCCAATAAGGATTATTTCTTTTCATTAGCCCTGGACCTGACAAACATCATCAAAACTTCTCTCAACCCACTTGAAGCACATGCAGTTTTTAATTAAGGTGTGTTGTTTAGAACATGTTATGACTTATAGTAAAGAGTAACAAAACTTTGGACAGCAGTTCAAGACCAAGACTGAACAGGACTGAATCTTGATCAGAAAGTCTCATATTTAAAATCAATTATTGCCACAAAAACTTATTTTAGATCTGCACTATCCCTGATCTGGTTTGTGAAAACAGACCCTGTTGTCCAAATATAATGCCTGCAAGTTTTGTTCAGGTAAGTTTTGCTTAGGTCATACTAAATGATACTATGTCCTGAACAACAACCACAAGTTTGAACAATCTAAATGAAAAGCTGAATGTGGATTAAGTGGGTTGAGAGATAATTTGTGTGTAAATAAAGGGTAATTATAAACTTTTGGTATTTGTTAGTGACATTTGCCTCACAGTTCCAGTCCAAAGGACGCAGAATTTGGATTTTCGACATGTCTTGGCTGGTCAGATACATCTGGAATAAAGGAAATTGTGTGCATTTGCTTTTTCTCTATTTCATTTGCTTGTGTGCATGCTCTATGCTATATGAAATATGGAAAAGTAGTTCTGATGCAGCAATACCATAGGGGTCTTTGGTCTTGATCATACCCAAACACCTGTTTAACAAATATTAGTAGTCTATGCTATGACTATAGTGGAGGAAATGAATGCAGCAAAAACTGTAATTTAACAGTTAAAAATATATTGCTTTTGAAATGATTGCAAAACAGTTTGGAATTCCAGACTATATTAAGGATGAACTTGAGGGGCTTTTACAATATTTCGTCAGTAATAAGAACACTTTGGAAATTTGGAAGTGAAATATTGAAAAATTTTGCCAGACAATATATATATATATATATATAGTGACACTTGGGCAAGTACAGTCTCATACAAAAGGCACCCCCAATCAAATGACATGATCTGTTGATTGCGTATGTGACCTTTGTAGGGAAGAAACCTAAAAATGATATTTTCCTGCAATTTCTACTTCACAAATAAATTTATATGCTGAGTTTAAATATTTTGGAAAGTAATATAAAATAGAAAATGTGCCATAGGTTTTGCACAGGCCATTCTGGATATTACACATAAATGTATATAAAATACCAGGGGGCCCAATATATATGTACCCATGTTTAAGCATCTAAAATATAATGAATTCAAACTGGCAAAGTAACCTCAGAACCAATAACGTCTGCAGATGTGAAGAATTTCCAATCAGTGCATCACAGGAAAAATGAATGCAATTCATCCAAAATATATATCATAAAAGGAAATGCAATCAAACATAGACTCACACACATTTACACACACAGGACACAAAAATACACAATCTCACAAGCGCCTGTCTTGTAACTTTGCATTAGTAACACAAAGAACTCCCAAACAAATAAAAAAATATGTGCATTAAAAGGATCTGTGCAAAAATGTAAAATATGGTTCAGCTCTAGGCATGGAAAAGTTGAGCAGTACTGTACTGTTGGCAGGTCGGTCACAGTAAGCAAACCTTTCCCAGTTGTAGAAGTAATTGAAAGCAGAACCTTTTTTTTGTATGCAACTGCACTAAAAAATTAAGCAAAAGAATCTGTACTAAAGGCCTCAGACCTCTTCCTCCAAAAAACTGAACTCCATACTGAAAACTCAAAAAGAGAAAAAAATAAACTTAAACAAATATCATTGTGAAAATATAACACCCAGAACCCATTGCAAAGATATATAAAGTTCTAAATAAGTTCTCCTCACCATAAATTGGAGATGTACATCTGTGATTTTCCTTTTTAAGAGGTTTTTGGATATCGTGGGAATGTTTTCCTTTTCAGATAAAAGGACAGGCCATAATCGATCTGGAAACATTAAAGCACTGAACACATCTGCTCCAAGATCAAAGTGCAGCTGAGGCTTTGGCCGCTGTTCCTCAGTCAGATCCAGAGCTCATCCCGCAGTTCACAAATGAGGGCAAAACCTTCTCAGACTGATCCAGGATCAGGGCTTTTACAACTCTTATTGTGGCTCATTTCATAGACGAGCTGTTGAAACGTACCAGGTATTTATCGTCAAATGCTTCTGTGTCTATCCTCAGGAAGCATGTTAGCTCCATACTGTCATTTCATATCTGGAGGGATGATGAAGCAGGGACATTTCAGTTGTTACGTGGTTGAGAATTTTAGGAGGAAGCAGGGCAGTGTTTGGGCTCACAAAGGTGGAGGTGGAGACCTCAGCACTGCTCCGACTCAATAAAACCCTCCTTTTCCTGGCCAACAGGCTCCACTTCCGCATATGCCGGGTGACCAGAACCACGACGGAACTTCATCGCAGGCCACCGGCTGGGCCGTCGCTGCAGAAACACAGAGAACAACGTTTAATCAGCTGTAGCTTTCATGAATTACATTACAGAGATTTGGTTTTGAGCTGAAGTTGAGAGCTGTACCTTATTACTAGCGGATTAACGGTTCCTTAAACTGAACCAAAAATCTCATAAGATTACTATTTCTCCAGCCAAAATTATTTTCCAGCAGTTTGAAATGAAATTACTATTATTGTTACTTTTCAAATGATTCTCAGTTAAATGATATGCATATGATGCCGTTTTGTTCCATGAACATGCTTTTCGGACAATCAGATTGAGCAATCAAAAAAACCTGATGTATGAATGGATAATAGAAGATATGCTGCATTATTTCATGGATGACTTTTGTTATATATACAACAGGGTTGTATATATAAAAACAATATATGTAGTGAAATAATAAGTATAATCTGTGAAAAAATATATAATAATATAAATTTTATATTATTATATATTTTTTCACAGATTATACTTATTATTTCACTACTTATATGTATTTGGTGAAATATGCTGGAAAAGCCTTATGGGTTTTTAATGTCAAATATGTTTCCTTTCCAAAATGAAATAATGCATGACTGCTTAAAAGTCCTTCACTGCCTATTTTTGACCATTCAGCTTATTTAATTCCCATTCTACGTGGCCTTGCTCTTGGGTGCCCTCTAGTGTTTCGAGGTCATGTTTTTGGTATGATTAGAAGAATAGAAAGTGGTCTTTTGAAATCGGATAACTGTGGGGCTGTCACAGTGTTAAAAACAATACTAGCTACCTTTCTTATGATAGTAGCTGCTTTTTCTTACAAATGATTATAGATGGTTTCACTTTGTTTAATCTGTGATATCACTGAAAAAGTAAACGATTTCAGGGACTGGGAGCGCATCAACACAGTGGGACAGTTTGATTAATAGCAAGGTTGTGAAAGGCAATGACAGAAGACATAAAGGATTGATAACTGAATAATACTCAACAGGTGATTAATAAAATATTTAATTTTTAAATTGATCTTCTTTTGTATTATTATTTCTGTTGAAAACACACACACACACCTCGATAAAGAAGAGGCCGGCTGCAGAGCTGGGGTGGTGGTAGATGTAGAGGGTTACCAGGATGACAGCCACCATCACTAGCATCAGCATCAGCATTCCCAGAATCAGTCCTGTGTGAAGAGGGTGTGTGTCGCGCTCAGCTGTACTCTCGGCTGCCGCAGCTGGAAAACACAAACAGAGAAATTCACATAAGTACACTCACATCATTACTGAATTGATGGTGACACATAAGGATATATGTTAGTTATTAGGTACATTATTAATACATTAGTGCATGGATGTCCATACAGCAAAGAAACCCTATGTTGTAGTTTTGCCTTCCCACAACAATGTTTAACAACTAAAATAATGGTATATTTATTGTGCAATAATATTAAAAACCAATGGCACATTTGGATCTCATCGCTTGTGCAAACCTTTTGGTCATATATGTTTACATTTACGACTCCCACATGCTGCTAGAACGACCCTTAGTCGCTGGTGGAGGTGGTGGCTGAGGTGGTGTTGCAGGAGGTACACAAAAACACACAAAAGGACACAAGTGCCCATGCTAGGTTTGATTTGCCTTTTGGGCCCAAACTGGATCACCACTTCCCACAACTGACAACAAATGTAGGAGATCGAAGGACTGATGTGTGTCTGAAACACCCCTTGCTTAACACGTCAAAATTAGCGTGTCATTACCTGTCATTTATTTGTGTTTTCATCTTGAACAACCAGTATACCAGTCAGTACTTATTCACAATAACTTAAAACAGACACCATGCGATTGGTAGCCACTACAGTTCTAGCATTTCTTAGCTTTTCTACTCTCGTGTCTTTAAGCACTTGGTCACATCCTGTAAGACGCTGGCTTGTGCTTATGCTTATTTCTATAATGCTTTAACCCTTTTATTCATGATGTTTAACCTTTAAAGCCATTGTAATTACAGACTTTTTTAATAAATGTAATGTTTATGTTTATCTGCATTTAAAATATTGGAAATGATTTTCATTTTAAACAGATTTTAAATTTAATGTTTACAGATTTATTCATTAATTCATTTTCTGTAAGTGCTTAATCCTTACAAGGGTCATAGGGCCAATAGACATGAGGCCAGGGCACACACACACACACACACGCACACAGCCCATTTGCTCACACACTCACACCCACAGTCAATTTAGAATCCCCGATATACCTGATGCGCATGTCTTTGGACAGTGGTAGAAACTGGAGACCCTGAAGGAAACCCACCCCACCACAAGGAGAAGATGCTAACTCCACCCCAAACCGGACCAGGACATAGATTTGAACCCCCAAATTTGAAATGTCACCACAGGTATAATACAGATAGACTTCACTGAGGAAACTGCCACTAATAACGTAGATCTCAAGTTATTTAATGCTTACAATTTGCAGTCAGAATCAGTGAAAACAGAAGCATGATATTGATATTTATAATAATCATTTTGCTAAGAAAAACAAGACATTCAATCAAAAGTGTAGATTTTAAGACTCAATATCACATCAACATAGATCAAATGTGAATAGTAAGCAATAAATCTGTAGGTTACAGTTTTATTGCTGCTGGCCCTGTTTCCATGCTCTGAAACACACTTCATTTTAGGATAGGCTTGTTGAGCAGATCTGTTGCATCAGGTGTGTTAAAGCATAAAATACAGTAAAAAACATGCAGGATAAAAGATGTGAACAGGAGGGGGCAGCATTTAACCACCTCCACTACTTGGTCATTTCTCAGCAGAACTCTTGTGTGGATGTGTGAGCTTCATGGACAGAGACTGAGTGATGGTGAAAGGTTAAGGTTGCATTCTGATATATTATGTCTTAAAGGACATTCCCGGCAGGCTGCTCTGCAATCATGACCTCGCCACATTGATGCCCGGCAGCTTTTTTTCACCAAGCCAGGCCTAGACAGACAGAAATGGATGCTTGTACACAGAAAAGGAACAAGACTGATACTGGCTATAAAATCCATTAGTCAAGAAGAGAAACATGAATGCTTTAGCTCTTAACATCTGCGTCATATCACCACTAAATGGGTAACAGACGTCACTGATATAAACCACAAGGCCTAGAAATGTAAAAAAGCACTGTGGCCAATTCAAAATTCAGTGGGCGCTTATCTCTACTATATAAACACAGAGTTCGACCAGGCCTGCATTTCTAACATAGTTCATTAGACCTGATATAAAAATAAATACAACATGTCATAACCTAGATCATAATGTTCACTGTTCGGTTAAATGTAATGAATGGCCATTTTATTTGAAGTTGCTTTGTAAATTGGTGAGCTATGTTTGGTTATATTTATAGATAAATTGTCACACAGTGTCTTAAACCACAGGGGGGACAGATGAGATCAGATCTGTGGCCAAACCATGCCGTCAAGCAGTTTATAAACCACATTTTAGAGATCACAGTCAAAAACTCACAAATCTGTCAGTGTGGTTTCTTTGCAGATTGAATAAATAACCTTCAGGTGTGTCAAAGCATGTGTACTGAAGACCTGGCATGAAGGTCAGTCTGAATATCTGACTTTCATGCTGTTCCAGGTGAGGAACTGTGTAGCTTTTCCCTTTTCTCATAACAAAATGGTCTGCATTCATCAGTCCCTCAGCCAGAACAGAGCAGGAGGAGATTAGCATCGCTCCAGCCTAGCGTTTCCGCACAGACAGACACACAACCACACAGGCTCTCGAGTTCTGCAGGCTTTCAAAAACAGCTGGTGCTGGGCTTGAGTGACAAACCTAACCTGAAGTTAACAACACACTGCACAATATATCTGTCTCTCCTCATCTGACACTAATATTCCCTGATCCCCCCTTTATCTGTCTCTTTTCCTTTTCATTTTGTCATTTTTTTTAAATATCTCCTTTGATTTCTCTCTCATTTTCTTGCATAATGTCCATTTCTCTCATTGTCATTTTCTTTCTTTTTTCCTTCTTTCTTTTGGTCTCTTTTTCTTTCAATTTCTGTGACTTTCATACTCAGTCTTTCTCTTTCTCTAGCCAACACACGCATATGAGCAAGCACCCACCCACACAAGACTGTAAGGGGAACAGAGTGTGTGTGTGTAAACATGTAAGCGGGTTTCATTAACCTTCAACAACAGATGTCACGCTCCAATCAGCTGGGACCAAAAGTCTAAGAACACCAGTGAAAGACTATTTATTTTAGATTATTTTCTCATTTAAGAGAACATTTAATTTTTAAGATATTTTAATGAAATTTAGGACTTAAAAAAGCTTCAATCTTAGTTAGGTAGGAACAGTAAAGCATCTAGAATGTTCCTTCTTCAATTCACTCGTTACAGTTTTATACATTTTCAAAGCTGTCTCACACTTTTGGACCTGTATGCTTAGAAAGATTGTGCTCCGAATGGAAATTTGAGAAGAAATTTGATACATTCTGTCAGTAACTTTTCAGTGAAGTAAGAAAATATACCTACGCATGAGTGTGGGAAAGTATTTTCCCTCTAGCCATCACATATATGAGGTGCTATTTGTTGTGTTTCTCCAGCCAATGTGCTGAACTGTCCAGTGATGGGTTAGTGTCAGTTTGAAAATGGGCTAACCTCACATGTCTCATATGAAGCACATTGTGAACACCCTGCCGGAGCTGACAGCACTGTGAGATAAAGTATGACCTATCTAACAGATAAAAAACAGTCAACTTGTCTTCATTTTGTAGCTTTCATCAAACTTAAGTAAGGAACCTTAGGTATGGGAATGCCGAGGAAAAAAAGAAAGGAGTTTTTGATCACCCCTGTGGTGACCAAAAATCTTCCAAACCCAATATATTTGATTTAGGATCATTTCACAATACTGGCAAAACTCCATTTGTTTTTTTTCAATAAAAATAAAGCTTCGATAAAACCTCAAATGATTTATATTTTCAAATAATATACCAGTACAGACTTTGTGCTACACAAAAGGTTTGGGATGGATTTAGAGCCTTGACAGATGCTTTGACAGGTGTGATATGTTTATCATGCCTGAATGTTACACCCTGAGTTATTAATTCGAGGACTCTGCTTTATGTAAATGAAAAATGGACAATTGAAATATTTATTGACCTTTTTTAACGTGGACTGTTTTGTAGCTGTAAATCACACTGATAAACACACACACACACTTCTAATTTTTTTCCTTTTTAACTCATCCACTTTGAGCTTTCCTGAGGATGTGTGTGTGTGTCTGTGTATGTGTGCATGCATCTGTGTGTGTGTGATGTGAAACATTCCCACTCAGGAAAACAGCACAGACTCTAATTATTTTTTTACTGGCATAAATTATACAGCGCTCAGGGTTGCCACAGAATTGTTTTATTAATGATGTCTGATTATTCCCTCAGCTCTGTGCTGAATTCTTTCATCATTCACCCACCTCATTCTGTTTCTGTGCACTTGCCCCAGTCATCACACACACCACAGCAATCTCACCTACAGCCCTGTATCAGCTGAGTGGGTCACATCTGTCTACGCTGCCTGTCACAGGTTGCCTTTTACCAGCTCCAGGCTTGTTTTTAGGATGAATATTTGACAGTTTGCCACAATCACTGAGAAACACTTTAATTCTCTGCTGAGAGGCTAAACAGAAAATGCCTACACCTAAGAAAGAAAGACGATGCTCACCAGTCTGTTCCATCTTGTTTTATCTAAAATGATGACGTTGTTTAGTCAGCATTTGTGGAACAATATTTCAGACACGCTGAAGGTGTATGTATGATGCTGATTTTACTCTGGACACAGAAATCGTCTGCATCTCTCTGATATCCCCAGTATCACCCTATCAGAGTATCTGGACTGAGTCTAGTAAAGTGAAGGCCAAAATGACGTCACTCGGACCAACTTCAGTCATGAGAGGTCTTTGTATTGTGAGCTAATATGCTTTATGCCAGGGTTTGCTCACTGGGCTGCATAACTGAATGCTGCCTGAATGTGGACTTTTGAGGACATTTAAAGAAATCTAATAAACTCTGAACCCATCTTTAGTATACCAAACCAGTGCCAGTGTCAAAAGTGAGTGATGAAATATCACATAAGACGTGACAATAATCTACACACATCATTCACCTCTGGTACATTCTACACATACAAATACAGGACTCTTACAGGATTCCTCTACCCAAAGTTTATTTGTATTTCCACGTATAAAGTTTACATGGATGACCCAAAACATTAGTATATCACCTCTACATAACCAACTTCATCCATCTGTAAAGATATTTGCACTATATTGTACCTAAAAAAAGTATAATATATATGTAATTTTTATTTTTTCTGTGAGCATCTGCAGGCTAGTCCGAAACATCTGCTCATTGTACTGACACAATGACAATAAAGCACCTATCTTTCTGTCTATGGTAGACAGTATGACCACACACACACACACACACACACACACACACACACACACACACACACACACACACACACACACACACACACACA
>JBBKCR010000012.1:13435741-13448690 GCA_037577295.1 Ladigesia roloffi | reverse complement strand
ATTTCTCTGCTAGGCAAACACATGTATCTAATATAGTGTTTTGCCCCCCAAAAAACACAAAAAAAATCCGAAAGCAAAAAGAATCAGAGTAGAGAACTTCTATTCCAAACCCGAGTGATTGAAACACAAACGTAGACCCTCTCACCTCTGTGAACATAATACTTTAAACACTGTATACTCCCTTCTTTCAGAGGCATAGTTACGCTGATCCTAAAGCAGGATTGGTCAAAACAAAGAAGTCCATCTGACCAATCAACCAATCAGCTGGTCGTTCCAAGCTGAGGTAGGTCTCCAGAGAGGTCAACCGCAGAAGTGAACATTGATCATGAGCTAAAAATTAAGGGGGGAAGAAAGAAAAAAAAAGCAGCCAATGGAGACAGGCTGATGTGCCACCATTGCTGGTGGTAAAGGCGGTCAGAGTTTCAGTCCTGAAAGAAAGTTGGAGGCTATCTGAGTCCCACCCTTGAGGTCATCCACTCCAAGCCCTGGCAAAGCCTGAAATCCAAATGAAACCAATTAGAAGTGTTCCGTGCGCCTCAAATGTCAACTTCTATATTAAAGCGTTGGTTTGGGAAATACATTGTGTAGCTAAATGATTCTTTGCTTCAGGTGCATACAGTTTTAGTTAATCTCATTTCTTTAGGATAAGGTATAAGAGTGAAAGACTGTGTGTGTGTGTGTGTGTGTGTGTGTGTGTCTCACCCCTCTCCTGTGAGTGCACAGCAGGACTGAATGTGCCAGGGATGATCTTTAATGGAACTGAGGGTCAAGTACTTGGAGATTTCTGCTGCAGACATACAGCCCTTCATGTCTTGCTTATTAGCAAAAATTAGCACTGCTGCTTTGCGCAAGTCCTGAGAGTGATGGAAGAAAAAAAAAAGTGTAATTAGAAAGAAAAAAAAAGAAGTCGAATTCTTGCCAGGGGTCTGTTTATGTTTCGTCTGATCAGATCGCTTTATTCTGAAGGAGTTCTGAGTTCCGAAGTGTAGACATGCATCTCTATCTCTGTGCTTCTTAGCAGAGGAGATTTGCCTGGGGTGGACTAGCTGAAATGACTGATGCAGTTCACTGCTTAATATTCTCAGTTTCTTTTGCTTTCAGGTCATCCTGTTTTCAGATGCTGGTGTCTGTCCAGGCTAGGTGCACCTGTCTGGGGATAAGTAGCCATTTTCTCATGGACCTTCCAGTAATCTCTAACTGTACTGGCAGGGATGTGAAAGATCTATGCTAGGTTTCTGTTTGCTACTTCCTGCTGGAAATATATGGCAGCTGGATGGCCTCGTGGTTCGGGCTCTGGCCCTGCAATCAGAGGGTTGGGGTTCAAATCCCAACTGCTAGTGTCACCAGTGCCACACACTGCTGCCCGAGCGCCTTGTCGCCTTGTTCACTTGGTGAAACAATTTCTTTGTGTGTTGTACTTGATTATGCATGAGACAAATAAAAATCTTGTTTTAAAATGATGCCAACTAAAATGACGCCAACTATGAAAATATTCATAGTATGGAGGCAATATTTTCTCCCTTATTTTTAATATTGTTCATACTAGTAAGTAATGTAAAAAGGAAACCTTTTAATAACAAGAAACGTTATAAATGGAAACGTGCCTGAGTACTTGCTTCCTCTCACTGCCAAACAATAACCTTCAAACCCTTATAATTGTTTCCCCATCTTGGTCCTGAGGAGCAGCTGCACTGTTCATTATCATGCTGGTCCTGCTCGAACATCTGACTCAGCACCAGCAGTGCTCCAGGACAAAGACTGGGGAACACTACTGTGGAACAATAAGGAAGGACAAACTATTTTTAGGATCTATTTTTAGCAAAAATCATCACAGAACAATTAAGAACAAAATTTAGATTTAGAAAAAGACAACAACTTTTTCAGCACAGCAGCAAAAAGAGTTCCCACTTCTGCATTTTAACCTTCAAAGCTCTCGAAAAGTGGGACTCACAGCTACCGCACTTTTACAATCAGCACTCTTGCCGCTGAAAAATCACTGCCACTTCTTTTTTTTGTTTCGTTGTGAATCCTACACCAACTGCAGTCCCTAGGACGGTTAGTATAATTTAACTAAATTTTAACTAGATGATGTATTTCAAAACTCCCTTAGCTGGCCCGTTAATATTTTCAGAGACACATTCATTCTAATGCCTTCTACAGTTCTATTTTTCTCTTGAAATGTATTTAGGATTTTTTTGCTGTGCTGTGTGTGTTTATTCTCATGGATTGGTCTGAAAAATGTCCTCAATTAAGTATCAAAATCATGTTTACAGACCTAGTGGTCACAATAATTTGTGACGACAACAACTTGGTTTAGTCCATCGGCTTGAAAGTCACATTTTAACCACAGTAATCGTATCTGAACAGACAAAGATGGCAGGCAGTAAACTGTGAGATGAATGAAGCTTTTGTACTTTTTTAAAGGGCTTAGAAACGTGGAGTATATGCATGTGATGCAAACAAAGCTTTACCTCATGAGCCAGCATTCTGTACAGCTCCTCTTTAGAGATAGCCAGCCTTTCTCGGTCTGTACTGTCCACCACCAGGATAATGAACTACAGAAAAACAGGCATGCACACAGACACGTAGGGGGAAAAAAGTTAAACAGGTCATGTTACAGCTACCGCTTTTCAAAAGGCATCTAACAATATCACTGTGAAAAGAGTGGCAGGGTCTATGTTTGGAAAGTCTACTTTCTGAGTGGCTCTGCGTGTCCCTACATGCAAACACGTGCACATGGGAGTGAGTGCGTGTAGAACAGACGGCAGCGGTTTTCAGTAACAGCCCCCCCCCCAACAATCCACCCACCCACGCACGTTTTTTTTTGGACTGACCGCCGGTGACCTCTTCTTTCAGTCCTCTTTGTCAGCCCCTGAACCTTGACCCCAAAGCCCAACACACATACACACACACCAGCTGGGCTCTGGAGGACAGGCTGCTGTTCACACCATTCATGAACATAACAGAGCCGCAACTAAGCCAAGTCTACACTCTCCCGGGACCCTGCAGCAGCCCCACACCAGCCTAATCCAGGCTAGCTTTGAGGTAAAAGAAAGTGAACCCATACCAGAAAACCCCTTCTGAACTCATAATTTAGTTATCTGTGGTATTGTAGACTCTCTCTAGAGACCAGTATTAAAACAATATAACTGGCTAACCATGCTTGGACATTTTCATCATCATTTTTAGTTTTTTTTTTTCCCTGAGGTTTGAGAACAGGTAAAGAGAACATGTGAACAACACAGGCATGCTTTAAAAAGGGGCTATTCCAACTGATGAAAACAGGTTTTATAAAAAAAAAACTATTTAAGAAAAAGGAAACAGGAGCAAATAAATCTAACAGTTGTTAAATAAATAAATAAAACAAGATGAAAAAGGGCCAACATCCAGTTTTTCTATGTTGATGCTGCTTTTGTTCACCGGTTCTTGTTTCCAGGCTCTCTCTAATCAGTGTAAGGGGCGTATTTATGACCATACCGATGTCGCACTGCTCTCCCCTGTATGATTGATAGACAGAAGCTGCATTAAGGTAAGAATGCTGCTCTGCAAATTTGAGAAGATACCTCAGTGTTTGAGTAGTAGGTGTTCCAAGAGGAGCGAAGGCTCTCCTGCCCACCGATGTCCCACATTAAGAAGTGTGTATTCTTCACCACTATCTCTTCAACATTGCTGCCGATTGTCGGAGATGTGTGCACGACCTCCTTCATCAAGCTGCAAATCAAACAGGAGCACGTAAATAAACAAGTCCCGTTGCTCAGAGAATAAATGAGAATAAACCTTCCATTTAAAAAACAAAGCAGACATTACATACAACTGATAAAGAATGGTCGTCTTTCCAGCGTTGTCAAGACCCACGATGATCACCTTGTGTTCTGCAGGCCAAAGAACAACATACACATTAAAAACAAATAAACAAGTGGATCATTGTTTATTTGACCCACAGTGAGTTTGTAATGTAATTATTTTTTACAATGTGTTTACAATTAGCATGCCGGTATAACTTAATGCAGTTCAAACAACAAAACAGTAAACGGTCATTTTTCTGTTGATCAGTGTGTTCTCAACCATTTTCAGGCCTCTCCTCATAGAAACACAGTATTGCTTGTAATTACTAGGGATGAGACATGATTTTCCAATACTCAAATATTCAATATAGGTTTGAATATCAAATAGTTATTTCGAATACCGTTATCTCAATTAAGGGACTCCGGAAAAAAAACACGGAACAAAAATGAGGATGTATCCTCACCAATACATCATGTAACGAATTAATTCAGCCAGAGGGTGTCGCCAACACTAAAGCTCCCCCATAGGCTACTCCAGAAGAAGAAAACTGAATTTTACCATGCGGCATGAATAATGCAGTGACCTAAGGCTAGTAAAAGTTCCGTATGGGACTCGTTTGCGTTTAATGGCAATGAGGCTCAGTGCAAACTGTGTCATATGAAGCTGGCATACCACAGATCAACCACTACCATGCACAGTCATCCGAGAGCGAAGCACCGCGCAGGAGTGACTTCAGGCCGTTTCACCGGATTTAGCCTTATTGTTACAATTGAGATAGTCTAGAATATAGTTTAATAGGTTCATTGCTCTTGTTCATTTACTGTTCTGTAATTTCGAACAGTTTGTGAAAAATAACTTTCACCCTCTCTGTCGTCGATTTTCGGGAAAAAAAATTGAATGGTTCTCCTTAATTTTCGAATAGTGTTTTTGCCAAAACATTACATCCCTAGTAATTACTATCAAATACTTGGCCGGCATAAATACTTCCTTACATGAAATCAGCTTTATGAATGTGCGAGAACAAAACAAATCCTGCCTTTATAAAAATAAAAATTGAACTGGATCATTTATTAACTCTGTATATCCCAGGGCTTTTAAAGTAGCAGAGAATATTTCCTCTCATTCGGAACCAACTTCCTTCCTTCCTTCCTCTCTTAGCTTACTTCTGTTGTTTGGCTGTATGGTCAACCTGGGCACATTACCAGTCAGATATGCTCCCCTGAGGCTGAGAAGACTCATACACACCGACTGAAGTAGTAACACAGCAGCGTTAGCCTAGTGAAGGGTCAAGATCAAAGCTGACAAGTCAACCTAAGGTCAAGCCTTTGAGAGTGACTAGTAGACAGTACAAGTTGTCCAGCTTTTTCCTCCGGATTTAGATACAAGCCAAATGGAAGGAAGCCAGGTCAGACAATTTGTGTGTGTGGTCTGACAGATGAACAATACAATACAGGACCCTACATCATTATTACTTCCTCAAAAATGAGTGAGCAAGACTGGGATTTTAGCTCAAATGTGCAAAACTGGAGAGTGAAGAAACTAAAAGAAACTAAAATAAAACACGACCTACAGAAATCCAGGTCTGCTCATCTGAACAATATTCTGAGAAAATAGCAAAATGATAATAGATGTTATAATTTTGTACAAAAAGTATAAATTAAATAGATAAGTTAGAAGAAAACTAACACAATCTATTTTGAAACTGAAATGAAGTCAAATGTCAACTACAACTATTTAAGCAAACAAATCACAGCAAGTGATGACAGACAATCATTACAGATGTGAAAGTCTCTGCAAAGTAAACGCCAGTAAAGAAAAATGAGACAACCTGCAGACAGCAGTGGTGAGTGGATGTATTTTACAGACGAGCCAGAGGAGAAATAAACCATCGACACCAGGAGTCAAAAACACACACACACAAAAAAGAAAAGATAGAAAAGGACTGGAATGTGCAGAGAAGCACAAAGATGAAAGAGAAAAGGTTTATGTTCTGCTGAGATGAAGATACACCTGGGTGAA
This sequence comes from Ladigesia roloffi, assembly GCA_037577295.1. NCBI lineage: Eukaryota > Metazoa > Chordata > Actinopteri > Characiformes > Alestidae > Ladigesia > Ladigesia roloffi. Next base: position 13,442,885 of record JBBKCR010000012.1, on the reverse strand, counting down.
AAGGGTGTGGAACTCCTAATGAACCCTCGCAGATGTGTCAGTGTTATGGCTTGGGCATGCTCAGCTGCCTCTTGAACTGGCTCTCTGGCTTTGACTAATAAGAAAAATCCCCAAATTCAATGGGCAGAAGTTCTAAAGAAGTTCTGAAGACCGCTGCAGCTGGCCGGAAACACAAAGCACACACGCGCACACACACACTTTTAAACTGTTCAGGAGACCTCATTTAAATCAATCTGGGAACACATCAGCAACCTGGTATGTCTAGGGAGGAAGTTACGACCCGTAAGGGATTTAGAACCACATATAAGGAATTTCAGGAATACCCCAGTATTTCTACTCAGCTGAAACTGGGGGAGTAATCAGAAAGATCTACAGGTCTGAAACGATTTGACATCATCTCAAGTAGATTCAGAGTTAAAAATACAAAGAAACAAATTGGCATTCTGCGTTTATGTCTCATGTGTTTTTATTTATTTTTCTGTGATCAAAAACACATAATCCCGGGCTTCTCAGAGTATAGGTGAAGGAGTGGCCCAAAAATGAGTGTTCGGCTACACAACAACTCCTGTTGTGCGTCCTGAATGAATGTGAAGCGTTTTAGAGAGCGTCATGCAGTGAAACACAGGGTACTGAGAACTGCTTGAGACACTAATTCAGGGAATTAGGAGAGAGAATGGGATTACTAATCCCATTCTCCCTAGAACTCCTTCTACAGTCAGCTCAGGGGAATTAGGCCAGCACTGTCCCACACTTCCTCTTGGAGCTCTACTTGGATAGAGCGAGAACACGGAGCGTGTTTTTCGGTTCTAGAAGCAGAAGAACAAATCTAGCTACTTGTTTCATTCTGCACGCATTTCTTTTCTTAAAGTGATGACATGCTGTGTGTTAATAATTCAGACAGACTTCAATACGAGGATCGTTTAGTCTCATGCTGATACACTGAATCATATGTGGCGAGACCCACAAAAGTCTCAGTGTGTAAAATGTTTGTGTGACATTACAGTAAAAAGTAAAATGAATATAATATTGATGAAGCGGTTTAATAATGCGTGGTAAACCTCTAGACCAGGTGCTTTTACTTTAATGCACTCTCACTGAAATAACTGTCAGCACATTTGAATGTTTTCCTAGCTCTTACTCGTCCACTTCCGGGGGTAAGAAAGCTCCGCAAACTAGTTGATTAGTTGAAATCGAAATACACCAAGTTGCAGAAGAAGGGGGTGGGTGTTGTTCCAAGACATGGAAATCACCGTATTCATCTGAAATAAATAATCAGTTGCAGGCCCGCATTTAATTAACCAGCTTTCTTTTTACATACTGTTTTTGTATTGTCCCTGGGGATACTTAGCAGGATTCATCACACCATATAATTTAAAGACACCCCCCCCCCAACTCCATCAAAATGCTTCTCTAACCATCAAACTAGCTTTGATTACATCCCTGTGTACCAGTAGGAGGGTACAAGTTTAATTGGAAATATTTTTCAGTGGAAGCCCACCAACAAAAGCCCTGTCGACAAAACTACCCCTTCTTCCTCCTTGAAAATGTTCCCCTACAATCCACTAAACCTCTTGATCCAGGAGAAACCTATTACATTTCCCCACCATGCCATCTCCTCCAGCAGCCTCTGAAGTCCAGAGAGCCTTCCTGACACACAATTATGGAAATAAACCAGTATACATAACCAAACCCTAGCATCATCCCTAGTCCTGAGGACAATGAGTAGTACAGAGTAATTGAGTAGAATAGAACACTCAGCAATGGTTGTACATAATTTTGAGATGATTCAAGGTTATCCAAGTGCCGGACTACCCTTTATCAGCACTTTCAGTCAAACAGGAACCTCCAGCTTAGGGGCACAGATAAGTAATAGTCAATCATTGTGAAAGCTATTGATGAAGCTCTGCTTAGCGTATTGATCTGTCCATCGGTCTACAGTGAGGCCAGATTCAATCTGACGCATGAAATGGCATTCACTCTTGAGTACATCCACTTCTCTTAAGTATGCTAGGGCCTTAACTGTAATGTAATGACAGTTAGCTTTTTTATGCTTACAAACATCAGGATAGTCGCAATGCTTTTAGACCACTTATTGGTGGTTATGCAGCAACTACAGCTTCTAAAATACCACAAATGGCATCTTCTCATGAGTCCAGCACAGAGACCTTACAGGAACATCTGTCAGACATTCCAGGGATCTGCAGATTGTGATTGGATTGTTTGTTCAGAATCAGTCCGTTCTACAACCGCCTTAAAATAGCCAAAAGCAAACCCTACCAATAAAGCACCACCTCCTCAAGATTTGGCAACCTTTTTATTACAGGCCGTTATAAGTAACCTGTTGATCCTTTTACATCCTAAATGAAAATTTAGTGAGTAAGTAAAACTATATTAAACTTTCAAAATAGGTTTTTAAAGGGGTCTGGAGCCAAAATTTCAGCTCAACACTCTTTCTTTACAAACTTTTGAAAAACTGGACAAACCATCAGAGGAAACTGGGCAGTTTTCACAGCTGCTTCTCCCAAGTTCCTGCCACTCATGCTGAGAATAATATGGCAGGAACACAATAACAAAATGTGAATCACATAAGGGGGAGACAGTATGTAAGCGACACGCCCTTCTTGAACACCTTCTGTGTGCCGGGTCACTCACGGCATCAGGCCTTCTGTCACATCCTTTGAGTCACAAACCCCGGTGTCTGTTCAAAAGCACAAAAGCGCTGGGGGTTGGGTCAAAACAGTCTCTCACACATCTCCACCAGAAAAAATCTGACCAAGTCAATTCTGTTTAGCGATGCTAACTATAGTGTCCAGTCCTGAGCTTCACATCAGCCATGAGCCATTTACTCCATCAAATATAAGAAAGGACTAAACATGCAGCCTCAAAGGCCAACAGCACACTATTCAGAAGAGTTCATGCTTCAAAATGAGAAAAAGAGTTTGGGTGGGAGCTTTGAAATCCGACCAAGGTATAGTCATCTTCCTGTCAAAGCGCTGACCCAGGGGTACATTATATCCCCTTATTTTGATGAAAATATCCAGGTGAGGAGAGGAGCATTCTGGCCGGTAAAAAGGCTACCAGAAGCTGAGAAGCTATCCACGTTAGTCAAAGGAAGTACAGTATGTGGGTTGCAGCTAATATTAACATCATCTGTCAAACTGTGGTTGACCACTTTTTTTTCTTCGGCTGCAGGAGGTTTTAGTGGGCGTTAAAGGGTCTCTGTAAAAGACACCAATACAAAGAGAGTACCTAAGCAGAAGATGTTAGCTAAACCAGATGTTGTTAGCTAATGTGGCCAGCTGTTGGATTACTGCAGCCAATCCAGACTGCTAGCTTTGTTATGGCTGTTACAGTCTTTTTACCTTGATACGTCCCAAAGACCTAAATTAAATTCTGCAGAATTCGACCTTTCTAACACTTCAAGCCTGATGGGAACAGTATGAGAACAGAAATGTAATTCGAAGAAGTAAACACCGTTAAATCCCGTTAGCTGGTGTATCATTAGCCAGATAGCTAACTGGATGCTTTTCTATTTGATTTATAACTGAAAAAGAGAGACTTCTCAAACTTACCTTGATTACAGAAAAAACTCCAAAGCTTGGCCACAATTAGACCCATGTCTCCTAACTATGGTTGTCTGTTAATTTGGTTTAATTGCTAGGAGTCGGCCTCTGTCTGTACAGCTGCAGGCTAGCCCGTTATGTTCATGCGGAGATAACGAAGCTACAGTCCCATTTTCTAGTCGGCCAGGTGAATGAGAACTCACACCGACATTACGGGCAGATGGAGAGGTAAATGAAGATGTAAAGAAACCTCCCAGTTTAGTCAGTTCAGACTGTCTCTTCAGTTCTTTGTCTGGTGTGGAGAGCAGCTACGCCTCCACTTCATACCTCCACACGGAGCCGAGGAGCAGGGACAGGCTTTAACTCTGCTGCGGCTCTCTTACTGCTCCTGGGATCCAGCCGGGGCTCCAGCTTGGACTAAACGCTGCAAAACCATGTAGATGACTCCTCTACTGGACTCCCAGATCCTTCTGAGCCAAGATGAGAACCTTTTTAAAAATGTCTTTAAAAAAGAAGGAAAGTTTGTGCAGGAGCACAAATGACAGACTGTTGCACATAAACTCCTCCAAGCACTCGCACCAGCACCATCCCCCAACCCTAAACCCAGCCGAGACCGCCCCGTTCCTCTCGGAGGTTTCGCAGACCACAAAAAGGTTCAGTACCGTCACCTACTGTGTTGGAGCTGCATGGTGTCACTCTGTGGGTTACAAAGCTTTTATTCTATTGATTGTACGGTATATTCGTTTGGTTTTCTGCTTTTTCTGTCTTCTTTTATTCTGCCCACTTTGCTGCCGTAACAATCAAAGTTTCCTATTTGTGGCACTAACAAAGACTTATCTTTATCTCAGCTGATCTTAGTTCCACAGAACTACACTTCCCGTGAGCCCTCGCTTCCAAACGCTCCAAGCGATGACGTATGAGGATGCGGTTTGGAAGAAACGAGTGGAAATTTGCCTGAAGATTTTTTGTCTTTGGTTCATTAATGCTAAAGTAAGAGTAGTATGTTTGTAAAGGTGGTTGGATTATGGGCATCTGTTCAGTTCTGAGTCAGTAACTATTTTGACTGACAACATTTTAGTACAAATAGGAAAGCAGGGCTGCCAACTTTTCCCAAAATCTTTGCGTGAGAGTTTAAATGTTTGAGCGGGGGGGGGGGAGGGGGTTGCCTAAAATCCCGAGCGTCGATCGGGGTGTGGATATTTGGTGCTGCCTTACATCTCGAGCAATGAGAGGGGAGGTTTTTCTCCTTTTGACGAGGATTGCTGCGACATTCGGTGGCCCACCTACCGTTGAGGAGTTTACACAATGGCAACGGTAGAAAAAATAGATTTTCAGCGTGAGAAATCGGAGGTGTGGCTTGACAGCGTGTGAAGACAGTCAGATGCGTGTGTCTCACGCTCAAAGATACCGCGTACAGTCAGAAACTCTGTTAAGAATTTAGTAAAATAGCACAGGATTGTGGAAGAGAGGTGAAGAAGAGAGTGCAGGCAGGGTGGAATGGGTGTAGAGGAATGGTTTGGGTGCTGTGTCAATGAGGAGAAAAAAGAGGGCAGGGCTTATAATAAATAGATTTGCATTTGGAATTATGGAATTATGAGGATGGGCAGGAACAGTAATGGATGGAGAAGAGTGGCAGGAGTGATATGTGACAGGTACCAGTAAGAGTGAAGGTGTACAAGACGTTAGTGAGACCAGCTGTGTTGTGTGGTTTGATGGTTTGGAGACAGTTGCACTGACAAAAAGAAAGGAAGCAGAGCTGGAGGAAACAGAGTTTGCATTAGGAGTGACGAGAATGAACAGGATCAGAAATTAATTTATTAGAAGAACAGCTTGAGTTGGAGGCAAGGCTGGGTTCATTTGTAAATGTGCGGAGGAGAGACTCTGAGTGTGTTGGGAGAAGGATGGTAGGTAAAGAGACAGTCATGTTGGGAGAAGGATGTTGAAATATGCTGAGGATGGGAGAGTGGAGAAGAGGAAGGCCTAGTAGGAGGTTCATGGATGTGGAGAGGGAGAAAATGCAGTTGGTGTGAGAGAGGAAGGTGCAGAGGATAGAAGGAAATATAGATGGTTAAATCCACTCTGGCAACCCTTAGTTGGGAGCTGCTGAAAGCAGAAGAAATTACACAGGATGACGAGCTTCCAAAGTGTAGACTATATTCAGATTCGAAGATCAGATAAGTGCATGAATAATGCTGAAGTAGTAGGGGTGGCAGTCCTCAGGCATGACTTACCCACTTAAAGCTGACATTTTCTATTATTTTCATCTACTTTTCAGTCTCCATAATGTCCTTAAAGAAGAAAAACGTTTTCCCCCAGATAGCTTTAAGACCTGAGGTGTATGAATATCTCCATAATGTATTCACAAATAAAGAGGTAAGACATTTTAGCAGTATATCTGTGGTTGGCCTTTTGTTTATAACTGTAATACTATTACATTCGTTTCTGTTGTGTGATCAGTGTTTTCTCTTTCATTTGGAGCTGGTGGCTGAACTGGGGCAGCAGGAGGCTGAGCGACTGTTTGACTCTTTGCTCTCCTGTCTGTCTCACCCGCCATCACTTACCTGCTTGAGAGCCAGCACACACATTTACAGCCTACAGGATATTCAATACAGACTGGAGCAACACCTCAAACAGGTGTGTGTGTGTGTGTGTGTGTGTGTGTGTGTGTGTGTGTGTGTGTGTGTGTGTGTGTGTGTGTGTGTGTGTGTGCTTGTCTATAAATATGAGGATTAAGATTAGAAAATTGCACAATATGGACAAAGGTATTGGAAGACCTGACATTACACCAGCAGGGAATATAATGACATTGCATTTAAATATAGACTTTAATATGGAGCTGGTCCCCCTTGGTAGCTTCTTCTCTTCTTGTATGGCTTCTGGAGTGCATGTATAAGGTCAGACACTGATCTTGAACACAGTCTCCATTACAGTTTATCCCAAAGGTGTCTGGTGGGGTGAGGTCAGTTCTCTTTTGGGGCCAGTCAAGTTCTTCCATGCCAAACTCATCCAACCATTATGAAGCTTGCTTTGTGCACTGGGGCACGGTCATACTGGAATAGAAAAGGATCTTCCTCAAACTGTGTCCAAAGTTGGAAAGTTGTCCAAATACATCTTGGTGTGCTGAAGCATTCCTTCACTGGAAGTAAGATTCTACTTGAATGTAGTTACTAAGATGTGTGTCCCCATACTTTTGTCCATATAGCATATGTTAATATTGCAGCTAGGTCTTAATGTCTGTGATGACTTCATAGCTTACTCCACAGACATGCAAGTGATTCCCAATCTTATCCACAATTGGCTGATATTTGGGCAAAGGTTTTCTTTCCAACAAAGCAAGAGCTTATCTGATCAACTGTTTGAAGACTGAGACCACCTGACTACGTCATGTGACCTCCTGCCTGATTGGAATAAAATATGTGGATAAGATTGGGTTCTTTGCTCTGGAGTGTTAATCATTTTCTGATCGACCTGACAATGATTAATACATAGTTAGCAAGTATTACAATAAATCAGAATCAGAATCAGAAAACTTTATTTATCCCGAAGGAAATTGTTTGTGGTGACCGCCACATTACACAGAC
>JBBKCR010000012.1:13395444-13410415 GCA_037577295.1 Ladigesia roloffi | reverse complement strand
ATAAAAACAGAAAAAGCTGTAAATGTGTAAGGGTTAAAGGTTCATGAGTTTGTGATTGTAGTTTGCCTGTTCTGAACGTGTGTGTGTGTGTGTGTGTGTTCAGAATATGGCTGTTACCCTGTTCAAAGTTAATGAGCACTACTTTATTCCTGTCCCCATGCTTACGCACTGGTGGACATCTGGCCCTTTCATGAATATTAATGTGTCGGACACATTTATCTGAAGACATTGATGGCCAGAGCTAAATTTAACACAGTCAAGAAAAACATCTTTGGAGAAAGAGAAAAAAAAGAAAAAGAGAGACTGATGAGAAAAAAAAAGAAAGAACGACTGGGAAAAGTTTGTGTGTGCGTGTATGAGAAATCGCCTCGCTCTAAACACCTGCTTCATTTAGCCTCTCAGAAAGCTCTTTCTAAAAATGACAGAAGCTAGAGACGACCCAAAGTAACCCTGGAGCGGTGTCTAAAATTCAGCAGCCAGACACCCCTTGGCAACAGTGTGAGCAAGAGGAGAGCAAGAAAGAGAGAGAGAGAGAGAGAGAGAGAGAGCGAGTGACAAAGGGAGTGAGAGAGTGAAATGGGGAGAGAGAGAAAGAGAGAGAGAGAGAGTGATAGAGGGAGAGAGAGAGAGGGAGGGAGGGAGAGAGAGAGAGGGAAATAGGAAGAGAGTGAAAGAGGGAGGGAGAGAGAGAGAAAGAGGGAGAGAGAGAGGGAAAGTGGGAGAGAGTAAAAGAGGGAGAGAGAGAGGAAAAGAGGGAGAAAGATTGAAAGGGGGGTGAAAAACGAGAGCGAGGGAAAGAGAGATATTACATGCGTGGGTGATAAGATTTGTGTGGCTGTCTGTCCATGAAAAAGTGAAGCGAGTGACATAAAATGAAGAGACAGTACATCACTACTCATGTGTACCACACTGTCATTGTAGTTTGAGGTCTTTTCAAATTAGCACACACACATACACACCCAACACCCAATCATTTACAGGCTACTTTATAGCACCTCTATCATAACCACAGACTGCACTAATCCATCGCAGCTTATCTAAACCAAACATATCTATTTTAATTAGAGAGAGAGAGAGAGAGAGAGAGAGAGAGAAAGACAGAAAGAGAGAGAGAGAGACAGAGAGACAGGGAGAGAGGGAATGGGAGGTAGACACTGAGAGACACTCAGACATTAAGACAGTGTTTAAGAGACACACAGAAATACACAAATACAGAGAGAGAGAGATTAAGAAAGAAACTCAGAAAAAGAGAGACAGAGAGAAAGAAAGAAAGAGGGAAAGAGAGAGACAGAAAAACGATGACAGACTCAAAACGGAGATCCACACTAACAAAGTACAGACTCAGCCGACGCTGCCTGGCTGTGGAATTGGGCCGGCATTAAGAAGTCCTGGCAGCTCATACAGCAGAGACTGTACCAGCACTGCCAACAAGATAAGACTGAGACAGACCTGCACTGATTGTACCAATTTCAATCAGAACGGAACACGATCATTCACTAAAATTAGCTACATATTTCCCAGATTACAGAATTTTCCCAGCAAGGAGAAGCTGCTGCAAATTCTAGATGAAATAAAGAGCGAAACCACATCATATTTCTGCCTGATCCAATCCCAAAGTGGCCACATCACTTCAGAGAAACAGACACACCATTATTACACACATTAGTACTGTTTTCCTTTGCCTAAACGCCACCACCACCACCCCCACCACCACCACCACCAACAACAACAACAACAACAACAACAACAACAACAATAAGAGTAATTATACTCCTCTTAATGTTCTATGCTGTTCACCAATTGCACTGGTAATTCAAGTACAGATCTCTTTTATAAAAACAAGAAATCGGAGGACAAACTGAAAAAAAGGGACGGAGACAGAGACACACACACACACAATCAAACCAGAACATCTTCTATGTGTCTCTGTAGACTGTCTGAATAACATTTATACTTTATCTACTAGCCATGTTGTGAATACTTTTCATGTATTCAATGTCAATTTTTTTTTATTTACTCTACTGACTGCTTTGTCAATAGATTTTTTTTTATTAAGGTAAAAAAAAAAATCTAATTAAGGGCACCTATAACAGCACAGTTTATTACAGCACAGAGCTGACATCATACATAATAGCCACACAAACTGAGCCTAGGGGTCACCCTCTGACCTGACAGCACCTCAGAACAGAGACACTAAATTTTTTACTTAAAGCCATTAAGAGATACTATAAGCATTTTTTCACTGATACATTCAGATACTTTAACTTTATACCCTGAACTCAATTAACCCTTTCCCAACAGAGGTTATAACGCATGGATGTCTGCAGTGAGCCTACAAAAAGTATCAGAATGTGGAATTTTCTGTGTGCTAACACAGTTCATGTCAGTGTATAACACAAGCGCAATCCTTGCATCCATGTTTCTTTATTTAAAGTGGTAGTTTATGACAGAAAACACATCCTCATTTATGTCTATGTTGGTTCATGTTCTTTACAGATCAAACAAAGGCCAAACAGCAAAGAGAAATAAGATTATTACTGAAGAAGCCAGACAAAGGCACACACGCAGCAAAAGGGTAATTAGCTGCCATTTACTGGCTCACTAAAGTTGAGGGTGCAGCGGTGAACAGTGTTCCAGAAAAAATGAACAAACTACCTGAAAGTCACTGCAGTTCACTCTGTTTCTCAGGTCACACTCTCCGCTCGCTCTCTGAGACTAGTTAAAAAAATCAAGGCTGACACATTTGGGACAGACAAAGAAAGTGAAATTTGGGACTTCAAATTCAGACCATTCCCTCCCTATTTTGTCCTTGGATAGGCCTCTTTCGAAATACAAATGTACTGTGACAGATGGAGAGAAAAACTTATCTGCTGCTGAAGAAATACAAGTTGGTCAGAGCTACAGTCAAAACCTACCTAAGATCAAAACATTCAGAAGTTAATGGACATATGATCAAAAATGATGAAAAGTTCATAAGCCCCCCCCCACACACACACCAAACACACACTAAACAAATGCAGCAACAAAGCCACTAAAGTGTCTGCTCTTCCAGGAGCCTCAAGTCAAATGTAATCTGCATTCAGGCCCATGCCTCTGTTTAAGGCATAAGGCTGTCTACATAGGTCAATGCAGACTACCTTCAAATAAAGTGCTGCTGTGTAAACTACCAATATTGGTTTATGGAAAAGACAAGTGATTGTTCCATTAAAAACCAGATAAAATAACAATTAGTGGAAAATGACAGCAGCCTGTGTTTTTGTGTGGTAGACACAGAGTGAGGAAAATATGGGTTTGTGCTTGATTGGCATTACACTGGCATTCGTCTGTTTAACACCAGCCTGTAGCCCAAAGTGTAGTTTTGTGTATTCACCTGTGGGGGCAGTAGTTAATCGTAGTTTTACATTATCCTTCAAATGTTGATTTGTTGCGGTTCGCAATTGAACCATAGGACATTCCTCCACCATAATGGTGTTTCCTTCGCGTTCATCAGGATTTCGGCAGAAATTGAGGCCAAGAAAATGTTGCTTTCAGTAAAATTATGTGCTATGTTTGGGCTGCATTGACTGGAATATGACTGAATTTTTATATTCAATTAATGTTTTTATTTATTCCATATATTCTATAATTTGAATGTATGGAATAATAATATAATGTTGGGATTCTTTTCAAAGTAAGTAAAACAGAAAGTAAAGTAAGTAATGGAGGACTCTGGCCAGCACTGTGCTGTTTGGGTGTGTTTGTGATGAGCAGGAAAATTAAAGCAAAAATGTATAAACCCCAATGGGTAATTTGCTTTATAGTTCAACACATATACATATGATACATTGTACACAACCCAATTCCAAATAAATGTCTATATCTACAGTAAAAAAAACTATATGGGACAAATGGCAGTCGGTTCTGGACTGTATAAGTCGTACATATGTGGACGCTAAACCTTCGTCCTGAAGAAAGCACCTGAAACTAAACGTATACATTCTGAGACCCCAAAACAATGTGTCTTTGAAACGCAGCAACATTATGCAGTTGCTTGAGGTCATAAGCACATTTAGAATTTTTTTTCTTTCAGACTAAATTAAAGAAATATAAAACATATATTAAACATTTTTTTTATCGGTCTGATGTTCATATAATCCTTTCTTGGCAGTGGAGGGGACTATAGAAAACTGCATATCCTTGACTGTCTTCTTAAAATCCTTTGGTCAACCCATGAACACGAATGATCCAGCCCAGCATTTCTCAAACTATGGGCCGCGGACTGGTGCCTGGCCGTGAGAATTTCTCCGCCGGTCCGCGGACCCTCGGTTCTGCACCAATCAAAATTCGTTCAGATCCAGCTCTGATCTCAGCGCTGCTATCACTGCGTGCCCCGCCCACGGCCAGGCCCCTCGGGATAGTGTCTTCCACACACATATATTGCGAGACCGCTTTTTCTTAACTGACAGTAGAATATAGATTCTCAGCCCGAACCTAAACCCAGCCCAAGCCCACGGGTCGGGTCGGCACGATATTTCTTGCTACTATCCTTGGGTCCGTGGCCGTGATCCAGCATTTAAGTGGCTCGGATCTAGTCCTGTCACAATTAACAATAAATCAATTAATTGCACGGTAATTAAAATGAGGTCGATAATTTTCCAGCTGCGATAATTTTCATTTGTTTTCCAAAGGATTTCACTGTGACACATTGGTCTCTACCGCCCCCTCTCGTTTACTTAGGGTAATAAGGCATGAACTCTCTTGAGGGTTAACCTAAATGCTAGCTGCAGAGTGAGAAAATGCTAACTAGGTACATATTTAAGCTGTGAATACCATTTACACAACTGCAAACGGCCATCTCCCTCACAGGACGGGACGTTTTTTTTCTCCAGAGATCGGCACTTCTTTGGGAACATGCCAGAACTTCCGAGTCTCATTTCACCTCGCTTATCCTCAAAAGCGTGATGTGAGAATTGGCGTCTCACGCTCTGCTGCGCTGCGGATCTGGAAAAGCTCTACGTTTGTAATACAGATACTATAAAATAGCCAAGTAAGAGTATAATCAGGTGTAAATATATCTTATTTAAATGAGAAGACTCTAAATTTAAAGAAAGATCTTTAGAAGTGCAGAGAGCCAGTTCGATTTTAACATGCACTCATTGATCGTGGCTTTTCTAGATGGGGCAAGCACCAATCTCTGGGAAACTGCACAGTTAAATAGGGCTCAATGAGAGCTTTCCAAAACCCCTTGTTTGCCATAATATTCCTTGCCGAACTAGAGTTATTAAGACGAAGACGATCGCCTTGGCCAAAAGTATAGGGACATGCTAGTATTTAGCACAGCTGGACACATTGCTACTCCTGAGACATCCTGCCGTTAAGCCACACAAAGTCAAGGTATGCTGATTGTCTTACAATGTCTTGCACTCCCAGAGTTATGTGATCTTTAAAAGTCAAGGTTTATGGATCTTTGAATGGGTGCATTTGCATTATTATGTCATTATCATTACATCAGTAGAAATGGACAAAATGACAATATTATTGTTTATCGCACTCATTTCTGGGACAATTTATTGTCCAGCAAAATTTGTTATCGTTACAGGCCTACTCGGAGCTCGAGAGTGTGAGTTTCTGAACGCACCCACAGTTGATAACCGGGCCAATAATTACAGTTAATGTGTCGGGCCAGTCTGGGTTTGGACACAAGGTGCACAGGCTCGGGGGAGTTGGGTTTAATTTTTTGGGCCCGAGGCAAGCTTTAAGACAGCCAAGAAAAAAAGAACAAGAACAGGCTGAAAACAAGCTCCGAGCGGCTCTGTCAGCGTGCCTGCCTTAGACCAGTTAGTGGCAAGAAAGCAGGCACAACTATCACATTAAAATGATGATTATAATGTGATTAAAAAAATTTATAAAATAAAAATGTTAAAAAAAACATAGATTTCCTGGTACTTATATATAGGTATAATAATAATTACAATAATATAATATATGCAGGGCCCTGGATCCCCAAAGCCTGACATGACAGGTCCCCAGGACAGATAAGTTTGAGAAATGCTGATCTAGCCAGCCAGCAAACCGTAGGAGCAGGAAACACATTTAGAATGCAGTCCAGGTTCAAACCTGTAAGATAGCTGGAGTCTCACAAAGTCTATAAAGAGACTGGTGCTCAGAGCTGCGTGCTGCTGATGTGACCAAATAGCATACATTTAAAAGTAGTAAAATTGTATTATTATTTGTTTCAGCCCTTAAAGTAACAAAACTGCTTTGCTTCGTGGCACATATGCATTGACACTGTAACTGGGGCCCATGACACCGGACACATCTGACATTTGCTTTGAAAGCAATGATGTACAGTCTTTCTTTTCAGTCAAAATGAACAAATTCACACTCCTTTAGTCTCTCCTGAATACACAGACCCACTGATAACAAGTCAAGACAGGCAGGTAGACGAACAGTGACAGGTACACAGATGTGTCAAGATATGGAGACAGAAGGATACACAGCACATGTATACACACACAGATGCAACAGACAGTTTTAGTGAGACAGATGAATAAAAAAGGAACCTTGGCTTTCTCTAGCTGTGCCTGAGCCTGTCTCTCAGCTTCTCTGCGCAGAGCCTCTTTATCCTCCTCCAGAGACACATCCGAGTCAGACGGTCGACTGGTGTATGAGTCTGCCGAACCCTACAGATAGAGCAGAAGGACAGGTTTTACCAACACATCTCATTCATCACACAAAACAAACATGTAAGGATTTTCCATATTACAATTATATTGCTTTATGGAGCATATTGATTGGTGTGAAGTGTTTTGCAAATTAGAAATCTGAATTTTATGAGCCATGACAGCAAAGGTGTTTTGGAAGTTAAAGAGCAAATTCAATACAGTTTACAGTGATTAGATTTTTAAAAATAAATATATCGCCTTTACAACCAATGTTGTCACAAAGTGGCTTTACAGAGTCCAGTTTCAAACCCTTAGTGAGCAAACCAACGGTGACAGAGGTGAGGAAAAACTCCCTAAAGCTGGAGGAAGAAATCTTGGGAGGAACCAAGGCTTAAAAAGAGGAACCCACCCTCCTCTGCCGCAGACCGGTACCGGGCCTTGGGTCATGTGGTACCAGTCAACTGGCTGCACAGAAAAAAAGTACAGTATTTCCATTTTATTTATTATCAGAGTCTAAACGATGTTTTATTTTGAAAAATGACCGGATTTCTGATATTAAACCGGTTCATGATGAATGGGATCTATGTATCCACCATCAGCACATCAGCCCTCTGCGGTCCACAGTAAAATTGTCAGGCGTTGACCGTCCACGGTGATAAAAATACTGGGGACCACTGCCTTAGTGTACAGCCTAAACACTTTTGGACAGATTGGCCATCTACTGGCCAACGGAGTTGGTATAGTTAAGGGTCAGTGAAGGTAGTTTTGTTATTCATGTTGTTCTCAGGCCAACAGAAAATGCTGAGTTTTGGGTGGAAAAAAGCACAAAAATATCATCCATCAACCAGCTGAGGTGTACAGAATTATATTTAGTAGGAGTAGATGTTTCATACTTGAGACCTACATCTTAGATTATTGGGTTATCAAGACAATTATCTTATAAACCATAACAATCCAGCAGGTCCCTAGTACTTTCTAAGAAAATAACATAAAAGTGGCTACAGACTCATGCATACACCCAGAAGGGACAGAGGTTCAAATACTAAAATGGACTAGAGACGAGCATTGGTGATGGCAGCAAGCGTGATTGTAAGGTCTGAATGAAATGTGGCATGTGTGAATGAAGTGTGCTTGAGTTTGTCCGTGTTACCAACGGTCACTGCGCCCTAAAGCAAGGCACCAGGTGTGCAGAGAGGACAGATCTATTGTGCCCTTGTAGTCTGTCATATGGTAAGATTGACAAACTCTGATCCACCTAACCCCAACCCAGGGCTGCTTCACAGACCTTTAAAGCAATCCTGTGACTGTGCCTTCTCCATGGCAAATGATAAAAAGGATTTGGTCAGTAAACCTGAGAAAGTATCAGATGTGTCCAAACTCAAATCCTCAAAATAATGGATAAACTACTCCAGTGCAAATACAGTCAACAGTGGTGGCTCGAGTTGATATCCTGATCTATCAGCGTTTACATTATATTTCACTTATTAGTCTCTCCAATCCAATTCACTCAGACTAAAACAAGTTTCTGTGATATCTACGTTCACTGGGTTCACTACACTACCATGCCCTTGTCAGGCGATATTGTTCTGTAAATAGTAAATATGTGAGTGCAAATATAGGCATCCAGTTCTATGCAAATTTTGGTAAAATATTTTTGGTAAAATGTTGATATTATTTGTAAAATAAGATGATCAAGAACACAATTATGTACATTTGCAGTTAATTTGCGAAAATGAAAACTGTTAGGAATAGTCTGAGCAAATTTTATTTAAGGATGTTCTCTGTAAAGAACATATAGAAAGCAAACATGTAATTTGACCTGGGATGTTTTGAATAAGACTGTAAATTCACATGTTCAGATGGCCAATTCACAAGATAGGGAGGTAAAAAATAAACTAGATCCTGAAAAGATGATAGGTTTACTACACAAACTCATATTACAAGCAAAGCAATGTCATGTAGTAATTGAAACAGTACCAGATATACATTCCTGGCTCTGTTTACATCATTTTATCATTCAATAAAATTGCAAGTGTGAAAATTTGCCATTTTAGTACATACCAGATTGATCAGACTTTGGAAAACAAGATAATTTCTTGAATTATTTCACAAATATTTCCTTGTGTATCAGTATCGCATCATATTGTTTGGCCAAAAGTTTAGACCCCTCCAGCATCTCACACCCACACATGCATCATCAAGCTCACAACAAGCTCCCGGTATATAAATAAGCAATGACAATCTAGATAGAGATCAAAGTAGAGATCATGTCAGCACAAACAAGACCCAGAGCAAACAGAGCAAATATCATTAAAATACATAGTTGGAACTCTCTGATATTTTTCCAATCTGTTTTCGGTTTACTTGGCAAACACACAATTAAATATGCACCCAGTAAGTTATAAAACCAATGACAGCCTTCAACTGGATCACTATTAAAGCTACAGCGGTCAGAAACATTGTTCCAACTGTGGACAGAAAAAATGTGGATATGCTCCGCAGACTAGCAACTCACCAAAACATTACAGGTCATCTCCAAAACACCAGGCCTTGTGGATTGTTTATGGTGTACAGTGATTAGTACCAAACCAAAGTAGGCCAATGATGGACAACCAGTGAACTGGTGATAGGGTCATAAGTGTCCAGTGCTCATTGATTATTATGGGACAGACCTTCCGCTTTGATCCCACAGATGAGAAACTGTAGAACAAATTGTTGAAAATAGTAATGCTGAATATGATTCACAGCTTGCTGGGGCAGTGTAGCTACAGACCAGTCAGCGTGCCCATGCTGACGTCTGCACATTAACAAAATGGCCCCACAGTGGGCATTATTGCATTTACAGCTTTTATTAAACATCCTTATCCAGCGTGTCTTACCATCATTAGTTACAGGAACAGTCCCCCAGGAGCAACTGATGGTTAAGTGTCTTGCTGAAGGACACAGTGCTAGAAAGTGGGGGGTTTGAGTCTGCAACTTTGGCTTCAAAGGCAAGTGTTTTACCGCCTAGGCTCCAATCACCCTACGGCATCAGAGCTGGACCACGGAGCACTGGACGGTCTGGTTCTGATTTTACAATATGTGGATGGCTGGGTGTCATGTAGATGGCACCAGGATGCATTATTGGAAGCAAACATGCATGTAGTCTGATGCTCTAGACAATGTTCTGCAGGGAATCCTAGGTTCTGCAATTAATGTTGATGGCACTTTGGCAAAGAAGCCATACCTAAACATTGTTGCAGACCCAGTAAACTTCTTAAAGGTTTCCCCAGATGGGAATGCCCTCTTTCAGGATAATGCACAATAACAAACTGCAAAAACTGCTCAAGGAACAGGTCAAAGAGTGATTTTAAACTTGTCCAATCCATGGAAGTCTCACCTCCCAACCTTGTAGGAATTAAATGCTCTGCTGCTAATATCTTAGTGTCTGAGTACACAATATCATCAGGATGTCTTAAATTCATTATTGTTGTGTATATGCAGTATTGGCTCATTTTTTTGGCTCATGATCAACATTAAGTGACTATAAATTTTCACGCAGTTCACGTTGACACAGCAAACATATCTCCAATATTTCCTCTCTACCGACAATTAGTTTTCTCTTGTCTGCAGAGACAAACATTGTCTTTTTACACAAATTTTAACTGTAATGATAAAATATTATATTACCATTTTATAAAATATTCAATGAAATTTGTTTATTGAAATATTGCAATTCAGTTTACTTTCCCCTGGGTCAAACAACCTTTTCAAAGTTCACATCCTCTACAGAAAACATTTAGATTTCTGCCTATTTGCTGAATTTAACATATTAAAACACATAAAACATGACACAAAAGTTATTTTGGCACATTCATTAACTCAGCAAATAAATATATATTTTGTTATTTCCATTAGGTACAATTACAAAGCATGTAGTTTCACAAAGAATGTTATCTTTTGCCTGATTGTGTATAGCCACATTCAGTGGCTAAAATTGCATTTCCACCATGCAGGTTCAGCCAAGGACAGCAGGCAGTCAGAACCTACACTAAGACATAAACGTTCTATAGTTTACACAGTTAATTCTTACTGCATAACATGCACGAACTAAATGACATACACAAACTCCCACACAAATCCACAAGCAGTATAACACACTTTCACATACTATGTGTTTCATTTAACCCCTTAAACTGCAAGGACGTTTGTAGGTCCTCACTTTACAACACTTTTTACGTTCTTTACTTAACAACAACCCTTAAGTAATTGCATATTAGAAATTACAAACATTAGAGTTGATACTGATTTTTTTTTTTTAAGGAATGATCAACAAGTCTTCATTTTAAGGGGTTAAAAGCACATACTCCACAACACACTCTTGCAAAAGTAGGGCATGAAACCTCTTACTCCAATATCGTTCTTGACTCGACCCCCCTTGGCTCTTTTCAGCAGCCGTATCCAAGAGGCCTTCATCAGCCAGTAGGGTAAGAGCGTCCGCTCTCTTCACCATACCAACCACAAACACAGTTGACCACTAGCTACAATCATACAACAAGGGCTACTAAATACTACAAGTGCAGGCAAACACTAAAGCTACAACTAAAGTGAAGAACAACTTAAAGCAAACCTGAGAAGATATTTACAACTTCATACTAATACTAATGCTACAACTAGTATATAAAACAAGTCTCACTTTTCTCTAGAGCCCTCAAAAATGAAAGATAATTAAGTAATTAAAAAACCCTAAATCTAAAGGCTATATCTAAAATCGATGTCATGCTTGAACATCCGTTGAGCTGCTACAACTACCAGTTACTTATATTGATGTCGGCAGTGTACCTGCCCTCTAAGCTCCTTAGTGCTACCTGATGTCCCTACTATTGCTGGAGCTAATGCTAACAGGGCTAGCTGCACTGTGGCCGTTGCCGTGGGGACGGAGAGTTCCAATGTTTCCACGTGAGTAGGGGAGCGAGCTATCCCAGCGCATGCTGAACGAATGAGGGCTTTAGGGGCTAGTGCAGAGGCTCTGGTCATTGTATCCTTCAATTAACGATTCGGACCTCCAGCCCTATTGGTCGAGGCTGCCATCTCTTCTGGCTGCTGGTAAAGTCAGTGAGGCAGGAACTCTGCTGCGGGTGATGGTGATGATGAGGATGATGGAGCTGCTGCTGCTGCTGCTGTTTTCTGGCCGTGGCTCACAGGTGCTGCAATGAGTCGCTCTCACTCATTCTCGTCCGCTTCCTCTCTATCCATACTATGCATTGATCTCGTCTCTCCTCTTTTCTTATTGCTCCTCCATGCAGAGAGCCTGAGGCTGTACGGCTGAAGATCTAGTCATCTGTTAAAAATCTTCTGTCCTTTCTCTCTCTTTTATTCTCGATCACTTGTCCCTCTCTTTCGCTTTCTCTCCGCACCTTCGCTCTTATGTTCCTTCCACCCTCCCTCTCTCCTTCTCCCTCTTGCTCTCCCCTCCCCTCCCATCTTCTCTCTCTCTCTCTCTCTCTCTCTCTCTCTCTCTCTCGCTCTCATGCAATCGCTCCATCTCACTCTCTCTCGATCCGCTCTTCTTCACAGCACCTCCATCTGCTCTTTCTCTGCTGTGATTAATGTCTCTGCGTGTTTGCTTGGCTGTGCGTGTGTTTGTGTGTGTGCATGTGATTGTGTGTGAATCTCAGTGTGAGTGTTAGCATTTGTGTTTAGTTCCTTAGGAACCTCACTGTTCTATGAATGCCTGTGTAATATACAAATGTGTACAACCATACACACACAGCCACACACACACACAAAACGCAGATGCACACACCGTTCCATGGCTTTGTCCTCATCAGTCCAAAGTTCAGCAGTGTGTAGAGTACATACCTCACTGGGGACATTGTGAGCATGCTCAGTGTGAGCCTGTTTTACACACACATCACACACCAAGCGAGTGAGTGAGAGAGAGAGAGGGGAGAGACAGAGACAGAAATAGCTCACAATAAATCAGTGAGACTTTAAATCCTTGAAAATGAACCCACACCACCGAAGCTCAGAGACACATACAAACTAAAAAGGTGTAATTGTGTATATAGTTGAATATACTGAATAACACTGACACATTCCTGTATGTACACATCATTACAGCTGAGATGGGCAGCAGAAAGCACATAAATAACTGACATTTTCGTGAATATAATTGTGGCCTGGTTTGAGTGTTGAAAACGGATCTTCAACATTACCCACCCAATAACACAATGCCAATTAGCAGAGTTTTTTTCCATTTGGTTATTTACACTCATTTAAATGTTCATATCTAGAACAGAGCTTTTCAGCTCAAGTCCTGGAGACTGAAACTCCTGATCCAGCTCATGAAGTGACTGATAATTACCAGTTAATGGATTAGGTGTGTTGGGGCAGGGAGGGGCAGAAACTTCTGATTAATTATTTTTGGAAGACTTTACAGGAACCCTGCTAATTAAAGCTGCAAGATGTCATATGACAAACTATGTCAATGAATAAAACAGTGCTATGTTACCATTACCTGAAAGTGTCATGACAGATGTTATAATTTTTGAAAAAATGAGTTATGATATGAATGTGACATAAACTGTTATGACAGTTACAAGTAATGGTAACATTGTTATGTTAGTGGCACAAATCTGTCATGAGAACTCAATACAGTATATGCCATTTGTTATTATGGGACTGCACGACTGTAACAGATTCCCCAGTCAAAAGCTCATAATTACATCCATTCTAAAGTAACAAACTTTAATTGGATCCATCTCACATTAATAACATAATGAGGTGCCTTTTGTGGAACAAAGTTCTTCTCAGTGTCAAATGCCTGGAGACTAGAAAGCACAGTTTCTGTCTTAGGCTGAGTAAATGATCCTTTAATTAGCCTGTGCTAGCACTGCCTTTTTCTGAAGAAGAGCAGAATATTTTGTCAATTTCCTTGAATAATGCAATATTACTGAATGGTGAAACACAGTATTAAATGTGGCAGCGCACATGTGTAGCGCTTTAAGTAGTGCGCCTAGAACACACATAGTGTTAGTTCTGTTCTTCGAGCCAGCGCATGTCACAACAAGATATTTAGATTAAAATCTTTGGCTCTTCAGTGCAGGGGGGCCATTAGGGGGGCCAGGAGGAATTCTCGGAGGGGCCCTGGCCCCTCCTGGCCCCTGTGTAGAACGGCCTATGTGCAGAGTATCTTTTATCAGTGAACGTTTCACTGTTGACTCACACCTCCGAGGTTGGGGGTTTGAATCCTGGTCAGGTCTCGTGTGTGTGTGGAGTTTACATGTTCTACTTGAGGTGGCATGAGTTTCCTCCGGTGTCTCTGGTTTCTCCCACAAGTCCATAGACATGCGTGCCAGGTGAAATGAGGATTTTAAATGGCCTGTGTGTGTGTGTGTGTGTGTGAGTCTTGCAGTGACTCCCAGAGTGAGTCCCCGCCACACGCCCGTACACCCCGGGATAGACCCAGTAACCTAATAATGTTTATAACTACTAAAAATATTTAATATAAATTAATTTCAAACATTACAATTACAATGACTTATACAATTTAATGGTAAATGTTGTCTGCAGTCCTGATTTTTGCACCTTGATGTCAGGGCTGACAGGTTGCACTTGAGGAACAAATCCACAATTGGCAATCTCTTTTTAATAATGAGGGAAATTCTTTTCTGAACATTGGTACATTTTAAGGAGCAGTACCTTCAAAACAGTATTGTGCTACTACTTTTAAAATCGATAAACCATTCAGAGGTCAGATGCTGCCGTAAAATCACAGCCTCTGCTATTAGCTGTAATAGCCCGTATCAATGGGATGCCTGCTGACCAGTGCAATATGACAGATGCACTGGGCCTTTCTGTACTTTTATATAGCAGTTCTCAAGTGAAATCAACTTTAAATTTGCCCCAAAAAAACACACGCACACGCAAAAATGCACACACATATACACATCACACACTCACATATACACATCACACACACACATATACACATCACACACACACATATACACATCACACACATACTAATGACATAGAACAGCTGTGCCCACGGGCAGCTTGGCACAGACATTTAACTGAGTGCTCTGAAAAAGCTGGTGCCAAGAGCATCCACACACACACGTGCACGTGCCACACACACACACACACACACACACACAATGATCCTTCCTGATGTGCTGGTTCCACCCAGTGGTTATACTGTGGTTTGATCTATAGACCATCACTCAGGATGGATAACTAGAGATATTGACCCAATCACACAGTGTGTCACACACACACACACACACACACACACACACACACACACACACACACACACACACACACACACACACACAAACACA
>JBBKCR010000012.1:13375352-13388016 GCA_037577295.1 Ladigesia roloffi | reverse complement strand
GTCACACAGAAGCATACACACATAGAATGACACACTAGGTGCAGAAAGAAAAAGTTCCGGAAAGTTCAGGAAACGCTAAGAACCCGGCCCAGAAAGCTCCAGAAAAGAGTCGGCTTTTTACTCCTTTGTTTGGGTAAAAGAAAAAGAAAGGTCTCTAATGTTCAGCAAAGAGTGCATTTAACACTGTGTGAGTCTGGACTTTTTGTGTGTAAGTGAGTGTGTGAGAGCGAGTGTGTGTGTAAAGACGTCGTTAAATGGGGACTCACCACGTCGGACTCCTCGCTGGTTGAGAGGTACATTTCTGCGTACTGCGAGTGTGTTTGTGTATGTGTGTGTGTGTGTGTGTGTGTGTGTGAGAGAGCGTGTGCGTTTGTGTGTGTGTGTGTGTGTGTGTGTGTGAGAGCTACTCCACCCAGTCACTTTTCAGACAGGCCCAGAAAGAGGAGGAGAGAAAGGGGGATGAGCCTCACTCCCTCTTTTTAGGGGCTGGGACTTCGACTACTTTTTTTCTCTCTCTTCAGACGTTCCTTACTTGTGTGCGAGAACCAGGCACTTTGATTTGGATGCCTATTTTGCTCTGCAACAACTGTTCTTTTGAACGTAATTCATTTATTTTACCGTTCTTCTTTACTGTTTTTGTTATGAAGCAGACCCTCTTTCTCTCTCTTCCTCTCTCTCTCTTTCTTTTTTTGACCATGTCTCACTTTCTTTCACTCTCTCCTTCTTTCTAGTTCTCTCTCTCTCTCTTTTATTAGTTCTCTCTCGCTGTCTATCTGCCATTTTGCTACTCCACTTTTTCCCACGCTAAGAAAAAAAAAAAAAAAACCTACATGGCAAAATATCCCCATGCACACACACATGCATGTACATACATACGCACATAGTTCAAGAGTAAGACGTCAGCACAGAAACTACTAAAAGTAGCCGCAGCCGTGTGTGTGTGTGGGTGAGTGTAGAAAATCTCTGATATGGCTTGAGCTTCTGAAAAACATAAACAAATCACTGGGCCGTCTACTAATCCTAATATGGTTCAAAAACGAATGCATGTGAGCAACACAACGTGCTCTTGCACACACACAAATACACACACACACACACACACACACACACATGCACAGAGCACAGAGCACATGGAGAACATGTGCCCCTTAGTCACAGTCTGCCGTGTGGAAGATCTGAAACTTTTAAAAGATTTTATAGGATGACAAAACAGAAGTTACAGAAGGCGAAGTGGCCACATAAGTGATACTGAAAGCTTTTAATGATGTGCAGTCAAGCAATGAGTGGATAACAGATCACAAAATAAGAGAAACAAAAACAAACTAAATTAAAAACCAAAATCAGATGCAAAAACTTTAAACACGTTTTTGGGTTATTCACTAAAAATGACTGTTTTTGGATACGTAAACAGTAATAACTGGTTGAATAATTTTAAAGTAAACCAAAACGATACAAATGATTTAATGTTTACCGATTTTTTTCCCCAAATTTTAATTTTATAACCTTTTACGATCTTTTTTACATTGTAAAAGTCAGATTAAGTGCACTACATGATTAAAAGGGTGTGGACACTTCTCCTAATGCATGAATAAAATTAAGCACATTGGCATGAAATCTTCACAGATGGATACTGCCATAAATATGAGTCGTGCTGTAGAGTTCAGCAACAATAAACACTGTCCTGTCATAGGATTGTCTTCTCTTAAACACTGTCCTGTCTTAGGATGCCACTTTTGCCACAAGTTTGTGAAATTTCTGCAGTTTTATATCTGCCCAAATCAACTGCATGTCCTACTGTGAAAAGTCTAGGAGCTACAACAGCTCAGTTACTCAGTGGTAAACCAAAAATTCTGAGAGCAGGGCCATTGAGTACTGAAGTATATAGCACATAAAATCACATCTCTTCTGTCGTATGAGTTAATACAGAGTTCTACACTGCCTCTGAAAACAAGGAAGCTTGTTTTGTCAGCTGGAGTGGTCAGCTGGACTGGACTCAGATCAGTGGAAACATGTTTTCTGGAGTGGTAAATCACACTTCACTATCTAGCAACCTGAAACACAAATCTGGGTTTAGCTGATGCCACTACCAAAACAGGCATGGACAAACTATGGCCCGTAGGCCACATCCGGCCCGTTGGTCTTTTTAATCCGGCCCACCGAAGATTGGTGTCTCATCCGTGTCTCAGAATCAGAATCAGAATCAGAATCGCTTTATTTGGCCAAGTATATGTGAGCATATACAGGGAATTTGTTTCCGGTCGATGGTTTCTCTCAAGCACAGCCATAAAAACACAATATAACCATTCTAAATCTATATCAAAAGTTCTAAATCTCGTGCCGTGAAGTCACAGGGCGGGACCCGGCTGGGCTCAGCGGGGCCGAGCATGCAGTATAAGTTTCTCACATTAGGCATAGCGATGGGAGGTTTGGCTCTTTTGAGAGAACCGGCTCTTCTGGCAGGGTCCCAAACAACAGCCAGTTCTTTCAGCTCCCAAACTGTTTGTTATCACCTGTAGCCTCATATTTTAGCCTAACTTGGCAAATATGAATGCTTGACTTTTAGATTGTTTTATTATTGCTCCTAGATTGTATTACAGCTGACTTTTATATCCATTTATGGATTTAAAGGTTTTAATGTTGGCTGTTTTGTTTTCTTATTATGGTATTTATGATTGAGACAGTTCAGGTCTCACACTCCTGCCATGTCAGTCTTTAACAAATCAGTCTTTAACAAATTCCTCTTTAACCAACATCACAATAAATACATAAAAGGGACAGAACCATTGGCACATCACACGTGTGGAGATCCTTCATTCTAGACACACAAACAGCACGGGAACCTGCAAGTTGGTGTGAAAGTGCAGGAACAGAACCAGCGTTCTGCACGGTTCTGAAACGACACCTCTAGCTAACATGCTAATGCTAGCACTGCAGGTAGTCCGGTTCAGAGGAACTGAGCAGCGCCGGGACTTAAACTGTTCCCACTTTCTGTAAACCTTCAAGGTATCAGCCTTTGTTTTGTTTAGTTTAAATGTCATGTTGACTGTTAATGTTACAGAGAACTTTAATAAAAGTTACTTAGTGTTGGACACCCGTGTTCCTTCGTGTGTTTGACGTCATCACGACTAGTCGACTCGACTTTGACTATCTTGATGAAATAGTCGGCTAGAAAAAATCTGAAGTCATTAATGCCCTAATATATATATATATATATGGACCTGCAGTGCCCCCTTGGGGTCGGTGTCGGAACCCTGACACTTTATTTGATTTCACACTATTTAACTCATTTCATTTGAGATTTTAAAATGTCAGTTTGGCCATTAACGATAATTATGTACCGTGGCAGAGTGTGGCCATCAGGTGTTATAAAAGGATAATAAATTCCACTGAAAAAAGTCGGAATATTTGCAATTTCTTTGTAAAATAACTACAATTGACAATTAAAATCAAAAGTGGTTGACCTAAACTCCCTAAAACAGCTAACAAACGCATAAATCAGAACATTTAGGTGGCGACTGTACTTGGAGCTGGTTCAGATGATTACAATTTGGGACAGATATGGCATGGCTTCAGTGGATTCATTAGCAGAATAGAGCAGCACTGCCATTTATTGTTGGCTCAGTCAAGCCCACTAGATTTGTGCGTGGTTTCAGTATCGTTTTTTAACATGCCCTCGCCAACTCCAGCTCACCATTCAGAGCTGAATAATTGCTTTGTCCGACCATGAGTTTCAGTGTAGAAGCATGAAGAATTGCCTTTCTTTTACTGCCTGTTAAAAAAAAACTAACAAAACCGCTGATCAACATTTTAAAAGGAGAATGAGTTTTTAACATTGTGCTTTTTCTCGTTTCAAAACTGTTTAGAAACCTAAAAATATGTTGCACATTCTGAAAATATGAAAAGTATCATATATTTGACATGCTGCCAACCCTAAAATACTTAAATACAATCAATCTTTTTACAAGGATTGGGGATCATATTTCAAGAATTGTGCGCACTGAATGAGATGTGCTTAATTCAGATAAGAGTCAAGTTCTTATAATTCAAAACTACCTGAGCTCTAAAAGCTTTCTCTGACAAATTAATTTTTAAAAACCTGGTGCTACTGTTTTTTACCCCTTGGGTTACGATAGTCTCGACATCAAGTGTTTGAAGTTTATCTTGTACACTCCCATAAAATCTATTTAAAAACTGAGATGTGGGACTTAGCTTAATTCGTACAGACTACATGGGCAAACTATTTTGGTTGCATACGGCAGAGGACTACACAGTATCGTGGCATTTAAAGTCGGTGTCCCCCAGTAAGGTACAGTGTACAAGTACAGTATAGTTATCCATTTTTCAATTTTGGGGCTTAGTTGTGTTTTAATGTCATGGATTATGATTTTACAACTGTGTTAGGATCGGCAAGTGACTTAGGCTAGGGTGTGTTTCAACTTACTTTAAAATTCAGGGTACATCGTTTTTTTTTTTTAAGAAACTTCATACTTTTGCCATATCACCCATCACCATGGTAAAAATACAAACTACAGAAATTAGGTAATGGATGTCTAACAGAATAAAATGGCAGTGTGTACAGACTTTTAGCCACAAAGCTGAAAAATTGTAAAACAATAAACCAAAACAGTCCAAATTCATGCAGTAGTAATACATGTGTCATACAAGCAACATGAAAATAAAATTATTAATTATTAATATAATTTTTTCACCATCAGATCTCTCTAATTGATTGATTTTAATCCAGTGCCTCAAATGCTTGACAAGGCTTTTTTACATTAGCCATGTTACGAAATCCAGTGTGTGAAGCTTTGGATACAAGAACACATGGCTAATTGTTTTAAAGCAATTTGTTAATGTTATGGAGTTGGTCACATAAGCTTTTTGCAATATGGTGATTTTAACATGGATATTTATTCTTTTTAACTAATGGTAACTGGTTGCAAAGCACCGCTCTGCCCACAATACTCAAAACACCCCTGTTTAAAACTAGGCTTTTGATGCTCTGTGAGGATTTAAGGTCATCTTGTTTTCAGTGGGAGGAGTCAGTCATTTTTGCCGCAGATGTTCGTTGTTTTTAGCATATCGACAGTATCTTAGTCACTGAAAGACTTGGAAAATTGAGAAGGTGAGTGAGAAAGACAGCAAGTTCACACATTTACAGCTCTGATGACTTAATTTTACACACATTGGACACACACACACACATTCACACCATCTGAGCAGTTGTCATGGTCACCCAAGTAATGATGCTCCAGGACACACTGTAATTACAGAGAGTGAGTGTGTGTGTGTGTGTGTCTGTGTGTGTGTGTGTGTGTGTGTGTGTGTGTGTGTGCGTATGAGAGAGAGGTCACATCTGTTCTATGATGCCTTTAGATCTGTTAGACATAAAAAAAAGTCCGACTTCTGTTTCAAGCATCTGCCAAACAACCAACAACCAACAAAATAAAGCGAAACAAAGGAAGAAGACATGCACTACGCAGTATATCAGACAGGAAAGCACTTTTACTTTTGTCTTGTGGTACCTTTATATAAAAATCACAGAAACATGCAGCTTACAATCTCAATTTTGACCCCACAGCAGCAGAGATCTCTACATTTTCTCTGTCATTTTGTGTAGCATAAATGAAAAATAAGTCAGTAGAGTCACTAAAGTGTGTATATGAAGGGTTTAGTCCTACAATAAACAAGGCTACTCAAGTTGATGCACTGAAATGAACATTAAGGTGACTCTGGACCAAAAACTTAAACCTACTACATTAAATATAATATGTCCCTCACAGTGTGTGCCATATAATCCCGTATAATTATCAAAAGAACAGTTAGTACTGAATTTAATTATTTTTGAGTTATTCTTTGGTAATTCTATTGATTGATTCAAAACTTGTGGTACAAATGGCATCAGCATGCCAGCAAGAGAGAGGGGTAATTTTGAGAGTAAAAAACCTCCTCAGGAAAGGAGCTGATATATTATTAATAAGTGACCCATTACAAGAGAAACAAAATCGTTATCCCTTATCATCCTGGCTACTAGTGTGTAATAGGTGAGTTCTAAATAGCAGATGTCTATTAATGGTCAGGGTAAAATACATTCTGTGCATTTTATTAGGCACATATCTTGTTGGTCAATCCAGATGTAATTTTATTAACCCTTAGAGACACCAATTCATGCCAGAAAAAAAAAGATAAACTGTTGTCATATGACCAAACAACTCCTTAAATAAAATTTCCCCAGGTTGTGTTGATAGCCGAGGTTTGAGATGTCATGCTGATTTTTGTTTGGTGTTCCTATGTTATGTAAAACCAAAGTTATTGTCAATAAAAAACATGTAGTAATAGTAATAATAGGTTTTTAAAAAGTTGCCATACACAAATGCCAATAAAGAACAAAAATCGTTTTGATTTTAGGGTTAAGAAAAAAAAAACCACTAGATCTTTAAAACAAGTGGGAGTCGGGAGAGTGACCAATAGCACACGGTGAGAATGTAGGAGAGTAAACACCAGTTTTAAACTGCTTAACACTGTTTTTATTTGTTGAAATGAGATTTTACCAATCTGCTCGAGGGTTCTAGATTTTTTCTCTTCATTGTCTTCTAGTCTTTCACCACTGGTCAGTTTCTGGACTAGGGACACTGCTGGCTGGAGATTTTGGTGGGTGGACTGTCCTCAGCCCAGCAGTGGCACTGAGGGGCTTATAAACTCTCATACACACACTCACACACACAGACTAACATGCCACTATGTGTATACTGATTACGAAAACTTGTAATGAAGTCTGTTATTACAGACCGCACTGAAACAGGTTTGATCAGACATGACAGAAACCCATGTCTGAAGAAAGCTCAACAAAATGAGTCAGCAGTGAGGGAGCAGATACCACAATGCTAGCTGTACCACAACAAAAATATAAACCCCATAAACACAAGAAAAACATGTTTCAAAAACTTCCGTTAGGGCCAACTGTTTTCCAAAAGCTCTGTTGTCAGTGACTTAGTATGTGGTTTTCACTAGCAAAGGAGCCAAATTGCTTAAAAGAAAAAAAAAAACGTTTATAAAAATGTCAGAATAGCATATGCAGATACCTGGTGCCTGTCAATCTGATTATCGCAAAGCTAATCGGAATTTAGACCTTTCGAAACACACGAAGACTGAAGTCAAGATTCAATTGTGACAACTGCCTTTTAGTATTAAGTGTGAATGCAAAATGTCAGCTGAACATTACCATGAAAAAGAATAAACATTTCCATTTTTTTTAAAACAGGCCCCATGTGGATCCACAGTTCTGTTCCCCCGTCTCATAACTTACACATTCGCTTCATAGTAGCAGCTAAATAATTCAAAGCATTTACTGAAAATAAATATGAAGACTAAACAGTTCAAAGAGGTCACCTTTAAAGATACTACTTTATTTTTTCAGTCAAAACGTATTAAAAAACGTAACACACACTCATCCACACACAAAGTCTTACCCTAGTCAACACAGCTTTAGGTCTTGGAGACATGTCCCGCATATCCGGCGCCCCTAAAGTGACCAAATCCTGCCTCAGTGAAAACCTGATACTGTATCGCTACTGTTGTAATGTTTACGTAAAGCTATAATAACACAGATGAGTATTAATGCAGAGCTGTTTGATCGGCACTCTCGCATCCCTGCTACACTCCACACTCATCTAACAATACACACATGCATAAATAACACATTCTGGATACTTTCCTGGAACAGCATGCGTGAGCTAACTGATCACACTGAGTGAGTGTAATAACTCGCTACACACTCCAGCTGAGGCATGCACGCACAAAAACACACACACACACACACACCCAGTATTCATGTATTTATGAGGACACTACTATAGCCGATTAACACTAAACCCAACCCTAACTCTAACTTTAACGGCAGTAACAAAACAAAAAACAAAAACACTTTACATTGTGAGAACTGTCCTATCTTTTTCTGGTATTACCATCATCATAGGGACAGATGGTCCCCACAACGACATCGTTCAAAGAGACATGGACACAAACACACATACATATGAAAGTGCTACTAAAGGATTCAGCCATTTATTGCAAAACAGGAAAACAGAACAGAAATGTTCATCATGCTCTTTGCGCTCTCTTTCTATCTCTATTCTCTCTTATACACACACAACCCTTGGTTGAACGGCTTAGTGCCAATATGCTGTCATCATTCATTAGTTCAGTGGGTGGAAGGATGCTCGCTTTTCCACTCACGGTGACCGACACATTCCAATATGGTTAAAAACTCACACACACACACACACACACACACACACACATTACAATTTGAGCTGCAGGCCTATACTGTGTATTGATCAGGACCTTGTAGTTTTTGTATATTTTTTATAGACTTGTTATGTTTCTTTTCCGCATAAAATCACAAAAATTCCAAATTCACACCACACACACACATGCAATTTAAAAGAAGTACTTGAAAAGAAGTATCTCTCTAATATCTCAGAGCACTGCAGTTCTAAATCTGGAAACAGAGCAGAACCTTCTAGAAAAAAAATATTCATTTAATTTCTAGTATTTATGGGTATGTTGTATTCTAATATTTTATACATTGGCTTCACTATGTAATTGAATTCAATCTACATTCAGCTTAAATGAGTCCTTGGTCTAAGCATTATAGTATTGCATGCACAAAGACATTCATTTATACAATTGCTAGAAAAGAGGCAAATTGATCCGAACTGAAAACAGAAATAGAAAGCTAGAAAGACGCACATGAGCACACACGAAATCGTTAACATTACCTTAACTTTCTTAGACATGCTTGCTCTCCTAAAGTGCCGCTTTGGGCTGACTACACTTTTCCTGCTCAGACCCACATCAATAATGCAGGTCCTGGCTAGCACAATAGAGAGAATTAGCTTCCTATTACAGTAACAAGATAGCATTACAAGAAAGTTTAGACAGAAGGCCCAGCGTTTGTCCCTATAATCTTGAAAAATAGACACTTGGTGTATTAATAAAATGTTTTGTAATGCCTTTTAAGATATGAACGTGCCAATCACATTTATTTTCGGGAATGAAAAAGACTGTGGTACTTTTACTCCCCCATCCATACTGTCCATATACGGAAAACAAGCTACAAAACAGTCAAACTTGAAGTTGATTGCTTATGTTTGCAAAAATCCAGAAGGGGGAGCTCTGTCTGTGTTTCTTGTAATAAAAGAGCAAACTGAAAACACAACCTTTATATTTTTCACTACCCCCTGCTGAGGGTTCCACAAGATGGGGAACTGCTTCACTCTTTTCTTGAATCAAAGCAGAAATGGGAAAGAAACTAAATGGGACGATTTAAGCGGGATGAACTCGTTAGTGCCCTGCGCGGGACAGGTTTTTAAATCCCGCTCCAGCCCGGTCCTGCTGAATTTCTGACCATTACCGCCCGCTCCCGCTACATTTCTGACGATTCCCTCCTGCTCCCGCCTGAACTCTCTGTCACTCCCGCCCGCCTCCCGCCCTCACGGCTCTAACACAATTCCAGCTCTTTGCCCTCTTTGTTTGTTACAACTTTAAAGTTTTTCCATTTCTCAGATTTCCCCAATTTTGGTTTTGTTTCATATTCTCCCCTCACAATTTTATTACCAACAGCAGCTGCATCCTCCATCCTGCTAAGCTAACAAATTTGCTGACCCGCTGTCAATTTTTATCCCGCCCACTATCTCTGTTGCTCCCGCACGCTCCCGCGTAAGCTAAAACCCGCCCAATTCCGCGAGATTTGCGTTGATCCTGCTCCCAATGCAGGGCTCTAGAACTCGTGTGCTATATTCCTATTGACTTATAATATTTTTCAAAAACTTTATGGGAGTAATATATCAAATGTATCACAAAATCAAAGCATCATACCTGCTGTTTTATAAATTGTATTATACTGTCCCTGTTACGGAAATCCCCACCCCTAATGTGTGCAGTCTTGCAGAAAAAAATGACATTACCAGCCTGTTTTGCCTCATCTCTTGCCATTAAAACAAACAATGGTAGTTTGAAAATGTTCAATGCAGTATATAAATCAAATGTGAATATAATTAATGGTGTTAGTCAAAATGTAATTACTTATTAATATAATAACCTGAAATCAGTTTCAGTTTCAGCTTTATTTGTCATATGCAAGTTAGCACGGGGACAACATTACAATGAAATGTGATTGACGAGAAGAAGAAGACAAGACAAGTTCTGGAGTAATATAGGAAAAACGACAATGTAAAGTTTAAATGTAAAGTAGAGCAAGTAATTCTACACTTAACTCTACACATCAAAGGGTTATATACTGACCCTGCAGGTATTGGGATAGCCCACAGTTTTCCTGTAAATGACCATTGACACTGGCAACTGACCACAGAAGGCTGAGAGCTGAATAGTTGCTGTGGTGAGTCACGTGACGTGCTCCAGACAACATCTGGAAACATAATCCTTTGGTGCAGAGATAAACGGGCCGATGTGGGCATATGGATCTCTACTACCACAAATGCAGCATCACCATGACAAACACAGTGGCAATGTAAAGCAAATCTGTCCCGGCTTACAGCTCACCAGAAACTAATTACAGCAACAACTGCAGACAGAGCTAGCGCCATGACGGTTACTGAACTGTAAGCTGCAGTTTGGAGATGTGTCTAAATGAAAGTAGATTCCTACAGTGCATACAAACAGAGATGGGGCAAATCTTTACTGAGATTAATTGAGACTATTAATTATTTACCTGTAGAATATCACTAGCACATTTCTGACCTCACAATTGGCTGACAGGCATGTCCGGACAAAGGCACTCAGATTGGATCTCTTTAGGCTTCGCTTCATTCCACTAACAATGTTATTTCATTACACATCGGCTAATATTTTCAAATATCCCGGACATCCAAAACGGCATTTAACAATTGGAGAGGAACCCTTTATTTGTTACATGTTTTGAGTATTAAATATAGTCTTTACTTCTGAATTGCTTATTGGAACTTTGGAAATCTCTGGGTTTTGGACAGTTCAGCTGAAGTAAAATGGAAAGCACATTTTTACTTTCAGATCAATCATATTGTGTCTTTTTCATATAAATATTCTGCAGACTATCCAGTCCCACCAGGACTAAATTATTTTCAGATGATCCATCCTAACACATTTAAAGCCCCTTCTTCCTTATCATCTTTAGCATTCAACATGCATGTGTTTGTGTATGCGAGTTTTCTCACGTTGTGTGTGTGTGCGCACGAGTTCTCTCGTGTTGTGTGTGTGTGTTCTCTCGAGTGTGCGCATGAGCTCTCTCCTGGTTTTTTTTTTTTATTTCTACAGTACCGATAGCAGAACCGTAAACATCAGAGCTTATCCATACCTCGGTCTTCTATAATTAGGCACCGGGTCCGATTAAGGACCAGATTTCGGTACTCATCCCTAATTATAAAGTCTACAATACATCAAACCCTCACACAGTAGTCTCAAAATAGAGAAGATCAGAGAACTGGAAGCAAACTGAGACTATCAATGCCATGTTAGATGACACAGAGAAGACACAGAGATGATGTTTTTTTGTTTGGTTAGTTTGTGTTAGTTAAGTTTATGACAGAAAAGAAAAGTTGTTATCTGAAAGTTGTTATCTAAATGAAGAGGTGAGTCTTGTGTCACTGTTTGAAGAAATGAAAGAGTAAAAAGTTCTAACAGTGTGGGGAAGTTCATTAAACAACTTCGGTGCCAAAACTGAGAAGAGTCTTGATGTATCGACTTCTGGTGGGTCAAGTAACTTGACACTGATCCCTAATAAGCTGATATGGTGAGTTGCCCTAATGTGAGACATTTTCTGTAGTTTGGATTTCTGTAGTGTATTACAATGTTAGGCCAACTTTGAACAAAAAAATGTCCCACATTAGGGCAACTCACCCTACTGACAGACTGAACAGATTCACAAATAATATTAAGTATATATTATCACTGCCCATAAAAATGCCACATTTACAGTAGGCAAAAATGTTCTTCACTTCTAATGTAAGATATTGTAAAGTGTTCTTATTTCAGGTATTTTTGGAGAGTTTCTATTGGCCCATTCATCACAAAGCTTAATAGTAAAGTGAAGCCCCTGAGTTCAAAAGATGTAAATAAAATTCAAATTACAGCCAAAAAAGTAGCCACATGGTTTTCTTTAGGCAGCTACAACACAGTATGTTGTGGTACTGTATGGTGATTATACAATTTAGTGTGCTGAAATCAGTCATGCCCAAAGCAATTATGTTTTTAAACACTAAGATTGAGAAAAAAACGAGTGCAGTGATAAAAGCACGGCAAAAAAATTACTATGCATGTCAGACTGTCTATTTTTTTTTTTTGTAATTGGCATTTTGTCCTTCCTTTCAGTTTCCAAATCCTCCTATAACCTCAGAAGGCAAAGGATGGATGGATGGATGGATGGATGGATGGATGGATGATGGATTGATGGATGGATGGATGGATGGATGGATGCATGGATGAATGGATGGATGGGGGGATGGATGAATGGATTGATGGAAGGTTGGATGGATGGATGGGTGGATGGATGCATAGATCCAGGAAAATATATCCATGGATTGGAATGGATTGATGGATGGATGGATGGATGGATGGATGGATGGATGGATGGATGGATGGATGAATGGATGGATGGATGGATGGATGG
>JBBKCR010000012.1:13325208-13350567 GCA_037577295.1 Ladigesia roloffi | reverse complement strand
ATGGACAATGCCTGCACTAAGCAATGCATTGCACAGAACATATAAGCGCCACCTACTGGCAACTGTAGGTACAACACGCAAAAAATGTATCCGCTGTTTATGGACCTGTCTGCCAAACACGGATTTGCTCGTTGACTTCAAGGGCCACTACAGAGTTTCTCGGGGGCCGGATCCGGCCCGCGGGCCGCCATTTGAAGAGCCCTGCTGTATGATGTTGACAAATGACAACAAAAGAAATGAATACCTAGAGGGCCCCATTTTTTATAAGATGGTCATCAAGACTAACCTAAAACAAAAATCTGATCGTAGTCCTAACACCAGAGTTTAGAGTTTCACCAGATAGTCATTAGATAGTGGTAGAAAAAGTGCTCAGAGATCATCAGGGATCCCATCTAAATCATGCTGGATGACCTTGCGAGAGCAGTGAGTCCTGGGAGGTACCTGGAGAGCGCTTGCAGAGAGAGTAGTAGGTGTTGTTGCATTCTGCTGTTTTCCACGTTCTGTCCGTGTCGATGTACACACAGGCCAGGTTTTTCTTGGGCTCCCCTGTTCCCCATTTGGTGTAGCTCAGCAGCCAGTTGTCCACCCAGCGGTAAGTTCCACCTGTCTAAAAGCCACAGCACTGGTCAACATACATACTTATTTAGGATTTGTGTATGTCGCCTCATGTGTGAGCATGTGCATGTCTTCATATGCTGTAATGGAAATGTGTGTAATCTTTTCTTTTGCACTTCATAACGTGGCCATGATGCGTACCAAGTTGCTGTTGAGGCCGATCCACACTGGCTCTTTGAATCTGCCGAACCTCAGTGTGGTCAGAGCCTGGGTGATGGAATCCAGGACACTGGCTAAGTCAGCATCGTCCGCCTTACACTGTCTCCTGGCCTCGTCCCAGCTCATCTTCTCCATCTGCATCCGGTATGAATTATTTCCCAGCGAAAAATACGCCTTTGGTGAAATGGTTGTTTGCAGAGGTTGTATCTGAGAGTCTGAGTCAGATCGAACACACAGAGGAATAAATGTATCATGTTAGTAGTGCCGTAGTGAGACTCCAGCAGTCCTGACTCCAGCCTTGAAAAGATCTGTTGGCCAGTTGCACAACTCACCAAAATTTCTCTTACAGACAAAACCTCGCTTCTCACTGCAGTCTTCCACCTTCCACATGCCGGTTATCCTGCTTGGGTCCTTCACCATAACGACACAGTCAAACTGTTGAAGGTGAGAACCGTGTGATTTGTTGTCTTCATAAAAGAAGGACATACATTTTCCAGCACCCCAGCATATGACAACACAACATACAACACATACTTCGGTACAGGTCAAATAATCTACAAACGTAAAAACTGATTTACAGTAGATTAGAGCTTAGAATTCTACACTGTTGTAAACTGCGTTCAAGATGGAGCCCATAATCAGCTCAGCATAAGCATGTCAGTCAAGCCACAGGTAAAGCTCTTCCAGGTGTATGCATTTGCGAGGATTTTCAGATGACAATACCATAGGACTAGTATATCTCTATCTGTATGTCTTTGAGAGATGGATTTGTACAACCATGCATCACACTGTTGATTTTCATTATGTTATGTTGTTGGGAGAATTTGAAATGCCGCGTGATTTGTCTCACATCTGAGTAACATTTAATTTTCAAAAGAGAATGCATCAAAAAGAGAAGAG
The DNA here is from genome assembly GCA_037577295.1 of Ladigesia roloffi. NCBI lineage: Eukaryota > Metazoa > Chordata > Actinopteri > Characiformes > Alestidae > Ladigesia > Ladigesia roloffi. The sequence continues at coordinate 13,348,893 of JBBKCR010000012.1, read as the reverse complement.
CTTAACGGTGAAGTGTATGCTACGTCGTTCTACTGCAGTTTTGACAAGTTACCATAAGGTACTTGATTTGTTTGGCAGAATTTCTACTCAAGACGTTTTTAGAGAGGCACTTCTACATTACTTGTGTTATTGTGCCACTGAAGAACTGTACTATAGCCTGAGCATGAGGTTAAGATGCCCACTGGGCATTTATTCCTGCAGCCTACATGTAACCAGACACAATCTGTTATGACGTAGGTTACATTTCAAAGTCATTTTTATCTCATCACTTCACCATTTTTCTCTAGACACAATTAATAAGTTCGATACAGCAGCAGTGCAGAACAAAACGAATGAAAAACAATAAAACACAATACAGCCGCAGTGCATAAAAATATGCAAACTAGAGACTGGACACATCTGGATTAAGCCTCCTTCAGAAAATGAGCCATAGACAAGGCAGAAAGCAGGGAAAGACCAGGACCGAAAGACATACAAGCAACTAATTCTATTCATGAAAAGCATTTTCAGAAGGGTTTGTTACATAAAGGTAAATACAAGCTACAGGCAGCGTTCCAAGATCCGAGGACGGTAATCATGAGTTCATGCACAGGCACTGTTAAGGTTTTATGCCTGGAAATGCCGAAGAAGTGCCGCAAAAGAAAGTATGTCAACAAGACACGCAGAGGAGATTCCAAGGACTACAAAGCTTTCACTCAACGATGACACATGAGCAGACTGCTATGAAAAGTCAGAATTCGGACCTACCTTCCCAATGTCTGAATCGTCAAACCAAAGACTCTGAAATGCAGAAAGAAAAGAAAAGTGGCCCACATCAGAGGCAAGTGGAGTCATACACTCGAAAGTTGTGCTCAGATGTGTGGGAGACCTACCCTTTTGTCTCTGTGAAGGTCATGGTCCCACATTGACAGGATGAATCTGTCAGCCTGTATTGCATAAAAGTAACAACAGGTCTTTAGCTTGATGAAATTGGTGCATGTAGTGTATAATGGGAAGAGACATGTACAAAAAATAAGTGTAAAACTGTTTAACAAAGTGAAATTTGTCAGTTCAAACAGCATCAAATTTGTGTTGACATTTGAATAAAAGGAAAGGAAACCAGAGCTGAACTTTCCAAGCAGGCAGCAATGACACAAATTAACATTCTAGTATCACACGATAACTAAAAGAAAACTGTTTGTTGCCATGTTGGTAGCTTGCTCTGTTCTGAGAGAGAAGAGAGCTTTCTGTTTTCATTGCCACATGATCCACAACTGACAACCAAAAGCAGTCCTGAGTAATCGTTTTGCTTCATTCTTCATAATGGAGGAGGCAAAATATATCAGGAAAATCCAGGTTGAATCCACCAATACCAAGACGTCTTTCAGCCACTCACAGTGGAAAAACGATGCATCCATCGACTCCACCACAGGTACTTAAGCATCAAAATGGACTTAGAATGAAGACACCAGTCTTAGGTGAAAGAGTCAGGAACCAGGATTGACTTCCCAAGAGGTTACAAAGAATGTTTTATCCAAGTAGGTCTGCATGATTAGGTGCACTGACCACAAAAAAAGAAAATAAATAAATCTGTCTTGCTTGGATGCAGAAAGTCATTTCAGAATGTTGATGTAGATGCACAAAAATACCTGATGAACGGTTCCTTTGACCAATCACAAATTGAGTTAAAGAGTAAGGTGAAGACGAGAGAGATGGAAAAGGCACAAATGTACTGGAACAAAGTAGATTGTGATTGTATCTCATGGCTTGTTTCTCTATAATGAGCCGTCTGACTCAAGCTTGGTCTAAAATCCGAGAAGTGATGAGAAGCAAGAAAAAGGTGAAATCTGATGAAGTCTTGACTGGAAATCGGAAATTACCTCTGTAGTCCCAAGCAGATATAAATGGAATTATAAATGTAAAGTTGGGGACACTTTTCCAGCACAAAACATCCCTGATGCAGAGCATGTTCCTTTTTCCATAAATTGGCTCATATTATAAAGGATTAGGCCCGTCTTCAAGTGTACACATGTGCTTGTTTCAAAAAGGAGAACAGAAAGAGAGCAGAAGGTGCACATTTACAAGACTTCTCAGCGCAAGGACGTCTTTTACAAATGTTACATTATCTGTTATACTAGTGACAGTACAGTGTTTATCTCAGATATTTCTTACATGGTCCTTTTGGTCTAGCAAGACCTAAACCATAGCAGAGGTCAAAAATAGCTCCGATCCACTAGCATCCAGTTAGTTAGATGGCTGCGTTTTTTTAAGAAATGAAAGGAAACAGAAGTTCAGTACAATGGAGAAGTTTTATGCCTTTGCAAATATCTGATGAAAATTAGTTTTAAACTTTAGTTTTTTTGCAAGATGCTAAATCATATTTAAGTTCAGAGTAAATGATGGGAATAACGGGACACTGTTGTCCAGTGATGTAATTACCCTTCAGGCCTTTTCAGGTTTTTACTTTTACAGAATTGAGAGAATGGGTTTTTCGTTTCTATGAACCAGTGAGCTGGAATGTAATGAAAGCTGACCACCTCCACAACTGCCTACAAACAGTGGTGAATAGGATTGTATTATATTCAATGCTTTTAGAACTGATAGCTTTGCTTAGATTTCATTTTAGTTCGTAATAAGCTCTCTCTATGTACATGAAGCCTCTTCTTTGGTTTTATGTGAGTTTATCGCTTTACTTATTATTTTTAGTTGATCACAGATAGCATTAGTTTGTATCTATTTACTTGTTTGTGTCTATTAAGTTGCTTAAACTTAACTTTTGTTTTGTATTGTAAACATTACTTGTCTGCATTGCATGTGAGGGTCACCCTCAGTGTACTCAGATTTTAAGCAAAGGGTTGATTGATTGATTGATTGACTAACTGGCTGACTGATTGGTTGATTGTCTGAGCAGCAAGCATTTGTTTGTTGGAAAAGACTCACATCATAATAAAGGGGAAAAAAGTGTTTTGATGTCTTTTATGTTGTTAGCGTGTTAAACAGGGGTGCTGATGATGGAATTTATTAAACACATCCAATGTTCAACATACATCAAGAAATTTTAAATAAAATATGTGACCTTCTAACCAATATATTACCAACATTCTAAGAACAATGTATTTATAATGTTCAAATTTTGTTGTGCTGGTCCCACCCTGTGCTGTTAAGAAATGCAATATCTGACGGCCTTTTCAGACCTTAACAAATGTGTACAATGCAATACTGTGAGATGTAGTGCAAATATGCGAGAGTACGTTTAAGTAATAGGCAGAAAGCACTTACATCGGCTCCATATCCTCTGCGTCCATCTGGGATCGACACTGGATGGCCTTTGGCCCAATTGGTATATGAGACGCCTTTCCCATCTGTCCAAAAGAATCGCATCTCCCAGTTGACATCATTCAGTCCAATCCACACATCATCAGATGCAGAAAGCATTTTAGCAGTGAGGAACGCTGAGGAGAAAAATATATAAAAACACTAAGTATAATCCAGTTAGTAACTCTAAGAATAATTGTGTTTTCAGACCAATAAAGCAATTTCATAGAAAAGATGCTTAAATAATGAGATGTTAACGCCTATTCTGTGTTTGATACTTTACAGTTCAATCCGTCAATCTGTACCTAGAGCATGTTCTTTAAAAATAATGCACTTGTTGTCTAGTAACAGGATTATGCGAAGTCTGTGAGTCACTGAAAACTACATACACAAACAGATGTAACTACGTATTTTTACTCTTTCTTCTGTCTCCTTTCAGGCATGTTGAAGTTGCCCGATTTAATTCTGTAATAGCTAATCTGCCCACTAGATGTCCCTACCACGTGACTCAGCATGTGCCATTCCCCACTGCGTACACCAGAGGGCCACCTCTTCCAAAAAATAATTAATTACATCTCAGAACACTATACGACAACAGTATTGGGGCACACTTGTTTTTCAGTGTTTCTTTCCAGTGAAGGGCTTAATGCTTAAAACCGGCCAGGATATTTTGGGGAAAAAATGTTTCCAGCATGACTGTGTCCCAATGTACAAAGCAAGTTCCACAAAGACATGGCTGGATGAGTTCAGTGTGGAAGAATTTGACTGGCCCTAACAGAGCCCTGACCTCAACGCTATTCAGCACCTTTGTGATGAACTGGAATAGCCAGGCCTTCTAATTCAACATCAGTGTCTGACCTCATGCACGCTCTGCAGAATGAATGGGCACAAATTGGAATCCAATTAGCTAGCCATTCGTTTTTCTTCAGAAGACACAGGGCTGCTTATTTATGTAATTGTTTGATGTAAAACTAACAAATAAAATGTTGATATAATTTTTATAAGAAAATTCTAGTTTTTGCTTTTTTAATTTTTCCAAATGGAATTAAAATGTGACCTTCCTTTGACCTTATTATAAAATAATAATATAGCAACATAATGAAAATAAATGTATATTTATTATATGGAAAGGCTGTGGGAAAAATGATGAATTATGACAAATGTTTTACAGTGAATCCAACGACAAGTGTGTGGACCATGGCGGAAATTAATGGACACTTTACTTGCACCTAAAGTAAATAATTTAGATGTTTAATGGCGTTTCAGCAGTGTGTTTTTGTACACACGATTACTCTGAAATACTTTATTGCCCAAACAGGGGACTCAGATAATTGTATAGGGTAACTCTTATCAATGTCATATGTGTATGATGCTTGTGTGTCACTCCTGTCATGAGTTATGAGTCTGAGACTAAAAGTTACATAAATGCAAAATGCCTTCATGCCTGAATGCAGTAAAGTCCCTGTTGGTGTAACAGCCGAGCAAAACTGCTTAAACATTTACATCACTCTGTCACAAATGTACACTGGGAATTAAAATTGTTCTAAAGCCTGATTGGCTGAGCCATACTCCAATGCACTGTAAAATACTGCATAGGTGCACACATATGACCACAACACAACTGAATTCTAATAATATTAATATTAATTCTTAATACTCCAGGGCCCGGTTTCTCGATAACGAACACTCTTAGGGCACTAAGAGGATTTTCTAATATATATCTTAACTAAGTTGTTTACATTTCCAAGTGTGTTTCTCGAACCATCCCTTAGGAAGCTTCTTAAGTCGCTGCCTCTACGTGCGTCGTTCCAGGAGACATCGATTGTTCGGGAATCGATTTTTCAATTCATATGCATGACAGTGTTAAGAGAGACAGCATATTCTACGCAAACTGGCCTGGTGGTTATTACGATGGCTCTGCAACTAGTGACACAGAGCAGCTGGATGCCGCTAGTGGTAAGGGTGTTGGCCTTGCAATCAGAAAATTGGAGTTCGAATCCCGCCGGCATGTGTGTGTTGTGCACGCGTGTGTGTCAGTCCGCGTTTGCAGCGCTTTAAGTAGTCCATCTAGAACACACTCCGTTCTTCAAGCCGTCGCGATAAGAAATTTATACTCAAATTTGGCGGTTCAAGACAGGGGGGTCATAAGGGGGGGGCAGGAGCAATTCTGGCCCCCGTGTACAACCACCTATGCCTGCAGCACCCTCCTCTCCTGGCAGCACCGAGCCTGAAGACCTCAGTACTCCACCGCGTCCGGAACAACACACAGACTGTCACCATGCCGTTGTAGCGAGGAGCTGGTAAAATTCTTAAAGATGTCTGGACTATATTCCATCATTGATGCAACATTAATAACGTGCCATTATTTTACTTGCATACACTGCTGATTTCTAAAGACTGCTGCTCAGTGACGGTCACTAGCGTCTTGAGCTGAAACTACGCTAAGAGACGCTAAAGACCAGCCTTATGAACGTGGGACATACATAAGATATACTTAGTGTACGAACATTTTGAGAACCAGCCCATAAAGTTAAGAGAGAGGTTAAGGTGAAATTAAGACCTACTTAGCGATAAGAAGCTTTCGAGAAAACGGGCCCAAGTCACTAAACTATGATGTGAACGATATTATGTTTGACTGTTATGCTGCTCTTATGAAGCACAGAGTGAACTGGCAAAAGTAAAAACTATGAGTCGGAATTGTCACAGTGATGACAATATGATATTGTCGCAATATTGATAAACCAAATTCCATGAAAAGTGTCCTACCCCACCAGATGACACAATATCCTGTACCTCGTCTACAATGAGACTGTCAAAGTCTACAAGGCCATTCCACTATCCTAGCTGAGACAATATGTTCACCTCGCTCTGCATCTGTTTCACAAACACACATCTCTCATCAGCCGAGAGAAACCTTTAGAGAGCACGAGGACCGTCTGGCCTGAAGGTCAGACTCTGCTCCATGCAAGCAGTTTCAACATACAGACTTGATCTTGTTTGCCACCAAGGCTACTTCTGTCAACCCTTCTTCTGTATTAACATGTGTTAATAACATCCCATAAACAGATCAAGACCTTCTCTAGTCAGAAGCCTTGTTGTATTGCAATACTGTCATTTTGTCTGAATTGTTTTCTACTCACTCCTCTACTCCCCCTTCACAGCTGACTGTGTTCTGCAAAAAAAACACCTAAAGGTACAAACCTAATTTCCAAACAATAGTTGTAGTATCATCATATGGAGTAATAGATGTGGGTTTCAAGGCTGGGTGTAAAAGGAGCATCCACCAAAAATGGGTCATGAGCCCTTTGGCTGTACTGTTTCAGAAACAGTCACAATACTGTGGCGGTCATAGCCACATGCCCTCACTATTACTTTAGGAAATAATTTATTTTGCAAAAACCCTGACAAGTTCTCTGGGCGCATCTGTGCCCATGGCATATTCGAACTGTATATATGTGAAGGCGTGTTTTCGAGTAAAACTCACAAGGCGGCGCGCAAGCAAACCCTGCCCCCCTAAAATCTACTCCTGAATTTGAACGTGTGATGGGAGGGGAGGGGAGGGGAGGGGGAGGCGGAATACAGTGTTGCCAACTTAGCGACTTTGTCACAAGAATTAGCGACTTTTCATACCCTCTTGACAACTTTTTTTCAAACAAGCGCCTAGCGACAAATCTAGCGACTTTTGGACACACCTTAGCAATTTTCCAAATGTCGACAGTACTGTCCTGTAAGTGCGAGGTCTTGCTTTCCCGGTACAGTTCCACACCTCCCTGTGTCTGCTCTGATCAGTGAGTGCTCCTCCAGCTGAAAGGAGCAGCATATTCCCATGACCGCAGGGCAGCTGACAGAGATGTGAATGAGCTGCACATGTGCAAAAGGTATTGCCACAGACCAATAACTTACCTGCTTCTCCTTTGCTTGAAATAAAACTATTTAATTTGACCGTTTCCTCTGAAAACATGTAACATAATTGATAACAGTTCTGTATCGGACATGTGAGGAAGAATTAGAGAAAACACACAGAATGCCAATACAACGTAATTACGTCATCAATATGCAATACACGCATGACGTCACATAGTGACATTTGCCGACTTTTCGAACAGACTGTAGCTACTTTCTGTTGAAAATAGTTGGCAACACTGGCAGAATATCTAAAAGTGAAAGTGATCAACTGGTCATACGTGAACACACCACTGCACACAGTGTGAACATCACGAAATTCCTCATCTACATTTAAAACCATTAACCAAGTGAAGTAGAGGGCAGTCATGAGCCAGTGGGGACGGTACCAGGGAGCAGTGTGTGGGTATGGTACGTAACCTCAGAGGTTCCTAGCAGTCTGGGGGATCGACTCACGACTTTCTAAACGCAGAGCGAGTGCCCAAACCATGCAAGCATGTGACAGAGTGGGTGGGTCAGTGGGGTGGGGGGGGCTTTTCCCATGTACAAATATTATTTTAAGTATTTGTACGAATACGGTATTCATAAAAAACACATTATTTGTGCCTTTCCGATTACGGTATTCCCCTATTCTGTTCCCAAAGGATTAAGATGTGTAAGTAAAGGAAGTAAAAGAATGTGGTGGGCTTCCCTCTGGCTCAACTTTTTTTGGAGTGTGTTGCTTACTAAAAATGTTTACATTTGTCAATGTTTCCCAACTTTTTAAAAATACAGAGTTTGAAGCTCACCTTGCTCGGCTTGATTCTGTATGGACGCCAGGTTACCTCCTTGAGAGATGCAGTATTTCCGGGCATCATGCCATGTCTCTGCACTGTCCTTCCCTAAAAATTTATAACACTGGGAGGAAATTCCTCTTATATTAGATGAGAAATGAGAAACCATATTAACAAGTGTTCTCAATGTTTGATGTAGGTCATCATGAAGTGCAAAATGTCAGTAAACCACTTGTGATGAGATCTTTATATTTTAGCTTTATAAAGCCAGTTTCTGGAACTTAAATTTCACCTACTTTTCCTTGGAAAGACGTCCATTCAGGAGCACAACCTCCCTTTGGCACAGTGGTAGGTGCAGCTGTACTGGTGACAAAATTAATGCTTCTTTTACAGATGGATGCTAATGGTACTCCACAGTTGATATCGTTCCAGAATCCTGACAGGCAGAAAAAATTTGATGCACACTCAAACTGCACTGAAATCTTCCATATAGCACTAGACAAGAACACAGAATGTAATGATGTAGATGTGTCTTACCCATACTCTTGTACATGGAAACGCAGTTCTCATCATTGTTGGCAAAGTTTGGTTCATTTTTTTCCCATGCTGTATAGACAACTGGTGAACCATCCATCCAGCTAGAGGAGCAGTTAAGGGCGTGTTAAACTGCAGTTTAACTGAAATACTTTTGAAAAATTAATTTGATGTCGTTGCTTGAGTAGTTTTACCTGAAGGATTTATCAAGTCCTACTGTCATTCCAATAAAGTACTGATCCTCAGAGCCCCTTGAAATCTGCCAGAGGGAATTCATTAAACCTACATCAATATTGCCATTATTTATTCACATTGAGACATTTAGTAGTATGCAAGTCCTTCACCTGTTTCCATAAAAACTTCCTTTCAGTTTGACCCATAATAACGAGGAGGTCAGAATGATTCTTCTTGCAAGAAGTACGAGCTTCTTCCATAGGCAAGCGATCCATATTAATGAAGTACTGGCTATCATTGTACTGGATCCAGCCGTCATCAGTCATGTTAAACTCAGCTACACACACACACACACACACACAGTACATATAAACAAATACAGAGCCTCGGATTACAGCAGGAAATTCACCATTTGTGATACAAAAACTGTGTACTATGCTTGGTTAGACAGATAATAATTGTAACCAATGAGATAATTCAATAGGCTGATTTAAAGTTTTGTTATTACCTTGGGGGTTACTTGTAGGTGGAGGTTTTGGGGTTGTACCTGGAACAGTTATATTAACAAAGTTTAAGCTGAACTGTGTAAAAGTATAAATTATTTTTTGTTGGCAATCCTGATGTGTTAACATGAAAAAATGATCTTGGTGACTAAACACACTGTGCATTTTGATGATGGAAATGCTCATTAGAACTTTTTTATTCTTGACATTTCTTTGGACTGGCATTGTAAAAGCACATGTTTGTGTTTGATTGTGTGTGTGTGTGTGTGTCCATCCTACCCAATTTTATTTGGCAGATCCAGTTATTGTAGGATTCACAATCCCTATCATTCCACCTGTGACCATAGTAGAAGCCGACTTCCGCACAGTGCTCATTGTCATTGTAGTTATTGGGTTCCCCATATAACCAGTTTTCATAGTTTGACTAATATGTAGAAAAACAAACACATTACAAATAAGTAGCAGAAACATAAACACGTACTGTTACCGTACTGTATCCGTTTTGATCTAGAATCGTTTGCATAATTTAATAATGTAGTTTACAGCTTTGATACACAAATACCCAAACCTGAATCCATTACATCACTTCGACAAAGTCAAAACAGTCCTTGAATTTCATATACTTACTTTGACTTTAAATACAAATACATGTTATATAGTGTGAGCAGAAATACTTTGTGGGAGGAATTTTTCAAAACAAACTCACCGGAGTTCCATCTGTCCACACAAAGCCAGCATTAGCATCCAGTGAGTTAAAGCCAATCCATGCATTATCAGAACCGATGCCATGCCTTAATAAGGATGGTAAATAATATATCAACATACTGCTACTGACATGCACAGGATTAGTCACTTGCTGTCAATACCAGTAATGACAATGAAGATTAAAATCTACTGTCTGTAGGGTAGACATTTGTAAATGGATAACTGAACTCACAGCACTAAGAAAGTATGCATCTGTACGATTACAAAAACATTTGAATAGACATAAAGAATGTTTCTGCACTTACGGGAGCGTGTCAGTTTCCTTTTCAGAGTGGAAGCTTGCTAGATCACCACCAATGGCTCTGCAGTAATCACGGGCCTCAAACCATGTCTTCTTCTCTTCAGATTTAGACTTGAACAACTGAGTGACAACCAAAAGTGTGGTGTGTTTAGAATTATGTACATCTGTGTGGAACTAGCTCACCAGCAAAGCCTTATAATCCATAAATATGGTAACATTCCAAACTAGCCCTTGATTTAATGTGTCTGCGCATGATCATACCCGAATGCAATTGCCAGGATCTTTTTTGATCCATGCGGTGGGGCAGCTGAGAGGCTGAGTTGTGGGAGGCTCTTTGGTCGTGGTGACACCCTCCGCCATTTTCTTACAGATGTACTTCTGTTTGCTGTCACATGAGATTACATCCCATAATCCGGCCGAAACCCCGGTTAGCATCGCAACACATCCCTGGTGCTTGTCTAGGCGTCGTATTGTCACAAAAGAAGATAATAATAAAATTGCAAAGTATTTTTTTACTCAGTGTGTTATTAGATAGTTATTATCACAAACATTTCTGTAAATAGTTCCAGGTCATAGTACATTACATTTCTGAAATTCTGACTGCCTAAAAATAGTACAAAGAAGCAAATTTAAGTAGTGCAACTGTTTTTTATGAGTCATTCTAAAATGATATACTAAATAATGAAACAATCATGGACCACAATCATTACACAAGCGTGCACCAACTGGAGATTCACTTAAACCTGTATTTTTTTTGCCTCAGACAAGCACAGAAAAAACCCAGTTAGATTAAAATCAGCTGGACACAAGAAGCTGCTTATAGTTGTAAAGCAAGTCCACTTCTAAAGAATACGGTCACATGTATGATTAGCACTGCTGTATGAGACACATCTGCATGCTGCTTCAAGCATGTGATAGAGTAGAGAATAAACATGTACAGTCATTGTGTCTAAAATACGGCCTTAATATAAATATATATAATCTCCCAAAGAATGTGCAATTTCTTAAGACAACCCAATTCATCTACAGTACATGGGTGCCATCGCCATTCAATCAGAGGAGGGCATGTCCCCGTCATATTTCATAATTATTCATTTAAACCCCCCCACATTTGACATAAATTATTAGTTCACCTAGCACTGTTGCTCCACTAAAGTGATAGAACAACACACACACCACTGGGAATCTGAGCAGCCTGTCTCAGCACAGACAGTTCACTTCACTGGCATGTGATTCAGTAGGGGTTTCCAAACACCCCCACCCCTAAAAGGAGAGATTTTGCAAGCACAGAGCAACCCCGCCCCCACCCCACACGCCAGCCCACACACAAACTCCACCCACAACCGAACTCCACCCACACATGTAGACCAATCCCCCCCCCCACATTAAAAATGCCTCTGATGCCCCTGCTACAGAATGAGGGGTAGTGAATTTAAATAAATTTCATTTGTTTCTATAGTGTTATAAATAAACATACCTGGCATTCCAACGTTAAAATGTGTAAATTTCACTGTTGCCTTGTTTGTCCACTGAAAGCGGTCGGCTTGTTCTTTATTGGACAAACCAATCCAGAAATATTTCTCTGGCCGTAGGCCAATCTGGCTGATCAGAAAAGCATTTTCATACCTAGTAAAAGAGAGGAAGAACAAGCTAAGAACCTGGTCTGCAATGTGCATAGAAGCAGCTGTATCAGCGTCTCTGTAAAAATGTGCATGCATTACCTGTCAGCAACATGTACCAGGTTAGCTGCACTGTGGCCACAAGCTGTTTCAGCCTCATTGAAGTTTTTGGCCTCTATAGCAATGCTGTAACAGTAAGAGCTAAACCTGATCCACCCCTGGGGGAGACACAGAAACAGAACTGACTCAGATATGATGATTTACAGATATGATGTACTCATATGGGCTTATTTGTCTCTCTGGTACAATTCGAAGTGAGAGTCAATGATTAAGGTCATATCATCAGCAGGAGTGTTCTTCGGCTAATACCACAATCCAGAAAAATCTTATCCCAGAGGACATTATTAAACAGACTGGTAAGAAACATGAAGCCACAAGGCTCATTCTCATAACCACTGGAATACACTGATGCAGTGACATTCAAAAGAAGTCATCATCAGCATTTTCCTCCGGTAACGAACTCTGACCCTGCGACTGAAGATGGATGTGTTTTACAGCCTTATTGTTTCAGGATCAATGAGTCAGCATTCCAAAGAAAATTTGGAAGCCACCGGGAAAGGGTTCTTCCAGAAAATGATTGTTTTGGGGTTTTTCTGTGTGGATATTTTGTCGTGTCAGCTAACCTCTGGATTAGACCTCAACTTGCCTGTCAACATGTAGAACCATGGGAAAGTACTACATAGTAGAGAAGATCCCATTTCCTCTGACTCTGATTCAAGCTATACTGTCGAGTACGCACAAACAAATGTGCATAATCAAACTGTGATTTATATTATGTGTTTCTTTGAAAATATCTGGATATGTTTCGGATATATCAGCAAACTGGTCAGTATTAAAAGCAGCCTTGACCTGCATCAAGCTATATTGATATAGAAGTCAGTTCAACACTGTTACATTTGTGTCTGATGGTTGTAGAGGCGGAAGAGTGTGTGACTCACAGCAGGACATCCAGGGCTGACCACTTCGTGGGATCCTGCAGGTTTGCTGGAGGCCTTCTTCTTACACATATATCCATGCTCCTTCTCACAAATGAAGTCTGCCCACTTCCCCTCCTACAGCATCAGAGGAGAAATACCAGCTGTCACATTTGAGATTGCTCCTAAGACAGACTTTAAATGGGAAGTGATGGTGATACTGGTGGGTACATTTTACTTGTACCTTTCCTTTCATGAGAACACAGTCCTCTCCGAGGTTAACATTATGTGATGGCTCGCCCACAATCCACTTGGCAAAGGTAACATGGGATCTGTCTGACCATTCAAACAGATTCTGAGTCTTCTGGTCATTCAAACCTATCCATAATTCATCAGTGGGTACTGTGGAGCACAGATACAGTTGTTAACTAAATTATCCATACCCCTGGCAAATTGTGATTTAGTTACTTTTATTCAACCAGCAAGTTTCTCCTTGATTGGAAATGACACCGGCGTCTCCCAGAAGACAATCAGACAATGTACAAGAGGCGTCATTGTGGGAAAATACCAGTGGAGACAGTCAAAAAGCTCCTCAGCAACTATAGCAAGCGATTGATTGCTGTAATGCCAATAAAGGCTTTTTTATTTATTACTGAAGGGTATCAATCATATTGGACATGCCAATTTCTGTTCAAATGTAAATAAAAGCTGAGAAATATTTTTCTCTACAGTGACGTCTCTTTAACATCGTCTGGGTCATTTCCAATCAAGAATAAACTTGCTTGTATCAATGCCAAAATGATTAGGTCAAAATATGCCAGGAATTATGACAGGGGGTTGAGTCATTTCGTTTATGACTGTACACACATGCATGAAACAACATAGTGAAGGGAGTTCAACATCACTTCTGCAGATCAGTATTGTCACTGTATAGGATAGTCACATTTGGTTCTATGAGTATTGCTCTTGAATACACATCAAGAGGCCGTGGCATGTTGCAAGAGGATCCAAAATCTAGCCAGAAGCCAGGGATTGCTGTACAGAACACTCATCCCCAGGCAAAATCACCATAAGTGGCACATTGTTTATAAATGGCAGTATAATACAATATGATATAAAATTGCTGCTAGTAAGATCTGGTACAAATGTGATCAGGTTGGGACGCTAAATAGTATCACTAGTTTAAGTTATGTATAGTAATTTCTATTATACTAGTTACTGGATGCCATGTTGGCTGATAGAGAGATGGGGGGGTCATCCTGCCCAAGCAAAAAAAAACAAGGCAAATCCCACCTTGGGCTCCTAGCCACCGGTGGCTGTAGCATTGCAATCTCCTGAATAGGGTAAATACTTAGAGGGTTGCTTCAGTTGTGGTTCTTACTCTCTGATTTTTGATAACTGTTGCATTAACATAGAATCCAACTGATGTAATTGGTCACTGTGTTATGCAGAACTTTTTTCTTGGAAATCAAATCATCAGAGTGATTGCGAATTAGGGAGGTTAATCACACAATGAAATGTACCAGATCCAGACAATCACTGTACTACCTGTTAGTATTAGATGAGATAACTGAGCACTGAGATAATTAAATACGTTATAAAAAATATATTCAGAATTTGTGTGCCTATTAATGCCCATGTGTATGTGTATACTCTTACGGTATCCACTTTGCGAAATGATGAAACTGTGCTCCTCCAGGTTGTGAATGCTGACCAGGTCGGAACCGTCTTTATGACAGGCTGCCAGAGCATCTCTCCACATCACTTTAGTTCGCTGGAGAGAGTAGCAGTGGCCCGCATATGGCACCCATCCAGGTGGGCAGAAAGTGGGCTGATCCGTACCTGTGAAATACACAAACACACAGGACATTAGAGAAGGAGCTCAAAAAAGATTCGGTGCGTAAATGAAAAAAAAGTGCATGCGTGTGAATTTGTACATTAAATCATGTAGATCTTACCAACAGAAGGTGTAATGGCTGTAGAATTTCCCTTGCGACAGATGTAGCCCAGTTTCTTACTGCAACTCAAACTCTCCCATTTAGATGCCTTCCCAGCATTCAGTGTCACACAGTTCAGACCGGGCTCCAGGGAGGGGTGTCCTGGGAAGAAGGGGAGGGACAGTAACTTTGTAAACTTGTCTGGAACAGTGGGTTCAAAATGAGAATTTAATGAGAGCTCTCACCTGGAGCCCAGTTCAGATATCGGAAAGGGTTTCCGTTGCTCCATTGCCATCCACTTTCAAAGTCCAAACTATTCAGTCCAATCCACAGAGAAGAGCCAAGTATATTCGTCAGTCCTGCAAAATACATTAGAAAAAACAATTTCCTGAGTTTTCTGATTCTGATTCTGAAATGACCTATAGATTCAACTCCTAATGTTGCAGATGATATTTAAGTTAAAAATGTGTCCACTTTTTGTCACTACTTCACATCATTCTGTAACTACTATGAAGTAAAGTGTTGGAGCACATAGACGTCAGGAGTATTATATGTTTGAAAGCAGAATACGTTCCACATATCCTTTATGGCAGTGTTTCTCGAACAACGAGGGCTCAGAAAACAAGTAGGTCATGAAGCACCCTCTAGTGGGCCACAGAGGGAAGTAGTTTAATTAGTAATAAAAAACATCTTGAAGGAGTAGTCTAATTAAATTTGTAAGGCAGACAACGACCTATCCAGAGAGAATAAGTTCCTTAACTAAAAAGAAATAATGAGACTGTTCCTCAAAAAAAAAAAACACAAGAAAGGGTCTAATACAATCAAGCCAATGTCAAAAATATATTTTCCCAGGGGAGGAGGGGATGACACTTACACAACAGCCCAGTGTATCGAGTGTTGTTTGATTATTTCAGAAAAATGTCTAAAACCAAATGTGACCATATGAGGCCAAAAAAACCCTCTTTCTAGAAATGTGCAACTGTTTCTATAATATCACACACCAGGAGCTGAAAGTTAGAAATGTATATGTAAAAGTGTTTGTGTTGTGTAGGGCTATTTCAAGGTATAAACAGGCGTTGGGATGGAAACGGCGGAGAACCTGTGCTCAGCAGAATATGATGTGAGATCTATACTTTTGGGTACATTTGTAAATAAATATGTTGTCTTTGTATGAATTAAAGTCTTAATTTGTTTGTGTTCATGTTTGTGTGTGTGTGTGTGTGTGTGTGTGTGTGTGTACCTGATATATATGATTGCTCATGCAGCTCTACAATGCTGAGCAGATCTGCGCCTTGCTGCTGGCAGCTCTTCCGAGCCTGATGCCAGGTCAGTACCGACTGTGTGTTCCTCTGATACAGCACACCAGTTACTGGATCACTGTCCCAGCCAAGTGAAGCTGTCATGCACCACACACACACACACACACATACACAAACGCATATACATGTACACACACACACACACACACACACACTCACACACACACACACACACACACACACACACGGTTAGGCAGATACAGAAGGAGAGACAGATACAAAGAATATATTTTAGTTTTTCTTTCACCTTAACAAGCTCTGTAAAATACAAAATTGCACATGGCAATCAAACTAAATTAGTACTACACTATATATGCATATGTAGAGTTGATTTCGATATCTCTGGCAGAATGGCTACTAGCAGGCCTGCAGAAAGGGGTTAATTCTGAAACAAGTGGAACACAAAAGTGATATAAATTACTCAAAGCCAGCAAAATAACTTTGCATACATCTGCATTACAACAGGAAAACAGAGACTGCAGGAAACAACTTCACAGGAAGCGTGTGTACCCACAGGTCAGCCCCCAGACCTGAGTTTCGGACTGACCCCCGATTTATGACCCTAATACAGGACAGAGCAAAACAGGAAAATCCCTTCTTTTTTTTTTTCAACAACCACAGCAGTATTGGCTTTGCGGATCTGTCACTTAGTGTGTGGTCCATTTCCCGTGCACTGCTCCAGTAAGATTCCTGTCATTCCAGTCAGAAAGACCAGACATTCTTCCTCAATCAATGAATTTAGATCAACGAAATATAAATATGTATAAGCAGGATCCACTTGAGTTAATACGTTTATCAGAGAGAATGAATTCTATATAATGACTTTTGATAATGATTATTTACCGTGGTGTAACTTTACACTAAATTTAATATCATAAGTATCACATTGTAATATAATAATATCACATTTTTTCCACAACAGAGCAAGTATTGTCTTACATTTGGAGGGACAGAAACCCCATTTCTTGTCTTTGGAGTAGTCCGTCTCCGTGGAACACCATAGCTGCCCATCAGATCGCCCCTCCAGTGTACACTCGGCATACCACTTGTCTCCAAACTTAAAGGGAAACTGACAGGGGCTGCCGAAAGCATTGCCACCGATGCTGAATACCTCTGTGGAAAGTAAAAAGTGAGAGGAATAAACACTGTGTGTAAAATCTCTTACTCTATATCGGAATTAGAGGCCAGAGTAGCAGGGTGTTTTATGTTAAATTCACAAAGTATGGTTACAGAACCTTTTCTAAATACTGCTTTCACACCTGTTACCACAGCGGAACACATGCTGCAAAAACATGAGCAGATGCAATTTTTTTTTTTTTTAAAGAATCAAATCATATTTAGTGGGACAGAAACTGGGGACCTTGTCATGCTCCCAGCCTCTCTGCATCACTCAACATTACCAGCCAGACACCAGGACCTGTCATTCGACCCCAGTATACATACAGCATTCAGTTTCGCCTACTTGTTAGACCTCTATTATGCAGAATAGTTTTTGTTTGCCTCTCTTCTAGCAATATCCAGACAGAGGTCCTGAGTATGTTCCTGTTACACTATGGATATTTCCTGTCTATAGTTAATTAAAAGCTCTCCATCCACTAAGTGCAGACCAGTCAAGACAGATCATTCACAACAGTTCCAAGACTGCATCATCGGTATGGAGAGTGTGCAAAATTCAGTAGTACATATAGCCATAAGAAAAGTTTTAGGCCTGCAAGCCTTGGTCAACCAGTGATGAAACCCAGTTGTCAGTACAGTGGCGATCCTACCTTGATATCCATGCGAGCACAAAGTGTCCTTGGTCCCATATGCCTGCCAGCGGCTCCAGGACCCAGTTCCCTGGTACACTAAAATATTGGGCTCGTGGCGATTTCCATAGTTCAAATGCAAGGCCTGTTTCTTCAACCCAAACAAAGTCTCGTTCTTGCACTCCCAGGTCTGCATGGGACTTTTCTCGTTGCACGGCACCAGCACAACCCTCACCCAGTCTTTGAGGTCCTGAGCCCCCAGGCAGAGTTTGTGAGAGACGCTCAGGATGCGAGAAGAGGAGATCCAGCGGAAGCGTTGGGCGTCTGAGGACGGGTCACAGTCCACGGCCTGAGCGGCGTTGGGGTCCACCACCTTCACACACTTGTTGTGAGCTTCGTTGTAGATCAGGAAAGCACTGCTGTCTGTACAAAGAAATTGGAGAGCACTGACCACATCTATCATTAATTATATTCTTGCTGTCAGATCAAAACCTCCATTATTTATTTTTTTTATCTTGTTCGCCCTTTATAACCCTTTATACTGTTCAGTGGACTATAATGGCTTGGAATGAAATGTATTAATTTCTGCTTAAAGTTGAGAAAAAGTTACCATTTTGGAGATGCAAGGCTGAATTTTAATTCAAATTGTATCAGTCAAATTACAGTTTTACAGTCATTGTCAGTCCTTCCAACCTGTTGTCTAGATGACTTTATAGAAACTTTATAGAAACTTTATAGAAACAGGACTATTGTAAAAAAAAATAAAGATTTACTTACCTAATTGCATGGTGTAGCGCAAAGCAGTGCAGAGGCACAGCAGCACTAACGGAGAAATGCTGAGCTTCTTCATATTTGTGCTTTAGTTCATAATCCAAGAAGATTAATCCAGAGAGGGAATGTGTGTGTCTGTATGTGTGGGCCAAGCAGCGTGGAACTAACACACCTCTCACTTGGTTTCAAGTTGTTATCCGAATTCTTTTGTGGGTGGGAGTTAAATACAGGAACAATGTTGGACACCCTACATTTCCTCACTGTGCAAAGGGTCTCTCCATCATTTAGTCATTATCTCATGTCCCATCACAAAACCAAAGGTTTTTACGTACCTTTATAATGGTAAGCTTTTTAAAAATAAACAATTATTTAATGAACAAATGACTAAATGAATGAATGAATGAATGAATGAATAAATTAATTAATTAATTAATTAATGCATGAATGGCTGGTTGAATGAATGAATGAAAAACTTTTTGTTTCATGAAGATGTTTAAATATTCCCATTCAAAAGGAAGCCGTGATGGCTGATGTTATACTTGGTCGTTCATTTTTAACATGCAAATATATCATCTAAGTGCATAAACTACTGTAAAAGTTGCTGAATCTCTATATTCAATCAAGATCAATCAAGATATATCACTGAAACCACTACAGTTCTGGAAAAAAAGAGACAACTGTAGAAATGTTCAGTTTCTCAGGTTTTGTGTTTTATAGATGCATGTATTGAACTAAACAGATTGGCTTTACTTTTGAAATACAGCTGACAGAATTTCTCCTGATTTTCAAATAAAATTATTGTTCTTTAAAGCAAATGGCTAATATCAAAACAAGAGAAATGGTGCAGTGTTTAAAGATCATATAAATAATTTAGAAAACAAATCTCTTGCTCACTCTTAAACAAAATGAAAAATAATCACCCTGCAAGAGGAGAGATGATAACAGCAGTAATGTTATTCGTTTCAGGTTTCACTAATCAAAATGAGATCAAAAGCTGATCCTTATGAAGCAGAATGAGATGCTTAGTGTATGAATTTAACAGACACTGTCATGGAATGGTTGTCATAAAAATTGAGATGTTGATGTAAAAATAAATTGCAGTTGTCTCTTTTTTTTTTCCAGAGCTCTATCCATCATTTAAAGCATCTATCCTCCTTCAGTCAAGGGCAATACATGAGGGTCAGTTGGAAGGACCTGTTTGAGCTGCTTTTCTTTTTGGTGAATGATTCAGTGTCAAATCAGAGAATGTAGAGGGCTGCATGATATAGTTATTCAGAAAAGTTGCTGTGGGAGTCGGCACTTTTTTCATGACACATCAAACATTTTATATACAACTCTGAAACACCCTGAAACTTTTCTACACTCATATATGTGCAGATGCTCTTGACACATCCATTTTCCTTCCTGCATGCAAAAAAAATGCTGCTCTGTCTTCACCAAATGTTCATTCATATAAATGTGATATTTTGAGTCATCAGGTAAACACACCCAGTTCAAACAGGATTTTTAAAGCCTTACTGATGAGTCAACATGATTTGTTAAAGAACTATAAGTTACTTGAATTATTGTTGCTTAGCTGCACTAATTGCTTTTTAAAAGATTAATGTTGCATTATACTACCTGTTGCAACATTTAAATTATCAATCTAAAGTTTGGAATCCCTTCTCAGGAAGTAGGAATCAATGTTTTAACATGATAACCATAGTTTCAAGATCTCATTTTGTTAAATGTGTGAATAGCTTTAATAGGCTAGTGCTGTGCAGCTTTGCATGTTTCATAGAATCTGCAATAAACATACAAAATAAATATGTGTGGGGCAGTGAATTATTCTATAATGACAGTGACGCTGTTTAACATAAAGAAGTTCACCAAATCTTCTGGTGATCAAATTTTTCATTATTTCTTGCATTATTTATTCGAATTTTACTACATGTACCTACTATTGACTATTACTACATATAACTATTTGAAAATTCACATTACTATCTTGTTTAAGAGTTCACAGATTTGAACACAGCCTTACAATTAAGAGGGATTAAGAGGGATATTAATTCATGTATCTTTTGCAAATATTTTGACATAAACTTCAGCTGTGGTCATCATTCTAGATGTGTTCAGACATTTTTTATGTTATGCAGTTGACCACAATTTATGTGTAATTTCCAAATATATAAGGTTTTTATACTACATTAAATGGGATAAAAAATTTTTTATGGCAAACGTTAAGCTTTTGAGCCGTGCCTTCTCCCCAGGGTAATCACAGGTTTCCGACACTCAAGACAAACTATATAGCAAGAGTAATCTCTCTTTGAAAGCAAGTGAGAGAGAGAGTGAGGGAAAGAGAGAAAATGCTGATAGAGTGAAAGAGAAAGGCAATAGGAACCCTGGAGGACCTGCAGCTCAGCAAGAAGGAAATGTGTTGTAGCACTGGAGCACAAAGCAGGGAAATCCTGTTTCCTGCCCAGAAGAAGAAAGGGACGAATGTGGACTGCGCACATCATAAAAATGAAAATCAATAAAAATGGGGTTTTCAATTGATCAGCTTAAACAAACTGAAACAACGATCAGTCACTTTACAGCGTATTTCAAATGAATCATCTTTACTGAGCTGAGTTATTGATTCCTAAAATTGAGATCTGCTCTATTATGCGGTGATTCTCAGAAAGGAAGATTTCATTCAATAGACGAAAGAGGAAGCTATCAGAAATGCAAACACAGCATGTCATGAGATTTAAGACCATCTTCAAACTCCTTTCTTCAAGCTTTTTTTTTTTCCAAGAATGCCAAACATGTCCAATTTCCCAATTTTTATTTAGTCTTTCACAGAGAGAAAAGTACCTTTTTGTTTTTGTAGGTTGAACCACAACCAAATGAAACCAGTGTGCTGGGAAAAAGTAAAAAAATAAATCACACTATTGTGTTTTTAACAATAAGTAATAATAAGTAATTAGGCACAGTTTAAAGATAAGGGGACAGAAGGGTAAGGTTAAAGTGTGTGTGCGTGTCTGTGTGTGTAGGAGAATGTAAAAAAACATGAAAGCTAGATAAGAGTAAGATAACTTATTACACAACAAGGAATCACTTTAACATCCTCTAAAACATCAAACTTTGCATAGCATTTGTGGAAAGAATCTGAGGAATCGTCTCCTTTCCTGGTAGATTATTTTTTTCATAAAATGCTTCAAACGTGACGGTTTGGAAACCTGTTCCATTCCTCATTGGTCTTGTCCTTAATGTCCTTGTTGAATTTTCAGACTGGCTATAGTATTCATAATCCTGTTTTCCTCCAAAGTTCATCTCACTGTGATTTTAAATGTGGGCTCTGTTAGAACATCCTCTCGGTATTGAAGATTTTCAGCTTGGTCATGAAGTTAAAGTAAATGTAAGCCAAGCACACCAATAAATTCTTCATCACGAAGAGGACTGGTGTGACGAACCCAAAAATGGCTATTAGTGCCACCCTTAGAAAAAGGAAGGGGAGGTCCTGCAGGGCAACGCCCAGAGAGGAGAGGAGGGGGCTGTGAGGCATGGGAACCAATCGTAGCATGGAAAGAAAGCTGAAGAGGTAGACTGGTAAAGCCCAGCCTGAAAAGTAGACTGGGTTGTGACTTGCGACTCGCACCATTTCTGCTGTGTCCAACCAGAATAGGAAGCTGTCGGCAAACACATCAGCCCGCGCATCACTGGCTAGCAAAAAGCGGAGTGGTCCGGTGTATGGAGGGGCATATGGGAAACTTCTTATAGGCAGGCCTGTGCGTGGACAAATGCCAGAGATAGCGTACGGTTGCCCCTGGCCGTTGCCTGGCAGAACAGGTAATGGTCCATTGCCGGGCATCCCTGGGACTGTGGTGATGCCTGTCAGCCCTGAAATAGCCCCACCAGCTGGCAAGCCTGGAACGACCCCATTCCCTGTTACCCCCGCAACTGTGGCAGTTCCAGGTAACCTTGGAATGGCCCCATTAGCGGCCCCTGCTCCATTCTGCGTGCCCACACTGGCATTGGTTGCTGCAGGAGATGGCCCAGTGGCTGTGGTGACTATTGGGGTCACTGTCTCCACATGGGGAAGGGTGGGGATGTCTGCGTCCCGAGCCAGTTCATTAGCTAAACACACACACAAAAAAGATAAAATGCTATAATCATAATCAGTACCGTAAATTCCAGACTATAAGCTGCTACGTTTTTCCCACACTTTCCCAAATTTTGAACCCTGCGGCTAATAATACGGTGCGGCTAATGCATGTTTTCTTTTTTCATGATGCTAAAAACATTTTGCCCCGTAACCAGACCGGGTGCTACACACGGATTTGCAGACGGACCTTTGGGGAGGCACACATTTTATAGGCTCTTTTCAGGTTGATCTGTTTTATGCACATCTCGCCCGCACCTGTGACGAGTATTTAGGCTGCTCAAACTTCCGAACCAATCCCGAGCGGCTTGTATTCCCAGGGCGAGCCCAAGTAAGTCCGAGGGAGAAGATAAGGAAGATGAAGAAGGCGATTAATGCCTTTTCCTGGTATGCTGCAGTACATATACGAGATATATTTTTACCGGTCGTTAGGACCAACGTAATTTGTGTGTTACAAACAGTGATGGGAATAACGGCGCTATAAATAAACGGTGTTACTAACGCCGATACTTTTTTCAGTAACAAGAAATCAAACCGATTACTGTTTCCCCCGTTACAACGCCATTACCGTTATTGACAATAATATGTGCGCAACTATAACTGAGAATACTGAAGCGGTTTTCATGTGAGCAGTGTCTCTCTCAGCCATAAAGCGGGTTTCAGACCGAACGCGGCTTTGCTCAAAAACCCATTGTTTCCTATGGCTTGCGCAGCGCAAAAGTGCCGTTGTGTTGCGCCGAGCTCTCCACGGGCTTCTGCGCGCACCGCGGTCAAAGTTGAAATTTGTTGGACTTTGACCGCGGCACGGCGTGACGCATATTCGCGCGTCCAATAGAATCAAAGCATCGAAGTGGAATACCGGTCTGCCCCTTCAAAACACACACACACACAGACAGCGTGTAGGGAGACGTAATGTGCACCAGCAACATTTATTATTATTGCTGTTATTATTAAAATGTGATGTAGCAGACTATTTATTTTGCCTTCTTCCTGTGAAGTGATTTTTA
>JBBKCR010000012.1:13307569-13320290 GCA_037577295.1 Ladigesia roloffi | reverse complement strand
GCTACGGCTAAAGCTAAAAATCTGCGTTTGTGTTCTGCTGAGGAAAAAATGTCACCTTCAACTTGGATGCCCTGGGGCTAAGCAAATAAACATCATATTTTCATTTTAGGGTGAACTATCCTTTTAACATAGCTAAAATGGTAAACAAAAAAGATAGTGAAGTGGCCAAAAATGGTCAGAGGACGCTCAGAGGTTAACAAAGGTGTCTGAAGTGGAATGGATCAGACTGAAGAATGAAAACGTACCTCAGAACTCGCTATTAAGAACGCAAAAGAGGGCAGTGTGGAGAGGACCACATAGGCCAGAGCAACAGGTCTCCTGAAAAGAAAGAACAATGAGTCAGAAACCAATAGATCTTTTAATTCCACAAAATTCATTTATTCTCTGGTTTGTTTCGAATACATTCAGGTTTAGATTTAAAAATTCTGTCTGGATCATTTTTTAAAACAACAGAAAAACAGAAATTCTAAAACAACTTTTAAGCAACTGAATTGCACAAGCTATGAGCTGACTCAAACAACTCCACTACTTGTCCACTACAGACCTAAAGTGTTGAAATCCATCTGTATTCATCAGAAAGCCAGGAGAACTAAGAGTGATCAGTAAAAGACGATGGTACAACAGTGGTCAGAAAGTGACTAAGAAAACAGGCACAAAACTGGGGAGATGCACAAGCTATGTCAAAATTATTCAGACATGTATGTACACATACACTGTGCAAGCAACCAAGAAAGGGCAGTGTGACCCCCTCCCTTCTCTCTCACCACTTCTTCCTTCCCACCAGGGCCTTTTTCTTCATGAACACCATGTACTTCATTGGCAGCCACACCAGCATTGCCACTGTAGTCACATAGGCCACAGACGAAGCCACAATCAGCCAGTAGGCTGTGCTGGAATCTCCACCAGAGGGCCGCGCCTGGCTCTTCACCCGTGCCAAGATTAGGGCGAAGCGCTGCATCACGATGAAGAGTGGGACACAGAAGGCGGCGAACTGCAACACCTCACAAACTGCAAACTTCAGCCTGCTCCCCGACCCCATAGCGTGGAGGAGAGGCGCAAAAAGAATGATAAAGAAAAAGAGAGGGAGAAAAAGGAGAGGGCGCTGCTGGCCAGCGGACCCCGCAGAGGGGGGCTATTGTGCCGGAACGCTAGCATGTTCCACGCGCACTAGTAGTGCGGACTGTGGCCAGTAAGGCCGCTCTGCTTACTCTGCACTCACTATTGTGTTGGCTCATCGGGTCAGGCCTCGACAAACACACACATGCTAGCTGCCAAACTGAGCCGCATCACATTCAAACACAGACTGAGCAAAACACACGGGCAAACCACAATAAACATATACGTTTATCACTGATTAGAGTCCAGTGACAATGGGAGAGCCTAAATGAGTGAAAGGTCATGGTTCGCACCCACAGACACCACCAAGACCTGATATAATACACCTGTGAAGTCTCACATTCATTTAATAGTAAATGTTCCTACAATTCATGAATATGTTGTAACAGAATTAACTAGTTTTCTTGCTTTTTTCACTACTGGTGAAATTCTTCAGGCATATTTTGTCTTAGAGTATACCTCCATCTTGTGGTCAAATCATGGTATGCCTAAGAATTTCAGAACTTCTGACCTTTAGAATTATAGATTTTATCATTTTCTAATGCAGCATCATTGGATTCAAGATAAGACCACACTAGTATAGTAATACATGTATCTCTGTGTGTGTGTCTATGTATCTATGTGTGTGTGTGTGTGTGGGTGCGTGATTGTGTTTGTGTGTACAGTATGAATGTGTTTATGTGTTTACAGTAGAGTGTGTGTGTAATAGGATCAGGATTAGGTGGGCTGCACTATATTTGGTGGTGTCTTCGCTTTACTCTGATTTCTACTGGGTGCAGGGAGGGTGCTAATTATAGAAGCTGCTGTGAAGCACTTTCTCAGACATCAGCTCCGGCCTACAAATGCCTGCCAGTCTACATATTCTCAATACTTAGCGAACACTATAATAAAAAAATGTAATCTTACTGTGACTTGGTGTCTGTAGACAAATCATCACATCAAAGCCCAAAAAACATGCTTTGACGTAATTACAGTCCAAGCAGTATTTCTAAAATCATACGAATTAAAAAAGCAGGGGAAAAACGACTGAGCAGTATTTAGGCTATTTCTCCCATTGCATCCTAACACAGAGTCTCAGGTAAAGTCTGTAGAAATGGACAGTGCACCATAAATGCTTAAACTAGTGAGCTGAATAAGTGAGGATTATAACACCTGCTATATAACATTGGATGAATTGACATGACCAGCCACCACAGCTCCATTCACAGTTTTACAAACTATAGCTTATTTATAGAACCAAAAATTGCTCTGTCTGTTTAGTTAACAGTAAGAATTACTTCAAATCTGTAAATCTGCAAAACACCTGTTGGTGCCTTCCTCTGTTTCACATTAATAATAGCTTATTTGACATTATTTTACATGCAGCCATGGAATAAAATGGGTTAAAATGTAGGCATTTTTATGAAGGGGTTAAATCAGACACTTTTGATGTTATTTTGTGTTCAGAACTTGCTGTATCATTCAAAGAACTGATCACAGACAGAGATCATAGACAGAGTGGCCACTATCAGAATTCAGTGTCATGATTCTTATGTGTCTTGTAATTTTAGTTAAAATTGATTATATTATTTTTCTGAGGCTGCCAGCCAAATTACACAATAAAAGTAAGACATTGTGTTTTATAAATATGGTGAGCTACAGTATGGTCTCTCATGTCATGATGGAGACCAGTGTCTGTGTTTGTATAAATAACAATTCATCAAATGAGTTCTAACTGACTAAAGTATGTTTGAGTAAAGTTCAGGAGTATTGGATGGTAGGAGCCTTGTGGGTGAAACACTTGCCTGTGATCCTGATGACTACAAAGTTGCAGGTTCAGACCCCACTTTCTTCCATTGGGATTTGAAACAAAATACTTATAATAAATTCAGTGTCTCCAGGGGGGCTGTCCCTGTAATTAATAAGGGTGTGATGAAGGTATCTACCAATGCCATTAATGTATATGTAGATTGTAGACAAGTGACCTGTGTCATGTGTTTAAGAAAAGCAATTCGCTGTTAGTGGTAAACTACTCATATATGTAAATGTGCATATGAAAGTAGTAGTAGTTGTATTCACTACGAAATTACATTGTTGCTTATTGACATGTATCAAAATGCTGAGCATGTATCAAAATGCTGAAAATGTATCAAAATGCTGAGAAAAAAATCTAAATAAGTTTGAAATGCACAGATTGAGAGATGGATGGGACATACACCAGTCACAAAGGCTGCTTAACTATCATTGAAATAAGAAGCGATTTAAGTGACTCCTTTAAATTTATGACAACTATGTCAGTAAATGTGGGTTGAAATTGTGTTTTAAAGTGCATGTTGTGCATAATTAGTGAACAGGCTTGTGCACACTACCAGTCAAAAATTTGGACACGCCTTCTTATTTAATTATATTATGTAGCAAACAAAAAATGAGTTAAACAAACCAGAAAATGTTTTGTAATAAGGTAAAGATGGACTTTTGTTCTTTATACTTAGTCAAGTGGTTCTTGCCATAAAGTGGAGTAGAACCATAGTGGAGCAGGATCACTAACTCTGTACCAAACAGACCATCACAACTGATGATCCCAAACACATTGAGAAGGCAAGAAATTGCACTAATGAACTCTTGATGAAGAATACCTGTTAATTAAATGCCAGTTTTGGTCAATACTTCTTGAATCTGATTGAAAAAATTGCCAAGGGTGCTGTTATCAGAGCAATATGTGATGTATTAAATAAAAATCTACAGTGTAGCCAATAATAAGAACAAAGAAAATCATTGAAAGAGAAAATGTGTTCACATTTGTGACTGGTAGAGTAATAATTCAGGTAATGTAAAAGTAAATGTTCACCACCTGAATGAGAATGTAATTGCATGACCAGATCACAACTGCAAGAACAGACCACTCACGACACCACAAATCCAACAACTCATATCACAGTAGTGCTGTTTACACCGTGTCAAAATATCACGATGAACAGGCTAATCCAAAATATTCCAAATTAAAACTATGTTTCGTTACATTGCATTGGGATGTCTCTTTAATACATCCTAAAATGTGTCGTAGGACAAAAGGTCAATCATTTTACAGCACATAATAATAATGTTAATACTTTTATGTAATGAAATACTAATTTGACCTTAATGTACTTGTTACAATTAGTGTTTATTACATCTATTTCCGAACTACATACAGAAATAAAGACACTGGCCTTCTTTTGTCTAGTAAAATGTTGCTCGGTATTTCCTGGTTCAGGTCCAACTTCAAGCAGCCCCTCTGATCAGAAGTCCATGGGTTTGAATCCCATGACTGCCAGTGGCACCACTGAGGCAAGGTCCCGTCCTCAGTCCCTGCTCGCCGCACACTGATCCCCAGACTCTGCATCTCTGGCCGCCCTCTGCTTCACTTAGTGAATAGATTAAATGCAGAGAATAATTGTACACTATTTACTAAAAACAGCCAAAAGGACAAAAGATCATCTGTTTTACTATTAGGATTTGCCCACATACAGAACCTGATGTTTTATGTTTTAATGTTTTAAAACAACGTTTTATTCATAAACCCAAGTTATTATTTTACTAAATAACTCTAGCCTGTTTCTACATTTAATGTTGTAATAGGTAAAACAAATCTCACATGATGGAGGATACTAAAAACACTGGTTAAAACTCTTTTACACGATGTAGCCACGTATAACAAATCCTTTACAAATAGATCTTACGTTTGAAAAAATTATTTCTCATTAAATGTATTCTTTAATATTGAAAAGGTGCTTCGAATTGGTGATAGACTTTTAAATTGGCAGCTACAGTTATGATCTCATTTTGCGAACAGAGGAACAATTCACTTTGTTTAATATGAGAATATTGTTATCTGTATAGTTAGCTTCCTAGCTAAGCTAAGTTAGCATATTCATGTACATATGCTAAAGTTAAGCAAATAAAGTGTTTTACCTACAATTAATTGTCACTGTATCCATTAATGATAACAAGAATAACTTTTTTATTGAGGTTAAGCTTACTTTGCCATTGGATAATTTTGATTGTATTTTTATTTTTTAATCAGAACCTGGACTGTGTGCGAGGGCTGCAGCAGAAATTACAGAAATAAATTGCATTTTACCACAAAACGTGACCTTAACATTAAAGCAATTACCTGTAAACCATGATGAGTTCATTCAACCTTATAAAAGAGTTGATTTCGTCTGGCCAGTAACATTAGATAATGACGTGAATAACAGTATCACAGGCTCTGATTGAGTACAATCAGTCCAAAGTAATTGAGCTTTATTAGTTCCCAGCCCCGGTACTACGCTCTATGGGCCATACCTCTTAATTAGGTTTCAAGCGTTTCAGTCATAACCGTTGCCAAACCAAGCATACTAAAACAGCACCTCATTTAATTGAAATGGCTAAAATTTCCACAGAAACATTCCAGAATATTTTTAAATGCCTTCTAAGAAGAGTGGAAGATGCAAATGTAGGGACCAACTCCATATTAAAGTTTATAGTTTTGAATGTTGATTAAGGGTCAGGCGTCCCAAATTTTGTCCAGGTAGTGTATATTTCCTACATGTTTGTGTTGGGATTGGCTAGACGTTTATGCTTAATACCAGTCCGCCATTCACGTTGTTTGTATCTCCCACCCACCTCCACAGACCCCGCCCCTCGGACGTTTAACTGGTCCGGTGATCGAGCTGTCAATCAATCCCTGAAAACGGGTGAGAAAGTAAATTTACGCTCCTCCCGCAATACCACCACCTTTCCTCTCTCTCACACATACTGCTGCCCCCTGCCCCCCACCCGCCCGGTGGTACCATGGCGTCTGGCGAGGAGGACGGAGCGGTGGAGGAGAAAGAAACCAACAACAAGAAGAGAAGGACTAAAGGCGCCATCGCCACCGCATGGCTCACTTTCTACAACATCGCAATGACGGCAGGGTACGTGTCTGAATAAACCCTCAACACTTTAACTGAAGTGTGGCTCTAGATTGTCTCTACACTAAACTCCCAGTGTTTCCGTTTATAGCTCCTAACGGGCTCGGTCTTCAGTAAACCCGAGTTAAATCAGACCGGGACCGGACTGAAATACGTTCCGCTGGGGGACGGGAATAAAGAGCAGGGGGTTTTCCGTGTCTGTGCGCGACCACCTTTCCAAATACGGTCGACTGGAGGGCGGCGGAGGCGCTCCGATAAGTTTAGCCGCACTCTGACACTGGAGCTTCTCTCTGAGAGTCCTGTTTGAATAACTCTTACAAAAATCTCTATAACAACCCATTAATACGCTGTTATTACGGCTCGCGCGTGTTTCAGACTTCTCAGAGTGTATCCTTAGGACTAAACTGCAGTCAGTCACCAGTTTTATTCTAAGTTTAGTTTTCACCTGGATCAGGCCTCTGGAGTAAGAGGTGATAAAACTGAAAACGAAGGCCAAGAATGACTATTAGATATTTTCATCAGATATCGTTTGTTGGCTTTGCAGTGAGATTGCTGCCATGGGGATTGTCGTGGAATCATCTGTAAATTACAAAGTGTCAGTCTTGATGCTGTCAATAGTCCAGCGTGAAGCTCTCCCACAAAAACCCTAGATTCACATGTTATTTAACCTGATATTATGTATTAAGCATTCTCAGATTGTTTCCCAAGTCTAGACCAATACTAAACCTCAGTCATTCACCATTTTAGTGTAGGCTAAGCCTCTGGAGACAGAGGTCATCAAACTGAAAATGAAGGTCAAAAATGACCATTAGGGATTACATGCCATTCATTTTTTGAGTATGTAGTCTTATTGAAGTACGTGGAATCATCTGTTAATGACAATATGTCAATATGTCTTAAGTATGTTTTCTAGACTAGGACTAAACCATCGACAAGTGACCAATCAGGCTTCTGGAGTCAGGTGTTACAACTGAAAATTAAGGCCAAGAATGAACATTAGATCTTAAATGTCATTTGTTTTGTTCACTCAATAGGAGTTGTGTGTGAATAACACTTTTATAAACATCCCCAAAATGCATTTTTCAATGTATCATGTCAAAAGTGTGTTTAAGAGTGTTTCCGATATGTAAGTTAACACTAGGCCAGGAGTAAATTTCTGTCATTCTCTCTTTCGCAGTGAATCTGTAGTCTTAAAAAAGTACATGGAAACATCTGACACTGTGTCAGTATTGGTATCAAACATTTAAGCTATAATAATGCACTCAGCAGGAGTTCTGCATGAAAAACAGCTACATAAACCTCGACATTACCTTATTATTAACCTGATATTACGTCTTAAGCATGTTTAAGACTTCTCAGAGTGTCGAGACCAGGACTAAACTGCAGTCAGCCATTAAATGAAATTTGGTTTCTTTGCAGTGATATTGTTTTGTAAAATATATCCAGGAGTCTGTAGTGTTACAAAAGTACATAGTGTTAATGTGTCAGAGTGTTGATATGAGCCATGTAGGTAATAATAATGACCTCAATGGTCCAGTCAGTGGGAGTCCCATTTTTAAAGCGTCTCTGAGTGTTTCCCACGTCTAGACAAGGACTAAACTTTAGTGAGTCACAATTTTCAGTCTAAAGTTTAGGCTTCCTTTGGGTCAGGCCTCTGACCATGAGATATTTTAACTTAATGTCATTTGTTTTCCTTGTAGTGAGATTGTGTGATAAAATACATTACAAATGTTGTTGTGCAGTCTCGTAAAAGTACATGGAATCATCTATTAATAACAAGGGGTCAGTATTGATCAACATTTAGTTTATAATAATGCACTCAGTGGGAGTCTTGCGTGAATATGTCTTCATAAACATCTGCAATAACACATTAATAACCTGTTATTACGTCGTATGCATGTTTAAGGCTTCTCACAGATTTTTTCCTACTCTAGACCAGGACTGTTCTATTTTTATTCTGGGTTTAGTCTTCTTCTTGGTCAGGCCTCTGGAGTCAAAGCTGATCAAACTGAAAATGAAGGCCAAGAATGACCATTAGATCTTAAAGGCCCTTTGTTTTGTTTGCATTAAGATTGTGTAGTAAAAAGTATCATGAATGTTGTTGAAATTTAGTAGTAGATTCTTATAAATTAGTAGTGTCATAAAAGTACATGGAATTATTTATCAATGACAATGCGTCAATACTGATATCAGTGATTTAGGCCAGAACAACGCACCCAGTGGTCCATGGGCCTACAAAATATCATGACTAGCCAGGAAATGCACAAAACTACGTGAGCTGATGTTTAACATTCGAAATCAGTAACAAGGACGTTGAGTGTCATTCGTCTTTCTCAGCTGGTTGACCCAGGTTTAAATAAATACAGTGGAAAACCTCTTGATCACAGAAGGAATACTGTATCTTTCAATACACAGCTCTCCTTCCTCATCCTGTAATCTTTTCTGTCAATATTTCTGCTTCAGCTTTCTGATCGAAAAAATCCCACACATTTGTACTCCAAACCGTGGATCTCATTCTACTGTTAGTCCAGCTACAGTCCAGAGAACAGGGACTATTTCATAAAAGCATATTTGATCTTCCTTTGGGTTCCTTCCTATTCACTAAATATCCATTTGACCAAAAAGTGTCTTCCCAAAGAATTTCATCATTTTGAAAGTGTATCGGATTCTGATTTCCGAGGGAATTTGTCCTGGGCTTTTGAAAAAAGAGGTGGGTTCTTGAGGAGACATGGCCACAGCTGACATTAACCTGAATCCCAGCAGGACGACCTCAGCACTCATTAGAGGAAACCCATTTTTATAGGAGTACAACAATATTTATATGGTATCTCTGGAGCAACTCAACTCAGTGTACAGATTAAATTTTTGGTAATTATGGACCATTTCTGTTAGTTTGTTTGTCATTAAATCTGGACAAAATATAAGATAGGCATGCATAAACAATGTGGTTTTATTTTTAAGATAAAAAAACACTTTATTTGTCATATAAAGAGTTATATTAGAACAACGTGTAGTGAAATGTGCCCCTGAAACACCTGTGAAATAACATTTCTAATGTTTCCTGTTTAGCTGTGTGTACTGAATGTGGCCTGATGTGTTGTAGGTGGCTGGTGTTGGCTCTTGCAATGGCTCGGTTCTATCTCCAGAAGGGCACACATAAGGGCTTGTACCGAAGCATAGCAAGGACACTAAAGTTTTTCCAGACATTTGCTCTGTTAGAGGTCTGCATTACTTCTTTCTTCTTATTCTTTTTCTTTCTGTCAGTTTCTCTCTGTAGCTCTCAGTCATGCTGCTCTCCCTCCCTTCTACTGACACTCATTTACATCTTTTATTTCAGGTTGGGCACTGTGCAATTGGTAAGTATATAATCAACAAACGCTCTTCAGCATAAAGCACATAGCAGACGAGGAGTAGATGGAAAACTCCTGTGTCTGAGAATGTGTATGTACGTGTGTTAAAGGAATCGTGCGGACGTCAGTGATTGTGACTGGGGTCCAAGTGTGCTCTCGAATATTCATGGTTTGGTTTATCACTAATAGTATCAGACAGGTGAGTGAAAACATGCAAACACAGCATTATGACAAGGACTCTCAAACTGGGCCGGAAAGTAACAATAATTAATGGAATGTGGGGAAAGAATTAGAGTTGAAAAGAGTGTGTAGATGTTATTAGGAATATGAATAGTATCCCTTTGTCATATTTATTACTAACCAATATGACTGTCATAATAATAGCAATATTGGTTATTATGGACAATATTCCTTTGTCATATTTGTTATTAACCAATATTGCTGTAATAATAATTATAAAAATAATTATATGTACATTTTTTAGCAGTGCCACAAGTATGTTGAGGTCAAATTTCTTTAGACAAATCTATTTAGCTCAATCTGTTGAGACAAGAACCGATATAAATATAGAAGTTCATTCATAGAAAAGCATTCAACATCCAACAAATCACTACAAGAAGCAACACTTCACATACTGTCTTAATGTATCTCGGACCTTTAAAAGTGCAGGATATATATTTTTATAAACCACCTTGGAAAAAGACTGCGTTGTTTGTAAATGAAACATTGCATTCATATATATATATATATATATAGTATTGTCAATACATGACGACTCTAAAAATGTTTAATATTTCTTTATTTTATTTAAGAGAAGCTCATTGTTTTTATTCACGTCTTCTTTAGGTCCAGAATCAGGAAAGTGTGATCTTGTTCCTGGTGGTGTGGACAGCAACTGAGATCACACGTTACTCCTTCTACACCTTCAAACTACTCAACCATCTGCCATACTTCATCAAATGGGCCAGGTGCAAAAGCAACATGGCATGGAAAACCCCAGCAGTGCATGGTTGTTGTTCCTCCTAGCATATTGTTTGCTTACCTTCACTGACGTAGGTTAGAATGACTTTAATTTTTCTCTTGTTGTCACCTAGTACATGTACTGCATGTCTTAAGCATGAAACACAGAGTTGCAGGTAATACATTTGTGATGAGGAAAGCACTCAACAAACATTCTCTTTTCCTAAGGAAAACAAAAAACCTTTCGTCCCTTAAATTTTAATGCTAGTTGATTTTGAGGCTGCTTTACAAAGCAAAATAAGGCCATTTACCTCATTTACTCAGACTGGAAAAAGGACCAGCTCTAACAGGCAGTAAAATGTTTTTGGTGGCATTTTGGACCAAAACAGCTTAAACAGCTTTATTCTGAGTTTAATGCGTCTGTATTAGCATAGGATTCATACAAAAACACATAACTACATGTAATATGTTAAAAACAGGGTAACAGATTCAGAGGTTTTCAGCAGATATTGAGAAGGAAGTGTGTTTCTTCTTTCATTAAAATGCTTGAGGACTCTACATTTTTACCACTGACGACATTTTCTTTATCTTGTTATGTGTTTCTCAAAGTACTATAAAAACAAACATTTGGTCGTTTCAATTTTGATAGATTCATGTGAGATGTTTGGTCCAGCCATTGTGCATAAACTTCAAAGCGTCATCAAATTCCAGTCATTTTATAAACTTATTTTTGCAAACGTCAAAGTAATAATAGAAATAAAGATATACACCGCATGCTACTGTTTTGGTTCAAGTTAATCAGTGTTATAATCAAAACTAAACAGTAAACAGTCATCTGAGTAAAGAAATGAACGCTCGAGAAATAACTCTTTGTTTGAGAGACAAAGGGTGTTAATGAGAGTATGAGAAAGAGTTAAGCTCTCAGTATCAGCATGACATAACAGCTGACCCGAGTAACATGACAATAGAAGTCTATGTAGCACACTGGCTAGCTTCTAGCAGGGCAGGCTAGAAAATGAAGATTTGCCCCTAATCCTGTAATTAGGTCATTCTTTTTTGTTTGTTTGTTGGAATTTGAATTTGAAAAGAAAATGAGCAGGTTACTATGCTACATACATACGGCTTAAGAAATCTAATCATTAAAAAACTCATTTATAGCTGCAGTAGCTTCTTCGAAATTGAAAAAAAAAACAGTTGCTGTTCTGCGACTCAACAGTTGCTCCCCTAACACAGACACTCACAATATATTGGCCTCTAAACAAGAATGTCTCACAGGTTGTATCTCTCTGTTGGTTGAAATTTCGAGAAGTTGTGTGTGTGTGTGTATGTGTGTGTGCATGCGTTTGAGTCTGTATCTTGGTTAGACCCCTTGTGAGGTGTTCAGCTGCTCCTGTTTTTAAGACTGTCTGTTTTGGGCATGGAATGTCTGTCCACTATTAGCGTCACTCCCCTACATGCACACACGCTTCCGTCCTTCTCCCAAAGACTACCGTTTCCCCATGAGTCTTAGTCCACAAACTACAAATTCTTACACCTCTTCAGCACTAAACATACACGTCCTAAATATAGAGTGCCCCCATTTTCAACTTGGGGGTGGAATTGCACTGTAAGTGGTAGAGAAGTAATTTTATCTATGCTTGACATAGCTGTAACTGTGTTGTGCTCTGAAACCAACACAATCAGCTTCAGTAACGGTTGTAGGGGTTAGCTAAACTGTGCTAGCCCTTCTAGCACCCACGCAGTCTCATTAATATCAGGTTAATCACATCCCTGTTGTGTGGATCTCTTGTGTGTGGAGGCCGTCTGGAATGAGTGTCTTCATTGTTGATCTTGTTGCAGTGTGCTAAGTCAGCTAAAGCATGCCAGCTGTCCGCAGTGAGGTCATCAGGCAGAGCCTAATATTCGCCTGGCACTGGCACTCAGGGATGATAAAACAGCTGGTATTATGTCAGCTGGCGGAGACCCCCACGCACCTGTACTGGGGTGGCGAAGTGTAATTTTAAGTGTTTACGAATAAACATTAGATTGAACTGCATGAGGGAATATTTTATGTTAATTATGCATTTAAAATTTCTCTTTCCCATTGTCATTAATACCAGGTAGGGAGGGTCCTCGAGTTACAATGTTCTCGACATACAATGTTTTGAGTTTATGACGCTAACTCCCAGTCTTACACTGTATACACTAGGGCTGTTACGAATGCCATTTTTTAAGCTTCGAATACTCAATAGTGAAAAACATCGAATACTCGAGGCTTCAGTGGGAGGTTGGATTCAGAAATCCATATTTTCAAAGTAGAATTTTCAAAGTAAACAAACCGCTAAACACAGCTTTTCTTTTTCTGCCTCAATAGCCACATGGCTAACCAGATAGCATCTTCAC
>JBBKCR010000012.1:13290617-13300264 GCA_037577295.1 Ladigesia roloffi | reverse complement strand
TCTCTCTCTCTCTCTTTCTCTCTCTCTCTCTCTCTCTCTCTCTCTCTCTCTCTCTCTCTCACACACACACACACACATACACAAATGCCCACATGACAGAGGCACGAGCAGAGTGGAGCAGGCTGGCAGAAGCTTTATTTGTTAATACCACTACTGACTCACTGCCAATCATATTGCGTCATCTAGCGGCTGTGCTGTGAACTGCATAAAGAGCAGCCTCCCATTATAATGATTTTAGTGGGGGATGAAAGAAGTGCATGTGGACGGTAGGGCTGCTCTTAAAAGTTTGCATTGAGCTACAAGGACCAAACTGATCGAACAGTTCTTCTGAAAACGTATCTGTGTTTCAACATAACTGTTATTGGTGCTTATGGGTGTTCTTGTTCAGAGTCCTTACATGATCTAAAGTTTCAACTTTTCACTCACACACATAATAAAACGTTAATAAACACAAGTGTGTCAGAGTAACCCAAATGTGTTCCCATTTTTATCTCACTTTTTAAATATTCATTTTACATGATGATTCAAAGAGATGGGGCAAATTTGGCCAGATTTAGAAGATTAGAGAATCAAAAATGACAACTGAGCACATATGATGGCCCTTAAAATCAGGTGATGTATATGAGAACATATGCATAAAAAGCCAGTGATAATGGCTCAAGATTTTGACCATCTCCATGATAAAACAATTTGGAAGGTGTGTCAGAATTAAGACTTTTCTAACCACAAATGTGTTTTTTGTAAAAAGGAGGATTGTTTAAAAGAAAGAACCTTATATTCTCTGTTAAAAATAACATATTCTGTTATATAGGCTGTATAGGAACCTAGTTAGGGTGCATGACTCCCTGATGTACCAGGAGATTTTAAATGAAAATCTGGCATCTCTCCCAAAGAGCTAAAACCGGGTCATGATCGGATCTTCCACTAGGAAAATGATCTAAAACCTTTAACCCAAATCCTCACAAAACTGATTTCGGTCCCAGAGTATCTCCCGCTGTAAATCCCATTGTAAGCCTGTGGGGTGAGCTGAGGAGCAGAGTACAGAAGGCAGAGGCCTTGGAGGATCTAGATAGATCCTGTATTGAGGAGGGTTCTCAATTGGCCCACTCACATTTGACATTTCATGAGTATTCCCAGATAATACTAACTTCTACCCAAGTATATCTGTGAGGACAGTACAGTTCTTTTTGCTCATCTGCTTTTTTCATTACCAGTTATTTACTAATGCTCTTTTTCTGTTTCATTAAATTTTGTTGAACTGGGTATGGGCTCTGTACTGTGTTGTGGTTGGTTACACCTCTGAGTCTGGGTATTTATAATTTATTTAAGACTAGTTGGATAGCAGACACTTAAGAATAGTTTCTGTCATTTTAATAGTCTTTCTGTCTCCTGTTTATCTGAAACTGTCATTTCTAGTCAGACTATCTGTAATGGTTGTCAAGTGCCTTGTGATTGATTCTGTTAAAATGTTATTTATATATTCTTCCAGTTTTATAGTCCTTTACTTTGTTAGTTTGTTTTTATTTTTGTCTCTTCTCTTCTGTTTGTATGTCTACTGTTGTAAAAGTAAATAATAAATAAATAATTATTTTAAAAAAGAAAAAAAAAATAGTTTCTAACAAACTTTGTTCACTCTGCAGATTTTGGACATACTAAAGATGTTCCACTGCAGTTCTGTAAGTTACTTAAGTCATTTTGTATCTGTTACTTTAGCAAAATCTACTAAAGGATTGATAATTATGCAACTTGTAATTGAGAGCAGTAACAATGCTTTTATGTGTACAGTCTGAGGCCACTATCTCCAGTGGGATATATATATATATATATATATATATATATATTTATATAGAATGTGTGGAATAGGGAAATGGTATTATGGAAGACCATGTAATAACATTAAGAAAGGGAAAAAACATTTATTGGAATCTGAAAAAGTGAGCACTTGATGAGGAGTAAGCCTGTACGCAGCCAGCAAACTAGTCTGAGGCAGTCAAACCAGACACAGTAAAATATGTATTCAGCAAACCAATCTTATCTTGATGCTGGTCACATGATGTCAGCTGTCACAGTTTCCACTATAATGTCTGGGAAGCCTTAATGTGGAAATGAGTGCAGTCAATCTAATTGACATTGCTGAGACATACAGCATCATGTCCCACCCTGTCATGCGCTTGTGGATTTTTAATTTCCTAAGGGGAAAAGGGTCTGCTTGATATGGAAAAATGACCTGTCTCATTAACTGATTGAGCTAATTCCAGTGTAGAAGTTTCAGTGCAACATACACAGGTTGCACTGTAGCTTGGATATAACAGACCTGATCCTGCATTCCCCATAGATTTTAACAACAATATGCAACTTCACAGCGCACTGGCATTAATTATGGAATTCTGCATAATGTGCATACTGTGCAGGTTATTTGTAAGACCTAGACTGTGCATTATATCACCTAATATTTAGTTTGCATGTGTTTTACTGGTCACTGTCATGTCCCCAGTCGGTGGCTGCTGGAGGCTGTCCTTTTTTTGATGTATGACTTTTATTTTGACATGTTTGCATACGCAGGCTTTTAGTTTAGAGAATTATTAGTTACAGCTGTCTGTTGATTATATTTAAGTAATGTCTTGTTTGTATTATTTCATGAGTTTTGTGAGGAACCTTAGTTGTCAGTCCACTGGCTTCCTGCTTCGTTTCTTCTTCATTCATCCTGTGTCAAGTTTTGTTTGTATTTAGGCCCTCGAGCCTGTTTGTTGTTTTTAAATAAGCATGGAAA
This sequence comes from Ladigesia roloffi, assembly GCA_037577295.1. Taxonomy (NCBI): domain Eukaryota; kingdom Metazoa; phylum Chordata; class Actinopteri; order Characiformes; family Alestidae; genus Ladigesia; species Ladigesia roloffi. The sequence goes on along the minus strand of JBBKCR010000012.1, from coordinate 13,297,494 downwards.
TCTGCACTTGCACCATCCTTTTTCCACCTGGAGATAATAACACTTCTATGACAGTGACTGAATGAAGTTTTGTTTATTTCGCAACATGACCATGCTATTAAATTTTCTTTAACCTTGAAAGTTTTAGTTAAACTAGACACTCAAACTTAAGTGCATGGACTTTTTCTGTAAAGAACATGCTGCTATGACACCTGTTTCTGCGGTGAGCATGGAAGCTCCAGTGGTTATTTTCGCTACCTAACATGTGTCTGAATTAATATTCAAATACCTTCTCACCTCTTTAAGTCTAATTATGTTATATATCGTCATTCTTTGTACAGTGTTCCCTGAAAGCCTATTGTCAGAGATTCTCCTCTTTGGCCGTGGAACTGATGGAGTTTTGCGTCAGCCATGGTTTTACAGTCAGTAAGGCAGTATATTCCTGTGCAATCCAAGTTGAAAAGTTATTTTAAGTTACAATGAGTAAAACTGGTTCTAAATGAAGCTTTTGTCCATCAGCCATGACTTGTTTCTTCAAAAGCATTTCTTATGGATGTTGCATTGTGTTCCAAATGAACTGTCCCTTAACCAATCCATTCTCAATGTGTAGGCACTGCCCAGGGAACCTGGAATGGAATGCCATTCTTCTGTCTTTGCTGTCTGCAGTGTTGCTCTGGACCTCTGAAAGCATCAGGTCTCCAAATAAAATGCTGTGATGAGTCAGAGGAGGCTAGAGCGCCACAGATGGAGAGAGTGTGTGAAAGAGGGAGGGGTGAATCAGAAAGCAATCATGCTATTGAAGATTAAACTTGTAAAAAACACAAACATTCAATTACAACATATTGTGTTTAGTTAGGCTACCCTACCATTTCTCTCTTATATTTACAGACTAGTTTAACGATAGATACACACAGTTTATTTAAATAAGAAGCTGATATTCAGAGAAGTAAAAATTAATCATTGTTTTGCATGAAAACACAGGTTAGTACTCCAGGTCAGAGCGAGGTGTTTATGATCGTGAGACTGGCTGAAACAAGACGGCAAACAAAGACTATAAACAGAAAAAGCAGCAGTAAAGGAGAGAGAGAGCAAAATCTGTTCCCTACTGCTCTCAATAAAATACGAGCTTTGAATGGACGTTTCAAAATGGTAGATTAGAAAAGCTGATTTGTTGTAATAACATAATTGTAAATGTGATTTAAATGATATTACCTCAAATTTTGGACACATATCAGTTGCGACAATGCTCTTGCACATATAAAATCTTGTAAAAAAAAGTGTAATACAGCAATTTATTTCATTATTAAAATGTTAAGCTTAGGTTTAGGCCAACCAATCTGACATCTAGGTCTCTAGTTTAAACATCATTTTATGATAACAAAAATCTAATAAGCAGACATAAATTTAGTCTTATCAAACTAGCATTCCAGGAATCTCCATTTGGGCCAATGCTGCTGACGGGATATTGACTCCAGTATTAGATTCAGGTTATCTGCTTGTTAGGTTTACTTTCGGGAAAGAGTGTGCATGCCCTGTTCTACAGAGACGCACAGAACCCTCTCTTCTCAGACCTGTTGCTGCACAAGACCATGTTGTGGTCACATAATGCCATAACCCATAAGAAATTATACAACAGAGAACAGAAAATGTACAAAGCAAGTTGTTTTCGCTTGCATATCATCGCTGTTTGGCAGAAATCTTTGTTGAGTTTTTTTTTTCATAAATGTATACTATTGGTCAGTCTCCACGTGGGTCTGTAAATGTAGAAATTATTAACCAATGAAAAGTGTTGAAAATAGTTACACCAATTATAATGACACAGTATTCATAGTCATTTTGGACATTTGAGGTTTCAGACAGAAAATGACGATATGCAACCTCACACAGGATGATCATTACCCATAATCATTATTATTCAAAGGAACATGCAAAGTCGTACAAAACAGTGTGCAAAGAAGTGTAAAACCCTATTTTTACTTCAATAAATGTCAAGGAAGGTCACCACAATAATTATGAACAGAATAAAAAACAAACTAATATGCAACAGGAGAAGGAATTTGAAAGTGAACGACAATTAATAAAATGTTATTGAAATTGAAATTACAGGAATAGAAGAAAAAAATGACTTATTTCCTTACAAATGAAAAATATGAGGAAGTTACTAAAGTACATGGGACTTGGTTAAATGATTGACAGCCTGTTTATATTCACAAACAACAACAAGATTAATACTTAATTACGTGGGACTGGGAAAAGGATCGACCGGATCTGTAAACCAGTGAACCTGAAATAACACACTGGCTGCAGTCATTAGTCTTGAACGCTGGGTGGCGCGCGTTGCCCAGTGGAGGATGGGCGTCTTTACGGCGACCCGGAGTGATGAGTCTTTCTAAAAGTCTTCATCTTTCACAAGGACCTCGCGTTTCAGCAACATAATCCAACTCTGGAATATACGTCACATGACGTCAGAGCGGGTGATTCATTCCGTTTGAGCGCGAGCCCATCTCCAACTTTATCATCAATGTAAATCTTCTGGGAACAGGATAAGCCAAGTTCTAAATATACCTTGCCATACGCCTTACATTTTCCTGACTTTTGTTTATAGGTTTTGGGTGCTTTTGAACGATTTTGAGATCCTCCTAATATAAGCCGGCGGTCATCACCTTGTAAATAAGATATTCACTCAAAACGGAAAGAAAAGCCAACACAGACACACCCACGCTGATTATCAAATTCCCTTTTTTATTTTTATCACAGTGTTATGCCCCGTACATGCGTCACCTCATACATACCCTTAAGAAAACAACATTAAAAACATATTTTGGGTTAATTTATTCTAGGCTCTAAGAAACAAATTGAGGGGAATGCAGTCTAGCTAATTTTTGAGACTGGTTAAAAATAATCCAAAACTGAAAATTACCAAAAATAGAATTTAGCTTTACATGGGGCAGCTGGTGGCCTGATTGCTTCTGTAATCAGAAGGTCATGGGGTTGAATCCCAGGATAGAAAGTGATATAACTTATCATAACATGAGCACCGGAAACGTAGGGGACGAGCCCACTCCTCCACTTTTCTAAATCATTAGTTTCGTCCCCTCCACTTCTACACTCCCGGGCTACAGTCGAGAGGTAGAGGCAGTTGACCCCTCAGCCCCTCGCATTAGAAATGCTTGCAGCATCCATGGTTCACAGTGTTAATTACGGCTCGAGGGTCATTAAAACCTTAATCAAAGTCATCCTCTTCAGTCCATCGGGACATGGCCATCACCTGTTAGACCGTCTGCCGGGTTTTGTTAGAACTTCATTTGTTCAGTATGAGTCATTTAGCACACATTAACATTCACCTGTACTTTTCTTCGTGAAAACCCCAAGAGAGTTTACGGCTGCAATCGACCCGTATTCTGGCAGACCGCGCCCCCTATGCGATGTGGTTGGCTAAGAGTTCAGACAGGGGACGAACAGCTACGTGTAAACTATGGAGCAAAATAAGATCCCAGCCAATCAAAGCCAGAGAGTGTGTGGCCTGGGAGAAAACAGGTGGGGGGGCAGAAACCAACGCATATCGGAGGCCAGTGACGTCATAGACGCTCCTTAACGTAGGGTAGGGTGGTTGGGGAGGGGCAGGTGGGGGTAAAAAAAAGGAGGCTCTGCCTCACCATGGAGGGATAAAACTGACCGTATCGCCTCGAGGACTGAGGGATGGAGACCACCGAAATCTGAGAGAACCCAGTCGATCACTTTTTTCTTTTTTTAAAGGAAAGTTTTCGAGAGGAGAAACCAAAGCTGAGCAGAGACTCAGAGAAGTTCAAACGAAGAGGAGAAAACAGGCGGACGGGAGGGAGGAAGGTGAGAACACAGAGAGAGAGTGAGAGAGAGAGAGAGAGAGAGAGAGAGAGAGGGGGAGAGGGAGATAGAGATCTTATTTCATCCTTCCAGTGAGAGGCTATCAGACTCCGTCCCGCTCCTCTGGCTGCTGCAGGTATGTGTCTCACTCATCACAGGACAGAGACAACTGGAAACAAAAGCCCAGGAAACTGACATTTAGGAGGCTGAATTTTCTGAATAAGTCAGTTATCTAAACTCGACTGAGTGTACTTTGTGGTTTGAATTGACTAGTATCCTCAGCGTTTTAACGTTGAACTGCAGAGATATTTTATTCAGAGTCTCAGATCTTCAGGGCGCTTCAGTCCCGATGAACGGTTCAATGGAATGTGATGTTTTTCAATGTAACATTATTTAATTTTTAAGTACTGATGCTTAACTTCCGTTTAGACTCCCGAGCGCTTCAGCATCGCAACCGTTGAAAGGAAAATTGGTCTTTATTGTTTAAATCATTTTAATTCTAATGTTCTAATTAACTGTAACTCGTGGACGATCTAATCTCTATCTCTTTCTCTCCCCACCCTCCCTCTCTCTCTATCTATCTCTTTTTCTCCCTCTCTCTCTCTCTCTCTCTCTCTCTCTCTCTCTCTCTCTCTCTCTCTCTCTCTCCATTTTTCCTGCAGAACAATGTGGAGCAGCAGAGCTCTGGCCTTCCTCATCTACGGGCTCCTCGTGCACTGCGGCGCGTGCTCCCCGCTCGGATACCCGAGCGTCAGGTACGAGCGCGCGCCTACAAAGGGCGCATGTATTAAAAGGTTTTCGCGTTAAGATGACTGGGGAAAACCACATAAGCATGAGAGAAAAAATTATACCTCATGCCATATATATATATATATATATATCACAAAATGATACCTCATCCCAATTAGAGAAACACAAGTTTCTTCAAATGTTTAGTCAAATGTTAATGCTTAACGTTCAAATGCTTAACTTTCATTAGTTCCTCTATTGTCGAACAGCTTGCATGAACATGTCAGGGTAGGGTAATTCTTGAGGATAAATATTTATAATATAAAAGGTCCAGCCCCTCTCAGGTGTGACTGTGTTGCTCTATGCTGCAGACTGGAAAATGCAGGATATGAAGAGGGGGATTCAGTAGCAGATTTGGCCTTCAACAGTGACCAGATTGCCCTGAGCAGTCCATCAACTGGGGACGATGCCTACACGTTATATTACCCATCAGAGCAAAGGTAAAGATTTTCCAAATCTTCTTCTCTCTCTGTCTGTTTCTCTTTCTGTCCGTGTCGCTCTGTCTGTCTCTCTCTGTCTATATCTCTGGACATTATTCCCTCATCCATGAAGTGGACCTTTCTTTCTGTCTGTGTGTTTCCATACACACACGTGAATGTTCTTTGAGAGCTAAATGTCTACCATGGTCAAACATGCAAAACGTTGTCATAAGATATTTTATCACAAAAAGGAGGCAAAATTGGTTTATCATGCAAATTATTGAGAGAAGACTAATTAAATAGTAAATGAGGGAAATTTAGTATGCAAATGAATAAGATACAACAGAATAAATAGAAAAAAATATGAGATTATTGTAGTTAAACAAAAAATCATTAAAAAAACGTGCCTTAACAGCTAATTTCAGGTCCCTCAGACTGAATTTATGCAGGACAGCGGTCAGGCTGCAGAGAGATGTTTGACATCGGCTCAGCCTCATTGTGGAGTAGGATTAGTGCGGCGTGTCACACCGTGCTAGGTGTGCGTGACATTGTTTGTGTTTGGGGTTTCGATTCCAGAATGGAAAGACACGCAGACGGGATGTTTAATAAAGCCTACAGGAAAGTGCTGGGTCAGTTATCAGCCCGGAAATACCTGCATTCTCTCATGGCAAAACGTGTAGGGTAAGGACCCCCCACTTTCCTCGAGCTTGTATTGTGTCTCTCATTGTCTCGTAACAATCTGTGATATTTTAGTGTTTTGAAGTGTCTTCCTACTCACACACAGCATCCCATGCTTTCATTGTTCTTTTCTGTTCAGACGTGTTTCTCTGCCCAAGCAGTGCTTTACAATTTAAATGTATTCTATAAATAACCTGGTGCTTAACTGAGTATATTGCACTGCTACAAAAGTAATGTGATCTCATCATTAATTCAGTCCCTGTAAGAATTGTTCCTCGAGGGATATGAATCTTCCCAGCAATTTTCCCCCTTGAGCTTACTGAGGCTAAGCTATAAAACCTAAAAGACCAAGACCTTATTGAAATTGTTTACCATCATTTCTGCTCATGTTAAAAAAAAAAACAGTTTTCTACGGACGTATTGCTAAGCAAGACTAAATACTGTCCACATCAAAATCCCACAAAAATGGAAAATTCACAGTATAATTACATATGACTTTTTTATTAAGAATGTAATTCTGACAGCACAAAGTGGAATAAATGTAGAAATTCAATATCCTGCCTCTGTCAGAGATAATGGATTTGTGGACATGCGAAATCAGAAGAGCAGTTTGGTATTTTTTTCTGGTTTCTAGTAAATTATGAGTGAACTGTGAGTTTCCCTTTTTAGACGAGGAGATTTTCTAGGCTTTTTGTAGGTTTAACCAGTTTCCCCAGTGGATTGTGTTTAAGCCCGGTCCATGGATGCAGAAGAGGGGTACGATTTTAAACGTTTCCGATATTATCATGGTTCATGCCTACAATAGAAATGATGGGAAACAATTATTTAAATATGATCTTAGTAGAAAAGAAGTGTATTTGTCCTTTAAGCTGCTCTTCGCTCTTTGTATGCCTAGTCCTTCACACTGGGTGCTTTCTGCTTTTCTCTCTCTCTCTCTCTCTTTCTCTCTTTCTCCCTCTTTCTGCCTTCTCACACAGAGGAGGAAGTGCGATGGAAGACAGCACGGAGCCGCTCTCCAAGCGGCACTCAGATGGGGTCTTCACAGACAGCTACAGTCGCTACCGGAAGCAAATGGCTGTGAAGAAGTATCTGGCTGCAGTCCTCGGCAAAAGGTATAGACAGAGATTTAGAAGCAAAGGACGACGGCTCGCCTATTTGTAGCGCCCTTG